>VZTN01032697.1:299023-410249 GCA_013400515.1 Erpornis zantholeuca
AAAAAAACAACAAAAAAAAACCCACCAGAAAATCCAGGAGAAAACCATTCTGGAATGAATTTAAATATCTAAATGAACATAAACTCAAGGATGCATATTAGATTGCAAGGCAGGCAATGCATTAATTGTGAAGCACATGCTCAACATTGCATTTCAAAATTTCATCAGAGAGGTTGTTATCATTTCAGGATGTACTTGTTAAATATGCTTATGTCTTACACGGGATTTTTTTTCAGGCCACTTTTAAAGGCTGGATGGATATCATGTATGCAGCAGTGGATTCGAGAGAGGTAAGTCTCTGCAAGGAAATAAATAATTTCCTTTTCCATTGCCTTTTGCAGCACTGATGATGCTTAACAACAAACACAACAAAATAAAATATATGCAGGTTGCCAGTCCCTGTCTTACTCTGCCTGGGACAGCTGCAGACCTTCATTGTAGCTGCACTGAAGCATTAAGGTCCTGAGAGTAAAATAAGTGTAGCCTGTAGTCCTCCACAGCTGATTCATCTATTCCTACTGCAGAAACCCCAGCAGAGAGAGGCACCACCAGAATGAGCCTGAGCCTACCAAAGACCTAAATTGTCCTCTCTGTTTCTTCCCCTTTCCCTGTTTGCTGCCATATTTTCCAACTTCTGATGATAACAAGTCTTTAATTGTGCTGGGTTTAAATTGAATTATCCTGTGAGACAAGTACTTAACCCTCCCTACACCCTCACCTTGAGCAAGTGTCTTTTCAGGGAATAGGAGCTCCACTGAAGGTTGTGTGGAGAAGGTCCTGGCAGATAAAAAGGGGAGTCTGAACTTCCAGCTCTGACTTGAGATGTGGTAGTGACTGGTGACAGCTCAGTTCTTACCTGCACCCTGTTCAGCTTTCAGGTTTCCTTTTAAACACAAACAAAGAAAGCATTTCCCTTTCTACATGCGTGGTTTATCTTTTTATTGAAAGATCATTTGCATTCTTTCATTTTTTAATTATATCAGAGGAACAAATTTACGCTTACTGTTAATTTTTGAGGCAGCTGTCTGGTACTAGGAATTTGACAAGCTGAAGTTAGAGCAAAAGTTGAGACTAAAGGGAGAAATAAGGCATAGAAAAAGCTTCATGGCATTGTAGGGGCAGAGGAATACTTTGGCACATCATAGCTCATGATGATGATTTATTCTGGTACTACATGTACACGTGTATCCTCCCTGCTCCTGAATGAAACTCATGGATTACCCACAAGAAAATATGGCATTTAGGGAACACAAGTTTCTGGCACTTTGTTTAAATATGCAGAGGATGAAGCAAATCTGAGCACTGTTGCCAAACATGGCAGAGGTGACTTGAGGTTATCAGATTGTGTTGCTCAGTTCTTCAGTAAGAGACCTTATTCCATTCCACCCCTCATTAAAAAAAAAAAAAACTGTACTAAAAAATACAGTGTTTTTCACTAGGATTCAATTATACTGCAGCCACACTTCTGTTTTATTATAAGTACCATTAGTTCATATAGGCATTAGGATAATCAGAAAATTGATTCTTTTTCCCTTCTGGGTTCAGACTGAGAACATTTTGTAGGATTTATTCTGGAGTTGTGCTTTCTGGAACAGTGTGATCTCTGTGAATGAATGTTGCTGAAACGACCATGGTCAGTAGTAAACTTTAAGAGACCGAGGAGAGCTGACTCTGCTCATGGGAGTTACACTATTTTTCTCATGTTTCATAAGTTTTATTTCCAATGGACAGCTTTGCTTTGACTGCATCAATATTTTGACCTGTGCGGAGGTGGTGTCGTTTTCACATTTTCCCTTTTCCCTTTGCAGTATGAGGAGCAGCCTGAATGGGAATATAATTTATACATGTACCTTTACTTTGTGATTTTCATCATCTTCGGGTCTTTCTTCACATTGAACCTCTTCATCGGTGTCATCATTGACAATTTTAACCAGCAAAAGAAAAAGATAAGTAGTGCATATGCCACACATCATCTTGTGAGTGCTGCAGGGACCAAGCTAAGAAATAGATTTATCAGAAATGGCTTTGTCACAGTAGCCTTGAGGTCAGCAGTGGCAGAGCAGCTGAAGAAACCACCTTGCAGGACTTTTACAAAGGCACAGCTGTGGCAGTCCCAAGTGTTCCTAGAGTATGAGCATCCTGAAAATATAGGATGGGGGACTCTACACCCCACAGAATGCAGGAAAGCAGCTCCAGGCAGAAAGGATCTCTGGCCCAAATTTGGACACAGGGGCACAGACTTGGCCCAGTGTCCCCCGTGCACAAACACCACTGTCCCTCTGAGCAATCCAACCTGATGAAAGCTACATTAAAAGGGAAATTAAATAGAAGAAGATTCCGCCTTGAACTTTGGAGGGGGGGCAGAGGGGAGTTCTCTTCATCAAAAGTAATAGTGTTCTTCTCACCCTATACTTAGGTGGCCAGGACATCTTTATGACAGAAGAACAAAAAAAGTATTATAATGCAATGAAAAAGCTGGGATCTAAGAAACCTCAAAAGCCAATCCCAAGGCCACTGGTAAGAATGACATAATTCAGTTGACCTTTGTGTAATAGCCGAATGTTTATTTACTAGAATAAGCACCCTTCAACTCTCCAGCATAGGAAGGTTTATTGCTCTCGGATGAAAGGCACTTAGTAATTATATGTTTTGATTTTGGACAATATTTGAAAATCCATTGACCTGTGGTACAAAATTCCCACTGTTCTGCAGCATTGACTAACATTCCAATTTACATGTGCCATTTACATATGCCAGTGGCCACCTGCCTGCACTGAATAAATTCATGGCCAGTGTCTTGTTTACAGTAGTTTCAAAAAACATTAGGAGCAAATGGGTTTGAAAACTCCACCAAAACAACATTCATCATCACACTTAAGTTTATGAAGTTCCAATTAGATGAAGTATATTGTCTGTTATCCTCTACTTTCTGATCAATCAGGAGACAATTACATCATTTTTACGTGGCTCAAATTTCCTAACTAAACCTTACCCCTTCCCCCAGAACAAATACCAAGGTTTTATTTTCGATGTCGTCTCAAAACAAGCCTTCGATGTCTCCATCATGATCCTCATCTGCCTTAACATGGTTACCATGATGGTGGAAACGGATGACCAAAGTCAAGAAAAAGTGAACATCCTCCACAAAATCAACATGCTTTTTGTTGCCATCTTCACCGGGGAGTGCATCTTCAAAATGCTGGCTCTGCGCCACTACTACTTCACCAACGGCTGGAACATTTTTGACTTTGTGGTCGTGATTCTGTCCATCGTAGGTAGGTGACCCTGGATTTTCACCCAGACTCCAACGTTGGAAAGGCAGGCGTAAAATTAATTGACAGAGTTAAAGGGTTTGTGCAAAAATATTCACTATCTATTCAGAGAATTGGATCCTAAACACAGTTTTAATATGTTATTGCAATCCAACGTACTGCTGCCCAACAACTGGTGTGATCAGCAATATTAGGAGATTTATCAAACCATACACTTGGTGGTTTATGGTGATGAAACGTGAACTGGCCACCACATACACTTAACACCAGTTCTATATAACAGCTAATGACAGAGAAGTAAAAAAGCCACCTGAAAAGGGCACACGTGGATTGCTATTGCTTTGCTATTTGCTTTTTATTACAAAAGTCTGAAATAGTCCTTCAGGGCAGGTTTGGGCACTGCAGTGAGTTTGACTTTTCTGAGCCCTGCTGTCACTAGAGCTCCACACCTTCATATATCCAAGAAACAGACACAGTTTTATTGTTAGTTTGTTCCATTTGCTGTTCTGCAGCCCCA
Source organism: Erpornis zantholeuca (assembly GCA_013400515.1). NCBI lineage: Eukaryota > Metazoa > Chordata > Aves > Passeriformes > Timaliidae > Erpornis > Erpornis zantholeuca. The sequence continues at coordinate 302,813 of VZTN01032697.1, forward strand.
AACAGAGATGTGTATTAGATGCTAAAGGAGCGCAGGTCAAATGAATCCGAAATCCTACCAAAAGAGTTTTCATTAAAGTCGGAAGTAAAGTAGCAACTGGAAGATGCTAAACTGATCCAGTGAGCGAAAGGAGGTCAGAAATTCAACTCTTGCAAAAAAAACTTTCCATTTAGAGGGAGGGAATAGGTGAATGAGAAAGTGTCATGTTGGGAAAACAGAGATGTCTCATTGCCTGATGCTCCTGCTGTTCTGGATACTCTGTAGTGGACTGGGGAACCTGCAAGATCCTTAATGCAGATCTCTGGTGCTCAGAGACCCCCCTGTGCTTTGGGGGCATTGAACAGCCTGGATTTCACAGGTTAGGGTCACCCAGGGACCACCAATGCCACACAGCTCTCACCAGAACCTTGAGGTCAGATCTGGATGTGCCTATAGCAGATAACCAGAGCTGTCATGCTGCTCACGGTGCTGCTCTGTGATCAGCCAGGTTGTTTCAGTGTCAGAGGCCTTGGCCCATCCCAGAGAGAGCTTTTACCATAGGAGACAGGAGCTCAGCATGGCTCAATGCAGACAAACTTTCTGGACCAAGTGCACTGCTCCTGCAGGAAGAGTTTAGTACAGGGGTGCAAGCTCAGTAGTACAGCCTTAGCCCTTAGTTCCCTCCCAGCCCATCAGGGAAACTGGAAAAATTGATAAGCAAACAGCCAACCAAGTGGATACACAGTAGAAACCTGGGCTGTCCTGGTGGTGGCTTAAAACAACCAGGCCCAGCACACCAGCATTTCTGACTTACTATTTTACAGACAAAAGTATTGTCATATCAGACAAATTGTGACCATCTGCACTCAAGTTTCTCAGGTGGGTCTTGGCCAAAGATGCAGTTATCTGTGTCTTGAGTTGATCTTGGTTTCTCATTACCAATAGAAAATACTTCCCTTAATAAAACTGCCACTACCATTCTTTGCTTATAGTCTCACAAATTTTATGGATTAAATGGCATGAAAAGACTGACAACGCTTTTCCCTTTATTCCAATCTGGGCCAATTTCCGTTTATTTTCTCAATAATCCTGACTGATAGCTTTAAAGGAAAGCCTAGGATTATTTCCCATGTATTAATTCACTGTTTGTCTCTTTTCTTTCCAAGGCACTGTACTTTCTGACATCATCCAGAAATATTTCTTCTCTCCCACACTCTTCAGAGTCATTCGTTTGGCTCGGATTGGCCGGATCCTGAGACTCATCCGGGGAGCCAAAGGAATTCGAACTCTCCTGTTTGCCTTAATGATGTCCCTTCCTGCTCTGTTCAACATTGGCCTCTTGCTGTTTCTGGTCATGTTCATTTATGCCATTTTTGGCATGGCTAACTTTGCCTACGTGAAGATGGAAGATGGCATTGACGACATGTTCAACTTCCAAACCTTTGCTAACAGCATGCTCTGTCTCTTCCAAATCACCACATCAGCTGGCTGGGATGGTCTTCTCAACCCCATTTTAAACACTGGACCACCATACTGCGACCCAAACCTTCCCAATGCAAATGGTTCAAAGGGAGACTGCGGGAGCCCTGCCGTAGGGATTTTATTCTTTGTTACATATATCATTATATCATTTCTCATTGTTGTAAACATGTATATAGCCATTATTTTAGAGAACTTCAGTGTAGCCACTGAGGAAAGTACAGAGCCTCTAAGCGAGGATGATTTTGATATGTTCTATGAAATCTGGGAGAAGTTTGACCCCGAAGCCACTCAGTTTATTGAGTATTCTGCACTTTCAGACTTTGCAGACGCGCTGTCAGAACCTTTGCGCATAGCGAAACCAAACAAAATCAAACTCATAGCCATGGACCTGCCCATGGTCAGCGGAGACAGGATCCATTGCTTGGATATTTTGTTTGCTTTTACAAAAAGGGTGCTAGGAGAATCCGGAGAGATGGATGCCCTTAAAATACAGATGGAAGAAAAGTTCATGGCGGCGAATCCATCTAAGATCTCTTACGAGCCGATTACAACGACCCTGAGACGGAAGCAGGAAGAGGTCTCTGCCATCGTCATCCAGAGGGCCTACAGGAGACATTTGTTCCGGCGCTCCATGAAGCAGGCATCCTACTTGTACCGGCACAGAACTTTGGAGAGCAGCATCCTGGAGGACGATGCGCCCGAGAAGGAGGGTCTCATTGCGTTCATGATGAATGAAAACTATGGCAGGCCAATAGACAAATCAGAAACTCTGTCCTCCACCTCTTTCCCTCCATCCTATGACAGCGTCACCAGAGGCACGAGTGAGAACCTCCAGCTGAAGATAACGGACCTGAGCAAAAGCGATGAGGCTATAGATTGTCTTCTCTCACCTGACAAGGATAAAGAATCAATTGTTTAAATGTTTGTTTAGAATGCTTTAAAACATTGTTTACAGAATGTAATGCTGTAACTACACAACGATTGAAGCAGCCTTCTTATTAAAAATTAGTTGCAAAAGAAACAATGGAGTTTTTACCCTTAACTACAGGAGTCTAATAAGTCATATAACCTTTGACCCTGCTCTTTTTGACTTGGCTCAATATTTATATTTATATATGCACAGGAAGATTCTCTGCAGGGTCATAGCTGTTATATCAATGGTGTGAATAAGAATAGGCTAGACTGTAAAACAGTAAACACAGTGTATAACTATCCACAGATAAAGCCTGGCTGTATACATTCATTTAAGGTCTTACTCATATTAGTGTGTTTACTTATGGCAATGTATGACCTTGCATTCTAAAAAGAAAAAAAAAATCACAGCTGCTGTAGCAAAATGTAACACTTACTGTATATGTTGTGAATGGTCTTTCATAAATTTATTATATTTGATATTTTTTTACTTAAAAAAAAAGTCTCTTTTTCCATGGAGATTAATGATCCTTACCCTCTTCATGATGAACCCTGAGTCAAGGTAATAGGAACTTGTGGGATCCCCATCGCTTGAAGAGGAAAGTTGTTGCAAATTGAAGTATCAAATTAGCAACATTTAAACTGTTGATTACACTCAGCCCTCCCTCTTGGGACTTGCAACTGCACATCAGCAGAAACACACAAAAAAACCCAACAAACCAGAGAAGAAAATGATGTCAAAATAATGAGAGAAATGGCTTGTTCTATCCTTCAGGAAACTAGAAAATAATGGATTCTGTTTGTAAAACTGTTAATAAAAGCACTAATTTTTTAGTATGTTTCAAGAATCTGCTTTGAAATCCGCAATCAATCTCGCCATAGAAGTAGCGCATCACGTTTGTGTGTAGTGATCCAAAGCACCATCTAGGCTGGCAAAGTTTCTGTTAAGGTAGTGGGATAGGTTACATTTTCCCCAGGAACACTGAGCTAAGCAGCCTTATTTGGAATTCTGTGCATCAATATTACTCAAAAAAAAAAAAGAAATTACTACTAATACTACTAATAGTAATAAATCAATGCCAACTGGGCCATGCAGAACGGCTGCAACAGTGTGATCAAGAAGGTGGGAGGGGAACTGCCTCTGGATCTGTACATAAATTTTGAAAGTTTGAATCCTTTTTACTCAAGGTCCATCTTTCATTTTGTTGGATGGTACAGTTAGATTTCTGAGGAAGGACAAGAAATACAGGAACCAATAAAAAATATCTACTAGATAATAGCTATATCCTCATTCCTGTAGGCAAAGTAATATTTACAGTTGATGTGTCCTTCAGCTTCAGGCCAAAGAAATGACAATGAGGTGAAAGGTGGATGTGTGGCTATAGAAAAGTATTAGAGGTTTTTATGTGCTAGCATAGATTATTATTTATTATCCTTCAGCCTCGATAGAATGTGAGATTTTATTTATGGAATATAGAGACATGTCCATCATTACAGACAAGTTCTTTCTTTTTCACCTTCAGACTGATTGTACTTGGGTTTGGTTGGACTTCATGGAAAATCTTGAGATTTCTGTAATGAGCCATTGCACTTTAAGGAAGAGTAATTGTGCTTTTTCACCTCGGAGAAGCAAAGATATCAAGAATGTATTTAAGGTGTATTGTCATTAACATTCAGTTACATCCCAGGTTGTAAAGGAGTAAAAAAAACCACATGGCACTGGCAACAAGAATTAAAATGTGTTACAGTCAAGTTTATCTATGGCCATTGTTATCTGTCCTCTAAACAAGTCAGAATAGGTACTACAACGTGTCAAAAGGATGACAATGTATCTGTGTAAATATGGGCTAATATATTCTCTCCGTTCATTGAGAGGTGTCTCAGGCGTTCACTTGAGAGTGGTCTATCGGTTGATTCAGAGGATTTGCCATCAGGATTCCTGGGGTCTATTCCTGATTCTTACTACATGATTTTTAGGCAAATAATTTAACCTATCTGTGCCTCAGTTTGCCCATCTGTAAAATGGGAATAATAATACTTACCTACCTCACAGGGGTGTTGTAAGACTTTCTGATTGCAAAGTGCTATAAGGGAATGAACCATACTATATAAGTATTATTATAATCATGCTCTCTTGCCCTTTTAACCTCATGTCTATGGTGTATAACATAGGGCTGTTCCTCTGGGCATTTTGTTGCCTTTAAATCTTGTATGTAATTAGATTCTAACTTAAGGGGACTACTCGTCGTTCCTTGAAGTGAAAACATTCTTTATTCTTTCCTCCCTCCCCATCCCTCACCTCCCCCAAATAACCAGAATTGCTCAAGGCTTCTCAAATTAGAGAAACTTTATACAGATTCCCTGTGTATTTATGCTGTAATGTTATTCTGACTGTACATATCACCCAGAAAGAGTATGCGATTTTTATATTTATATGCATATATATATATACACACATACATATATCTATACATATATATGTATCTTGTGAGTTTATAGAGTGGCTGACACTCAGAGGACACGACTTACTGATTAAAATGTTTTCTCCTCAATGGGATTTATTGATCATTAGCAACAAGCTGCTGCCTATAATGAAACTGTTTAATTAGAAAATAGTACATTCATTACTTGCTGAACAAGCATTTATTGGCTGACAACTAGCAAAATTATTTTCCTTTCAAAGCTTTAGAATGGAAAAAAAAAAAAAGAGGGAAAAACACTAAGGAAAAGGAGCATTTCTCATGTGATTTCTTTTCAAGTATGATGTAAACTCTTTGAAACCCAAGGAAAACGCCAGCCTATACTCAGAATGGAGTTGTTGGTTATGCTGTTCTAACAGTATTTTAATTATTTGCAACTTACATTAGTAAATATTCAATTGCTGTTCTTATTAAGAGTCAGGCCCAGTAACGAATGGAATGTAAAGAGACAGTTAGTTGGTCACCGATTATATTAGAGAAGATCCCTTCCTTTGGTCATTTCACCCTTGAGTTGAACATTTTCCTGTCATTGCTGTGAGACTCTGTAGTACTGATGCAATTACAAATGGTTCTTTTACCCAAAACCTCTAAAAAAAAAAAAAAGTAATGCAAAAAAAATCGGAAAGAGGGTCTTAACTCTAGATGTTTACAGTGCAACTTTCTGAAACTGAATTGTAAATTACTTTCAAAAACCTTTGTAACTGGAAGGTTGGTTTTCTATTGGGTTTTGTATTGTTCTGTGGCATGTTTCTTTAGGGATGAAGAGGGAATGGTGGCTTTGTATGGTATGCAGAACTCCCCTCAAAAATGTTCAAATAGCCTCACTCCTAGATCTTTGTTACTGGAGATGCTGATCCGAACCGAGCCATGAAACAACCTCCCAGTGCAGTGATTTAGTTTAAGACACTAACTCAGTAGCTGGCCCACACTGTCTATAAGCATGGTGAGTGCTACCATTTTTTCTGTTGATTTGTTCAATAAAGGCTACCACATGAATCACTCAAGCTACAAAAAAGAGCAAGGAAAATATCAGCCAATATCATAGGACATATAAAGCTGTTTGTACCTGGAAAAATTCAAGTTTATTATGTTTCTTTATTAAATAAATAAGGATAACAAATATTTCCTCTGCCTTTTTTTTTTTTAAATTTTTTTTTGTTCTGTTATCAAAATTTATGCAATTATTTCTGACTCTTTTTCTACATATTTGTTTGGGAAATGCATGGTGACTTTTGCTAGGAGGCTTGTTGATGAAAACCCCTCCAGTTCATCTTACATAGGAAGGCAACCAAAAGAGCATTAAAGGCTTGATCCAAAGCTTGCTGAAATCAGTGGAGAATTTCTGGCTACATCAGATGAATTTGAAGCAGATTCAAAAGTCTCTCTTCAAAAAGAATCATTCATAGGATGAAACCAACATTGATACTTCAACCCATCCTGCCCAGTAGAATTAGCTGGAGGAGGAAAGCTAGTTTGAACTGCAATGAATATATTCAGTCAGACCTTTGAATTAGTTCAATGAAATGAGTTTATAATTATGTTTTATATTAACCTGGGGCAGTCTGACTTGTGGAGAAGACTTTTTTTTTTTAATAAGCATTTGCTAAAATGTGTCATATAATAATTTGACTTCTGAGTCAATATATATAGAACAAATCTGTCTGAAATTCAGGAGAATATTTTTGGTTGGAAGGAGCGGTTTGCTGAAATGAGAATTCTCCATGGGGATAGGTCAGGTTAGTTAAGGAAATTCCTGTTTAGAATTTGTGGTCAAAATTCCCATCTGAAGGATGCCCAGTGTCATGATCCCCTCTATGAAGATTTTCACATCTAGATTTTTACCAGAATTGCCTAACTTCTACAGATGTGTTCCCATCACTGTGCTAGGGGCTGCTCTGGGGTTACAGGACTCTTCTTATTACAATGCAGATCTTAGGAAAGTTTCTAAAGACTTTCAGATTTTCTAATTTTCAGGATGAAATTAAAAAAAACCCCAACATTTGCCAAGTAGATTTGTTTTTCAGCCCTAGCAAGGAACCTGGAGGACTGGCTCCTCAGCAAATGTGGATTTCTATACTTATTCTTTTTAAATCATGGAATTATTTGGGTTAGAATGAGTCTGAAAGACCATTTAGTTCCAAATTGCCCCTGCCATGGGCAGGGACACCTTGCACTGGACTAGGTTGCTCCAAGCCTGGTCCAACCTGGTCTTGTACACTTCTAGGATAGGGCAGCCACAGCTTCTCTGGGAAACCTATTCCAGTGTATCAACACCCTCACAATGAATAATTTCTTCCCAATATCCAATTTAAATCTACCCTCTTTTAACTTAACTTCATTAATAAGTAAAATGAAGTTAATTTTACAGAGCAGCAGATCTATTAAATCAAGCCTAGCTGCAATCCATGAATTTAGAGGCAGGGCCTGCAATTTCTAGATTCATTTTAAGATTTTTTTTCTTTAGTGATTTCTGTTCCTTTTTACTTTTGGTGTAAATTGTCTTGTTAAATGCCAACATCACTTTGGAAAAAAAGCCAGCATTATGAGAGAGAGTTAACAGCGATAAGAGCAACCCAGTCAGTTTTCTTAGGAGAAGTCACATATTAGAAATTCATTTGAGATTGAAAGAGAACTTTTATAGTCAGAAAACATTTCTGCAGGAAGGGGAGAAATAAAGAATAAATGCTTTGCCGTGCAAAGCCTCCGCTGGGCTCTACAGGACGCCCATGCAGGATGGCAGTGCCGTGTTCCTGGCACCAGGAACGCATTTTCCTGCTGCGTGCCAGGGGTGTGGAGACTGGAGCAGGAGTGGAATTTTAACTGGAGAAAACAGACGGGAGCAGGGAGAGACAGCGCCCGCGGAGCGGCTGCTCCTTCGTGTCAATCCTCCCGGCGAGCTTCATCCGCGCCGGGCGGAGAACAAACATGGAAATCCTTCTGAGTGTTTACATGTGGCAAAGAAATAGCAGCCGTGTCAAAGGGAAAGCATGCGAAAGCAAATAGTCCTCGGGGAACAGCTATTGGCAGCCAGCAAAAAAATGCTCCGGAGTCAAACGTCACCGATAGCCCCGCGAGGGCTGGAGGTGTTGGGCTGCGGGCATGGCTCTGTCAGCACCTCCGCCTGAGCTATTTTAGCCAGCTGACAAACAGGGCTTTGGGCAGCTCCTGGCCCACGAGCTTTTGCCGTGGCAAAGTTTCTGAGACAGGTTCTGCAGTTGGTTTTTTTCCCTGGAATCTCATTGCTCCGCGCTGGGTTGTGAGTTCCGGCCGGGTCCCAGCATCGGAGGTCATTTTTATCCCTTGAAAAAAAATTTTTTCCCCAAAAACATCTATCCGGTGTTCAGACAGCAGCAGAGTGGCTTAAATAATGAGATTTTAATTCAAAAGAATTGTCTCCTTTTCTTCTTCTTCTCGTTATTGTTATTACTGCTACTATTACTTTAGCACCCCAAAACTTCAAGTTTGTATGATCTGGTCGTATTTTCAAGATTTCTGTTTTTTTGACAACTATGTTAGTAAAAAAACGGGTTTCGAGAGAAAAAGACAAAAGACACAGATAATTACGATAAAATTATGAATGCATGGTTCTAAAAGAAGTTTAAAAGTGACTTGAACTATGTAGTTCTACTTTAGAACTTCTGTGGCTTATGTGGAATCTGAGTTTCTCTAAAGCTAAAGGGAATTTAGCAATTCCCATAGGGAAATCAGGCTTGTAACATTTTTTTTTAATATAGGCTGCCCCAGTTGCACAAGTTTGTTTTCTCTCCAAACTTGCAGACCAAGCAAAAATGAAATAATTTTCATTTTTAGCTCAGAGACAAACTGTGTTCATTATAAGAATTTCTACAGAGGATACAAACCCAGAGTCATGGGGCTCAGTGCAATATAGGCCAGTTCAGCCCTTGGTGACAGTTTTGGTGGCACAGACTCATTGAATCGTGGAAGAGTTTGGGTCTGAAAGGACCTTTAAAAGTCATCAAATCCAGCTGCCCTGCAGTGATCAGGGACACCTTCCACTACCCCAGGTTGCTCAGAGCCCCTTTCAACCCAGCCTTGAAGACTTCCAAACTTCCAAGGATGGGGCAGCCACTTCTCCTCTAGGTAACTTGTTCCAGTGCCTCACCCTCATTGCAAAAAATTTATCCCTTATATCTAGTCTGAATCTCCTATCTTTTAGTTTAGAACCATTACTCCTTGTCCTATCACAACAGAACTCCCCTAAAACATTTATCCCCATCTTCCTTATAGGTCCTATTTGAGTCCTTGCAGGACTTAAAAGCCCAGGAGCATCTCTTCTCCAGGCTGAACAACCACAGCAGTCTCAGCCTTCCCTCACAGCAGAGCTGTTCCATGCCTCTCATCATCTTCACAGCCCTTGTGGGCAACTTGGAGTGCAAAGAAATTTCTGGCTTTTTTGAGGACCAACAAAGTCCTGCTAGAAGGAAAGCAGCAGCACAGTTTGTGTTGGTGGTGCCTGAGAAGGAGAGAAGCTCACTGCACCAGGCAGGCCTAGCTTTGTAGAAAATATCTGTGCAATGGCAGCCCAGGCACAGGGAAAAGTTGAGCCTAAGCCCAAAGCTATCTCCTTTATGCAGGCTCTTCTCTAAAAAAGCCAAGTGCTCATTTCAGGTCTGCTCACAGCTTTTCTTTGCAGGGTCTGCAGCATCCCTGCAGGTGCTGCTCTGAACCTGCTCCCAGCAGATGAGGAAATGTTGCAGGCTGATCTAAAGTGATTCTTTTTTTTTGATTGATCTTGAAGGAATTTTATGTTCCTTTTTTACTCTCTGAGACTCTGGACCACAACTTGCAGCCACAGCCATGATAAAACTTAAATAGGAGTGGACACCATCTCCCCCTGTCCTAGCCTTACCCCACAGGCCAGACAAGGCAGAGAAAGAGCCAGTGAGATTTAATCAAATTAGTTTCCCTTACTATGGAAATGGAGACTGAAGGGGTTCTCTGGGGCTTGGCTGGGTTTGTTGGAGTCTGGATTTTCTGGCAGGTTTCTTGGAAAATCTTTGAGACAGAAGAGAAGGAGGTGCTCCTCGTGAGGAAGTGGGAGGCTGTGGTTTGAAGGTGGGTTGCCCTGGATGTGGCAGGAGGAGGTTTGTGGCTGTGCCAGGTGCTCCAGCAGTGCTGTGCTGCACATGGGCAGGGTCTTGTCTAAAGCCTGTGGTTGAAATGGGATAAAGATAATTGAAATGGGGTAAAGACAGCTGTTTCTCTTGTGCAGTAGGAGAAGGGAGCTCCTTAACCAGGCAGGGAAGATCTCAGCCCTCGAAGGAGGGCAGGTGCCTCTCAGGACATGCCTGGCTGCTGCTATAACAATAATTGTCACAGGGTCTGCCAGTGACAGTCTCTCCCCCTGGCCTGTTTCAGTCTGTTTTGGTTGAGGGATGGAAGTCTCAAAGATAAATGAATTCCCATGAGTTTTACAAAAATAATCAGCTGAGAGGCTGTGATAGTTTGGCAAGCAGGAAAGTTTGTAAAAAGAGCTCAGGTCTTAAGGAAAGATAAAACGTTTTCACAGAGAGAGCAGATCACATAAATGCCTCACAGTGTAGGGGGAACAATTAATTTTCTTTGCTCTGCCACCAAGGACCACAAGTTCCACAGCACAAAACACAGAAAAACAGATGTTGTTAGTTCTGGTGCCCTTTGGATTTTTCCCTGGAGCTTTGTTTGGATTGCCTTCATTTTCCAATGAGAAACTTGAGATGGAAGGTATTTCACTTTTTGTTTTCCAAGAGGAGCTGTGAGGATGGCTGTGCACCTGAGAGGTAAGATCAGCCCTGTACCTCTCTCCATGGCCATACAGCTGTGAAGTGCTCCTCAGAAAAAGTTGGAAGAGTTGAGAAAATAGTGGGAGAAGCAAGGTGAGGATTAAAAGAACCTCGATTGGCTTCGATAGGAGCAGCTGCTGAATAGTGTGGTGGGCAGGTGGAGGGGGTAGGCTCAGTGGGGATGACATTGGTATAAATCCCTCACAGCAGGTGACAGTCACCTGGGTAGCATCAGCAGTGGTGCAGCTTGTGAGCAGCTCAGGGCTGTGTGCCACTGCGGACACCTCCGTGTGTGCACAGCACAGATAACAGCTTATCTGCAGGCCTGCTGCTCCAGGAATCATTTATCTCCACAGAAATGCTGCAGGCCTGAGCTGGACAAGCTCTACAGCCCCAGGGTTCCCCTGCACTGTCCTCTCCAGGCGGTGAAAAGGTGCAGAGGGCAGCAGTCTCCATGTGCTTCTGTCAGTGGGGCTCCAGTGGTCAGATTCACCTCCCAGAAAGTGCATCACAAAGCACCATGATACAGTAAGTCAAAAGAGAAGATGTGGTGGGCAAGAAAATATGTCCACTGGAAATAAGATCCTCTTTCATTATTTGTTTTTTAAAACTCGTGGCTGCGTTGGGGGACAAGGACTCAAGTCCTCTTTCCCCTCGCCCCTCTGAAACCCTGTAATATTCAACCCCTGTGATACCACTCCAGGCTGTTTCTCTCCTTTCCTTATAGTAGGGCACACTGCACAGGTGGATGTTAGTACAGGATGCAAAAAACCCCCAAACCACCACAGTTTAAATGACCTGGTTTTAAGCCAAAGATTTTTGCTATTCAAACTACTACAAAACTATTCTTTTGCCAGGAGTGGCTGTCTGGCAATAAAGCAGCTCCTTGCAATGGCACTTGCAATAGAGCTGGGCTGAGTGAATTATCCTACTGCCCACTGAGAAGACCACAGAGGCCAGAAAACTAACTTCTAACTTCCTAACTTCTCGCCTATGGAGGCTTTCTAGGATTCAGGGGTGACATCTTTACTTTACTGCAAAGTTGTAGTAGTTAACCAGAAAGGGAAATACTCAGCTGAAATTGTGTTTCTGACCCTATTCTGAGCCTGACATTGGACTGCCCTAGTGCAGCCAAAGGCACATTGCCCCCCTTGTAAACAGGAGAGGCTAGTCAGGTGTCCACAGGTCAGGTGTGACTGCAAAGGAAAAGGCCCCAGTTTCTCACCCCACTGTTGTCCTACCCTGTTGCACCAAGAGGATGTCTTGCCTTACACATATGGTATGCATATGCCAGGAATCTTAAACCCACAAAGGCTGCAAAGCTTACTTTTGGGTAGTGTCTTGAGGACTTAACAGCTTCAGGAGCCAGACTGTGAGCCCGCTACCCAGCAGCTCCGATCTCCTCTCACCTCAGCCTCCTCAGGAAGGATGGGAAGATCAGCCTGAAGATTAGCCAGCCTTCACATTCTTGGAGTGTCTGGCATAGAAACACTCCTAGACACTGACAGGGGGAAGGTGGAGACCTACTGAGGCTCCAGAAGGTGGTAAACGTGGCTCCTGTCCAAACCTAACAGGGCTGGTCAGGCTGTTGCTTTATAAGGCTGCAGAGACACAGGGAGCAGTGACTTGCTGCTTTACACCTCTCAAGTCAGTTCAGTGTTGCAGCTTACATTGGGAAGGTATAAAGCACACTCCTGCACACTCAGACTGGACTCCCCTCCTTAATTTCCTTTGAAAGTAATTTAGTTTAGTTGCTCAGAACGGGTGGGGGGGGATTTTCAGTAAAACCATATTGTCACCTCCATGTAGGCAAGGAGAACATGCCTTCCTCAGAATTCTGTCCGGAAGTAAACTCCAAATGAAGATAAAAGAACCTTCCCAGAGTAAAGAGCGAGATGAAACATGATCATGTAGCAATCTTTTTATCTGACGATGTTTGCAATTATCAATCTGAGCTTTTTTAATCCTCTCCATTCTTGGTGTAGGCAGTTGATGCTTGCAAGTATCACAGTTCTGGTCTCAGAGCTGTGTCCAAATCCCTGAAGCCTGAAGCTTAAGGTCCTTACCCTGCTCTAATTTGAGAGCTTTGACTCTCACACCAGCTGACTGTGTGGATTAAATGCATGTAAATACCTTCATAGTGACTGGCAAAACACACTTGTGACGCTATCCTAAATTGGGATGCTCTCCCTCCAGGGGTGTCAGTTTGATGTTATCACCTACTCAGCAAATAAATCCCTTTATTTAAGGGGAGAGAATTCCTGCTCTCCATCAGGCCCATGAATAGTTTCTTTACCCTGTGTTTTCTCCCCTGCCTTGCCATCACCAAAGCTTCTTAATGCTGTGAAGGTGCTGTTATTAATGCTTCGATATCATCTCTATTTCAGTTCAGCTTGCTGTGAGTCACTCTGATGTTTGCACCTTGGTGCTCTGTCTTATTGGTCTACGAAAGAGCCAGGATGAGAGTTCCCATTCCAAACACTCATCTCTCTCCCAAGTTAATGGGGTCAGACAGGTCTGTCTGCAAGGCTCAGATTTCCTTAAGGGTGTCATGTCGCTGACAAAAGCCATGAGAAGGTGCTTGCTTCAACGTGAATAAAGTATTCCCTGGCTTACAGCTCTGTCCATGAACTTGGGCACAAGGCAGTGCCTCATATCCAGCATGAGACATGCTGTGTTTCCCCTAGCCTCCAAAATGTTTTACATGCCCTACACTGGTTCCAAACACTAGTTTTCTGCTAATTTCCCTCTTTGTAAGGCTATACATCAACTTCCAGCTCTTGGGCTCGGGCTTTTTGCTTTGTATTTAGAGTTTAGGTGAGCCAAATGAAAGCATGCCCTCTGTTAACCTCAGGCATCCATAGTTTTGGAGCAGTGAGCCAGCCAGGCCTGTTAATCTGCATGGACCACATCTTGGGCTCTGTCTTATTGTCTTATCTTTCCAGCTCTTATAGCTTACATACTTGCTGGATACCAAAATCAGTCACAGGTTGCTTTTCTTGCCCAGAGGATAAATAGGATGGCAGGACTAAACTCTGGTCTCCCTGAGTGGGGGCTCACCTTCCAACTTGCTTAGCTGAAGTAGTCCTTAGCCTGAACCCTGAAAATCATGTCTGGGAGACTGACCTAAATCAGAGCAGTCCCAGGGATGTTTTCCTGTTCACCTATCAGGGTGTGCTGCTAAACCAGTGCCTCCCAAAGCCTCAAAACCTTCCTGGAGGGGAAATGGCTGCTGGGAAAAGAAATGTTGGTAGAACAGGCAGCTGGTGATGGGAGACAATCAGAAATTGGGAAGGGTATGAGGATACAGAGAGATGAAATTTGGGTGACATGAGATGACCTGGGGAGAGGACCAAGCTGTCAGCAGGACCAGGAAGCACAGAGGGAGCAAGTGCTGCGGTGCTCAGAGCAATTCTCTAGTCTGGATGGTGGTGTGGCAGCACTGAAGTCTGTGCCTGGCCGTGTCTTGTTTAGTGGCACAGGAATAATCACTTTGACAAAGGGCTCTTCCAGCTGGGGAGAAGCCTGGGAAGTTCCCTAGGACAGGCTGCTCCTCCATCTGTTCAGTCCCAGTGAGAAACCTGGCTGGTTTGTAAAGCCAGCAAGTGTGGTAGGTGCTGGTTTGAGAGTTCTCCTTGGTAGGCTCCTAGGAACTGGGGACTTTGGGGAAAGGATGTCTGCTGATGTTTTTTCCCTTAAGTCTAACCAATCTCATAATATTTAAAAAAAGAAAATCAGAAAAGCAAAGCTCTGTATTCATGTGTGTGTATAAATGGAAGTACACGGTTTCAGGGGGAATTTGTGAAAGCAATTCAGCTAGAGAGGACTCCTTGTCTCCCTCCTGGGCTTTTGAGGACATTTTTCTGAGCCAAAACATGTTCCTCATTTTCTGAGGCTGGACAAGGTAGGCTGTTTCATACACTAAAAATGAGTGCAACATTAATGAAGCCAAAGCCACAGAAGGGCTCAATTACACTTGCATTACAAAGTAACCACAAAATCTGATGCCAGTGGGGTTCAAATGTCTGCTGGCTTGCAAGAAGATGACCACAGGGAATGTGAAGCATGATCTCACTACTGCTGTCACCACTCCTGGGTAGAAAACCTGCCGGGCCAGAACACCATCCCAGGCAGCCAATGACCCAAGATATGAGTGCAGTTTGGTGGTGGCATTGATTCCTGCTTGTTAAATCTCTTTCCTTTAAGTTTATCAGTGATGTTCCTTTTGCTGAAGACAACTCACTTCGCTGTGTGACAGCGACCTCATCCCAGGACCCAAGGCCAGGGTGAGACAAATGCATCTGACTCAGCAGTAAATCCACTTTCCTTCTCTCCCCATGTGCAGCACGACTGCTGCTGAGCCACAAAGGGTGCTCTGGGCAGCACTCCCAACAGCAGCTGTCCCTCTGTGCCGAGCAAAGAGGCATCTAAGAAATCTTGGTATGTCTCCTGCCACACTCAGCAGGAAGGCTCAAACTGCACTGCAGGCTAAAAGTGATCTTGCAGCAGGGCCAAGAGGTTCAACACCCAGTCGTCCTTGTCACAGCACATTAATAGCTGGTGATCACTCAGCTGTGAGCAAGCAAAGGCTTTTATGTAGAGCAAGTGTAATTTCTGCCACAGATCAGCACGAGAAGCAGCGGGCAAGCTCCAGGAGTGAGCTTTCTGCTGACACTTGGAGTCTCTGTAAAGATTGCATGCTTGGCTCTCTGAGAGGGGGAAACAAGTCGAGGATTCCCCTTTTCCTCTCAAGATGCTTTCCAAAGAGCAGTGGTGCTGGATGTCCTCCAGCCTGGGGGCAGATGCAGTCTGTCCTGCTGCCCGTGGCTGGTGTTTGAGGCTTGGAGAGCCATGGGATGCTTCATGGGAGAACACATGGCAGTCCAAGAGTATCAGCCATGCCCAGGCACTCTCAAGAAACACCACAGCTCCTCACCCCTTTCTCTTCCCCGGGCATGAGCTCATCACTGGTTAATTCTCTCCCAGGATTTTTCCTAACTTTCAGTGAGAGTAGTGCAGCCAACAGATGGTTTACTTTCAATAGTTGAACAAAGTCCCAAACTCAGATCTTTTGGACAACTTTATGTTAAACATTTTGACTGAACCAAAACTGTGTTTATATTTATTAAGAGCAGCTTTGGCTGAAAACACCAGAAAATTGAAATATTGTGCTCAAGCATTTGGATTCCTCAGTTTTCTCTCTGAATACACTGTACCTTTATCTGACTTCTGTTTCATTAAGATTCAGGCTACAATTTCAAGCTTGGGTCAAGCTTGGGCCTCCAGCTCACACCAGGTGTCTCTGGCACTGCTGGCAGAATTTAACTCCTCTCTAGCAGCACTCTGAAGCTGTATTTTGTCCTGAAGGTGGGAATCTCCATTGCCCACTGGGGTTTTTGTAGCACCTGAAAGTGCCACTCCATTGTTAATGCAGCAGTGAGCAGAGCTGGGAGCTGCTGCAGCACAGCACTGTGATTGCACAGGCAGGAAAGCTGCCCCAGCTCTGCCCAGATCCAGCCTGCTCCCCTAAAAATCCATGTCAAGCCCAGCCCTGGCCTTGTGTAAAACCAGCTTTGCCCCAGGTGGCTGATGCTGTAAAGAACCAAGGCCATCTAATATCTCTTCAATGTATATATTCTCAACATGATATGCATATTTGAAAAAGGGGTTGAGAATTATCCTGCTGTCTATCAGGAACTAAAAGCTGTTACCTGAAACCTGCTTGATCTGCCATAACCTTTCTTGTCTCCTCTGCCATGTTTGCTTTCCCTGGAACAGCCTAAGAAAATGACCACTGTCCTAGAGGATTTTGGTGGCAATGATCATGTCAATAACCACTATGATCACAGCCTCCTTGCAGCCACACAGAGAAATATTGCCTCTCTGGGTGTTGCTGGCTCTGTGGGCTCAGCCTGTGGAGTCATGATGACTTACAATACCATCTATTGCTGCTCTCGAGCCTTAAATGGCTCCCTAGAAACACAAACTAGACAGGAAGAAAGGAATCAAGGAGGGATTGATTGGAAAGGCCTTCAGAGGTACACTCTGGCCTCCAGAGGCTCCTGCCTCAGTGCATCCCAACATGGACAAGGACAGCTCCCGAGTTCTTCCCACTTGGATCTCAGCATCAATTCCCCAAGCAGAAGCCAGGCAAGGATGGAATTTGCCCAAGCTTGCCCCCCTGTCCCCAAGATTGTGGTTTGCAGTTGTTGGGCCTAGGAGGGTCTGGGTGTCCTTGGAGAGCTGGAGAGGCTTTGTTGTGTGTGTGTGAGCATGAGAGAACAGCACTGAACGAGCTCCAGGGAACTGCAGAGTGACACCAGGCAGGGCAGGGCTGGGAACATAGAAAAGTTCACTTTCCCCCAGAAGCAGAGGAGCTGGGCTGCAGACACATGGCATGGACTGCCCAGTGCCAGCAATGCCATGACACTGTGGAGCTGCCACTCCTCTGCCACAATCAGGTTCATGGAAAGGTCACTGCTCTTCCTCCTGTGGTTCAGCACTTCTAATATCCTTGATTAGGTGACTACTGAACCATTTGTGGTGGGATTCAGCTGACAGCTGCTCTCAAACAGCAAATACATGATCACCTGCTCTTGCACATCCTATGAACAAACAAACTCCATGTGACCATCCAGCTCCACGCTTGCATCTCTCACTTTAAGGACACAAACCCCTAAGGACAGCCTGCCCACGTGTTTCTGGTGGGTTAGAAAATACTTATATTGCGACAGCCATTGCTGAAGTGTGGTCACTTCTGGGAAGCAAAGCAGCTGCTGTTTACAAGGAGAAGGGAGCTTTGTGGTTTGGACAGTGGCTGGAGCCCAAGATTTTATTCTGGTGACTCCCCTACTAGGAGCTGCAGCATTGTGTAGATGTGCCCTTGGGAAATGGGTATTGCACAGCTCAGGTGCTGATGGCAATAACCACAGACATGAGGCAGAGCCCTCTGTGCACTCATTTGTGCTGGCCTGGGGACAGGTGTCAGCCCATGCTGCCCCCCACGCTGTTCTAACCTGATTGCTGGAAGCCAGCAGGCTTAAAATGAGCTCAGGTACTGCTGGTACCCAACTCCAAAAGGTCATGAAATGCAATCAAAGGGTTACAATGCAGAGATCCTTTGAAGTATCTGTCAGCTTCCTCTGCCCTTTGTGAAACTGGTGAATGGATGGAGTGTGTGCACAGATGTGGTGGAAGGGCAAAAAAGGGAACAATTACAGTGTTAGTTAGAAGGTAACACATGTCTGCTGCCCAGCAAGGTCCAATCCTCTCCTGGCTGAGGCTCCAACACATCTGACCTGTCACTGTTCAGGACTGGGAGTGGAGAGGTGGCTCCTCAGATGAGGCTGGAAACTAGAAAGAATTTCCCGGGTAGACCTTCCCAATGGACATTATTAGGCAATTTTTTCCCAGAGAAGTGTATTCCAGGGATACCTCACCCCTGGAAGTGTTCAAGTTGGGTCAGGTGCAGCTTTGATCAGTGTGGTAGAGTGGAGGGTTCCCTTCTCCTGGCAGGGGAGTCTCTAAGGTACCTTCCAACCTGAAAGTCTCTATGTTATCTATGATTCTATGAAATCTAAGGCACTTGAAGAGCTTCCAGATCTCCTTTTAGTTCCCTTTTCAGACATGACCCTTCTCAGTGGGGACTTAGGAAGTGAATGAGGTGAATTGGGGATTCTGCCACAGCTCCATGTGGAGAGATGGGATGTCCCATGGTGTGAGCCATGAGAATGTAGCACTCCCTCCCATCTCCCTGCCTGTCCCAAGCGGAGGTAGCAATAGCAACAGTCTGGGTTTTGGCAGATATCAGAAAAAACCAGAAGATGTGAAGCTGGAAATGGCCAAATGGGGATGAGTAGGAGGTGGCCTGTTGATTATTTTACTTAATGAGGAAAGGGATCCAGCTGGACGCTATCCCTAGTATGGCTTAGCCTTTTCTGCAAAGGTGGCATAAGGTCACCACTGGTGGCACATATCTCAAACCAGACAACACCAGTGTTACTGGAAATGTTTGTTCATTTAGTCTTATGCCTGGATGATCTTTATTTAGCAACCAAAGTGGTTAGGTTTTTTTAAATGGGATTCATATGTGAAGCAGCCTTTAAGCACTAACAAGGAGAGTTTTGAATCCACTGGGCACAGCTCTTCCTCATCCATCACTTTAACATGATATAGCAGCCCAGGATTTTGGAGGGATGTGCTGGGAGTCAGCAGACAGCAATAGCTGTGTCAGTCAAACTGCAGGACACTTGGGAGGCTGCGTTTGCAGCCCCCTGGGGATGCCAGGGACTGGCATTGATCAGTCAGACATAGAAAGTCTCTCAAGGATAAGAGCTGGAGCAGTGCTGCTGTAAGCTGGAGATTCTCCTTCTGCTTCCCTCCCGTCTACCTGCCTGGAAAAAGCTCACCCAGAGATGGCATGTGAGATGTCTTGGATCCCAGTCAGGGCAGGTTGGAGTTGGTAAGGTAGCCTTTTGGTACCGAGGTGTGACTGCCTCTCTCTGCACTGTCCCCAGAACGCTGATAAGGGCCTGCTGTCCCATCCCCTTGTGGCATCCTGCTGCACATGCCACAGCGCCAAGTCCTGGCCCTGGAAAAGCTGGTGAGACACTCGGCAGGCCAAACGTGTGGTGAATCACAAAGGAATGTGAAGAAATGCTCAATCAGAGCTGAGCCACAGGAGCACACCAACCATCCTGAGCACAGCAGATCTTCCTTCCCCAAACTGCTGCAGCTGGTCAGTCACAGCCTGCAGTGAGCCTCCAGCCACACGTGGGTTGAGCAGGATTTGCTGAATTTGCTGGGGTGTTTCGTTGTTGTTGTTGCTTTTAAGGCTGCCTGCTCCCACTGCAGCCTCGGCTCCAGTCCCTGTCTCCATCCCAGGATTGCAGGGAAGAGCCTCCCCGAGCCCTGCCTCGCTGCAATCCCCTGCCCCACAGGGGTGGCTGCATTTGCCAGAAAGCTCCCATTAGTCCTGCATGCCAGCTATAATCTCCCAGCCCGAACACAGCAGCATCTGCTCCAGAGCAGTATTATATAACCACAATTGGCCTGTGCAGGGCATGTTAAAGCCATGGGCAGGCGAGAGCCACTGGCTCCGCCGCAGAGTTTGTCTTTAGTAAGAGCCTTCCTGTGACTCTACAAACTTACACTGGTGGTTTTTTACCCTGGTGGAATTTGGGGGATGCATTTCTTGCAAGTATTATAAACCTTAAATTCCCAGTCCCGGACTACAAGAAATTAAGAAGAGTTTTTTTAAAAAAAAACCTTAGAAAAGTGAGAATACACATGAGGGGAACTCCACTGTGCCAGATTTGTTGAGAGGCTAAAAACATGTAGCTGTTTTAGAGAAAGGGGAAAGTGACTGGCAAATGGAATTAATCTGAGACAGTCTGAGGCAGATAGAAGGATTATACAGCAGCTCATTTAGGACTGCAACATTCATTTTCAGGCACTCCTTTGCAAAATGCTGGGTGATTCCTGTGCACCTGACAGAAGGTCTCTGAAAGCAGCATGAAGAGCCCAGGGAGAGACTCCAGCTCCATTATGCACAATTGCAAATCTCTGAGTAGAACATCATTAATTGTACTCAAGTGAAGCCGGGATTAACTTGGCCGAAAGCAAACACCATAGAAATATGTAAGACTAAATTCAAGGATGCCTCAAGAACCATGGAGATAATCCATCACCACAACAGCTTTAGGCACGAAGAGTCCAGACAGACTTTTCTGCTGCCCCACGGAACTGGTGCACTGGTTTCAGGTGGTTCTGTGTGTGCTTGTGCACAGCACACTTGTGCAGATATGCACACAAACTCTCCTTTCCTCTCTGGGGCAGTGGGAAACCTGCTTAATGTGGAACCATGGTCCACCACTCATCCTTACAGACCCTCCTGCTCCTGCACCCAGGGCTGCCAGGTGGCTTTCTCAAGGAGCATGAGCAAGATCTCAGGATTTCACACACCATCTTTCTCCAGGATGCTTCAAGCCTGAGACTGCAAAGAGAGATAGTTTTACACAGCCTACCATCACAGGAAGGGGGAGTGCACAGGAGAAAAGGCCAATCTGCCTGAAAATACACGGGTCGCTGCTTGGGAAAAAGAACCCAGGGGAGAAGAGCACCTTTGGTTTCCAGCTGCCACCTTGGCTCTTGGAGGGCACCAGCAGCACCTTTTGGTGACCTGAGCTGTCCCAGACTGCAGCAACTACTGAGGAGAAGAGGTTGGGCTCTGCAGGGTTTTGCCATTACTGGAATAAATGATTCGAAACTCTGACAGTCTCCTGGGGGAGTTTGAGGTCGTGGAAAAGTGATAGGGTAGGAGAAGAAAGAACTGCATGGCGAGGCTCATAGGAGGCAGGTGAAGGTTACCTTTGTGCAGTCATCCTGTACCAGGGCTGCCCTAGAATGCACAGGGAGTTGCTTAAGCAGGTCACAGTGATGTGGGCAGGAGAGCTGTTAGTAGCTGCTACCTGCCCCAGTTTCTGCCTGCAAAGAGCTGGTAACTGGTTTTCAGTGCTACAGCCTCTTGGAGGAACAATTTGGGAGAACACAGCTGAGGTTCCTCAGGCATGAGGCAATGTCCTACTATGAGCAACACCTGCTAAATGCATGAGCATCACCCAGAAATTTAATCTTTCTATTCTCTCCTGCCCAAATATCCTTTTCTACTGACCAGGGAAGCAGTTTGTCTGTTCATGCTTCTTGTTACCTTTCAGGCAGCACAGTGCACCATGCCTGTCATGGGAAACCCCAGACAGCAGTGAGCCCAGGGTCCCCCTGGTGATATCAGCTCCTGCACACACATCAGGACTCCTGTGCTTCCCACACTGCTCAGGAATTATCAAATCAAATTCACAGCCCTTAGTCCCTACCTTGCAAGCATGGACTGAAGCTGTCTGAATGATTGCCTACAGCAGAAGTAAAATTTGTGGTTTATAACTTTGATTTCTGCAGGGGAAGTCTGTAATGTTCCATGAAATCATAAAATCATTTAGGACTTTGGGAGGTCCAATGCCCAGCTCAAGCAGGGTTCACTTCAAGCATTTGATGTTAAATCAGGTGGGTCAGAGCCCTGTCTACCCAGTTTTAAATCTCAGCAAGGACAGGGATAACACAGGTTCCCTGGGACCCCATTCCAGGCTGCATCACTTTTCTGGGAATCTTTTTCCTCCTAAATGAAATTTTGTCACAAATTGTGCCATTGCCTCTTAATTTTTTTGCTGTGTTCCTTGGGGAAAAAATATGGCTCTGTATTCTCACTGATCCCACATCAGGTAGGTGAAAACAGAAGTGGTGTTATCAGATGCTAAGCCAGGACTGATAGTTTTGACTGACAAATCTGAGGGTGGGTTAAACTGTCACCATGGGCAATGAATGGCACAGTGCAGTTTGCTGAAAAGATCTTGAGCAAGACTGAACTTAGGCAGATGGTGATGTTGGTTCTGTACTCTTAATGATTCCCTTTCTTTAGTCTTGCTCTGCTTGTTTACCTTGGGAAAAGGGCAAGAAGAGGAGTGAATTTTACTCTTCCCTTCCTGCATTCGAAGCAGAATGTCTACTCTTTGGGTTTTTATATCACTGGCTCTTACATATTCTTAATGTAATGAATCTTAGGTATAAAAGCAAGATCAGTTATCTTCTCTAGCCAATTAATTTTGTTGTGCCTCAATTTTTTTTCTTAGTCTCTTTTTAAAAGGACAACCAAGGTCTGTTTGTTTTCCACCATCTTGTAGTCCTGGGATAAGCAGAAAATACAGAAAATAGCTTGTACATATTTGTCTGCATACACAGGTAAGAAAAAACTGCTCTTCCTTGTGCTCATCTCCAAAAGCAGACCCAGAGTGTGATGCAGGGAGGCTTGAATGGCCCCACTGGGTTGGCCAGTGTTTGGTGGAGCTCATTTTTCCTGATGTCCATTAGAAGACCTCCTGTGGGAGCTCTCTACCCAAAGCATGTGAAGACAGTCTGAGGACCAGGCCACTCTAGAAAATGCACCAGCTGCTCACCCTAACTGAGATGAGACAAGTGACTTTGCAGTTCAAATAATGCTTCATCCATTTTTATATCATCATTAGCTAACCATAGAATAGGTTGCTAACCATAGAATTTAGGTTGAATCTCTAAGAACAATGACCTCAGTCATTAACCCAACACTGCCAGGTCCATCACTGCTCCTAAGTACCACATCTACAGAGCTTTGAAATTTCTTCAGAGGTGGTGACTCCACCACTTTTCCTGTGAAACTTCCTCCACTCCTGTTCCAGCACTTGACAACATTTTAGATGAAGAAATTTTTCCTGTAATCCAATCTAAACCTCCCCTGGTACAACATGATGCCTTTTCTTCTTGCCCTATCCCTTTTTACCTGGAAGAAGAGACCAACCCCCACCTGGCTACAACCTCCTTGCAGGGAGTTGTGGGGAGCAAGGTCTCCCACAACACCATCATTTGAACTCCCATCAGCAGTTCTTGATGTGCTTGTGAGCAAGGCTGAGCTCTGAGTGAGCTCTTCCTAAGGAAATTGTGCAGGAGGGATCATTTAGGGGTTATGGCCAGGGTGGTGATCATTTCAGGATGCTCAGAAAGTGGGACTGACACAATGTGGGTGCTCTGCTCTCCATGTTTGGTTGTCTGTGGAGAAGAGGCTTTCACACTCCTGAAGAAAGGCCTTTGTTCTCATTATTATGGAGCTGATTACTGTGTGAGAAACTCAAATCATCCTTTTAAGTCTGAATTACCTTGCATCTGCAGAGGGGTGTAATCCTCTGCCAGGTCACCTACCTCTGGTGGGTGAGCTGTGGGGGAGGTCTGCATGAGTCACTGCTGGACCAGCATCCACTGATGGAAGTACTTCAGCAGGAAATCTTCCTAGGAAAATGTCGTTTCTCTGCATGGGTAACCTGCTCTCTCCAGATGGGGAATATTTTAAAAAATGTTTTTAAAAGGGAGAAATTTTCAAAAATAAAGTAGGAAAATTTCCCAGCAGTAGATAAATTAGAGGACAAAGACTGTGATGTGGATATTGCTCTCCTCATTCATAAAGGGTAAAGTTAAAACCTGCTTCTAACATTGGAAGTATGACTAACTGGGACTGAAAATTTTGTTTAATTTTAACCCTAACCCTTTAATTCAGAGGCTGAAAAATCCTGTTGGTAGTCCCCAAAAGAGCAAATTGTTTCTTCCAAACCCTGCACTTAGGGGTTCCTGGGAGACTTTTGTTTTGCAGGTGGAATACTCCAAGTATAGATGAGAGTCACACAGCTACACCATTTCTGCCCCAGAACAAATGCAGAAACCTGAACTCACAGTGCTTAGGTCAGCAGCCTACTTCTGCAGCTGGGGATGGAGAATATTATTATTTTGAATGTGCCATTATTATTTTTAGCTCACATTGCCCTACCACCTTCCTCACCTGCTTAACCTCATTTCCAGCTGCTGGTGCAGATGGGGTGACACACACAGTCCCAGAACTCAGCAAAGTGCAAGCTTTACACTGTTTTATTTACCAGCCTCTCCTGACTGCTGAGCTGGCTATTTGGGTGTCTGCTTTGCCTGGCCTGCAAGGCAGAGCTACCCAAATCCCTGCTGGAACAAACCTGCTCCCTCCTTGTGAATCTCTCAGGGCTGGCTGGAGCAGTCAGGGAGGTGTCCAGCCCAGCTCCCAGCACGAGGGTCCCAGAAGGTGTCAGATCTCCTGCTCAGCTCCATCAGGAAGCTGCAGACCCTGGCAGGTGTTCCCTGCAGGCAATGCAAGGCAGGGTGATCTCAACACTTGTGACCCAGAGCCTGCCTCCATGAAAACAGTTTTCTTCCATGTACAAAACAAGAAGAAAAGAAAGGAAAATATTTCCCAGTTGGTTTGGAGGAAGAGGGCAAAATAAAGCCCTGCTCGAGTGCAGGGCCTGAAGTTGGCTTCCTGTCCAGAGACGAGTGATTTCCTATTTAAAAGCTGATTAATCCAAATGCTTTTCAATTTAGAAGGCAGAGATCAATCAATAATTATCCCATTTAATCCCAACATAAATCCTTTAATTTTTTTTTTAATTAAAAGCAGCCAAGCACCACTGGCTGGGATACACCAAATTGCATTAAAACCCTGGAGTCCCAGGGGAGAGGCACAGGCAGCAAATTGTGCATGTGATTTTCTTCTTTCACTGCTGGGTTTAATGGCCGTTCTCTCTGCCTCCTGGTAGAAAATTATGAGCTTGGGATGTGTCTGGCCATGAGGAGGCAAATTAGACCTTTCTTCCAAGCCTGCAATGACTCACAAATCAGAGAAGTGTCCCCTTTCTGGAAAGAAAACCAGGAAGAGGGGAAATTCATCAGCACCTCCTTTTCTGCAACGGAGATAAAGGGCTTTGGCCATCCAGGATCCACGAGATTCAAATGTCCCAGCTCCATTTGAGCAAGATTTGGGTAACTCCTAAACCTGCCTTTTGGCTTGAGAATTTCAAGGGAACCTAATACTAAAGTACATTCAGTTACCTGCATGCCTACAGCAGACGCCTCCCTTCTTGACAATTATCACAGTGTCATTGTAAGTCTAATCAATTTTTTCACCAAGACAAGAGCTGTATCTCAGCTGTCATGAAGCTACTAAGCCACCATGCCAGTGAAGGCTGCAGGACAGCCACAGGGTGTACAGCAAATACCTTTGTTTGCAGCCTTAATTTGGTGCCAGTTCTCAGATACAACCAAGTTCTACCTCTGCTGGCCTGAGTAATTAAGCTGAAGTCACACCTTTCTTCTTCCATGCCAAGGAAATCTTCATTACATTTTTATCTAAGCATGCTCCTGCTACAGCTTCAATGATAAAATTTAATTAAAAGCATCTCTAATTAAATCAAGCTGGGCTGTGTGACTGTACGTGTATTCCATGCTCCTTACCTGCAGTAATGAGTCACGTGAGGGAGACAACAACTGAGAGGCTCCTGAGGCTGGAGGATCCTTTCTACAAACAAAAGCCTGTGCATGATCCTCCTCCTGTTCCTCCAGCTTGATGTGAACACCATTTGAAACCATCAGGGTTTTGAAATATGTAGGAACTGGCTGAAAATGGTGGTGCTGCTTTTTGCATAGCAGGATGGCAAGGTATCCCCAAGGCACTGTGCTGCAGGGGATGCCCTTCCCATTTGTTTCTTTGCAGAAGAAGCCTGGGAGGAACAGCAAACCCTCTGTGACTAACTGCAAGCCAGAAATGAAGAGCGAGGATCATAAAAGCAAATACAACCAAATCCTTGAGACATTCCCCCTGGCTTGTAGAGTAACTTTCAATGTAATCTGGCTACAATTTTTCTCAAACCCTAATCTGATGGCCTTTTAAAGACTTCTTTGGATTTTAAAAGGCTGTTTATATTGAGCTTAAAAAGGGCTTTGCAGCACTGTCCAGTAACAGCAGCCACAGAACAAAAGACCCTTATTTAAATGCCTCCTTTGTGCTCTGCTTTTGAAGTGTGGGTAATTTAGATTACTCTGTAAAAGCAACCCTTCCTTCTTTTCTTGGAGTTTTCTGCCAGCTGTTCTTTGAAAGCCTTTGAATACAGCAAAGTTTAATTATCCATAGAAAAGAAAAAAAGAAAAAAGAATAACAAGGTTATTTTGAAATGATTGAGGCTTTTCAGAAAATAAATTGTCAAATAGATGTCACACCTGGGGAAAGTGAAAGCTGTGGTAGAGCCACACCATGCAGGCATCCCCTAAAGTGTTAGGCTTTACCTGAGAAGTATCCTGGGAATACTTTGGATTGCAGAAAAAGCTACAGCATCACAGAGCTTTGCTCCATGGGCTATTAAGGGTGTCCTGAAGATCAGCTGAAGATCAAATCCATTAATTTGAATATTATGTGCTGGCCTGGCCCTCATCTGTCTCAGCTCTGGAACACGTCACTATTAACATGGCACCTGCTGGGGTGGCTCTGGGAGGAGGTTGTTTCAGCAATGTTTCAGTAGCATGACTCGTGGGAAAAGAATGCCTGCTCCGACATCTCCGTGTGGATCAGCACCCTGAAAGGAAAATGTGTTGAAAAAGAATTCAAAACTTGTTGGTAGTGTCTAGTGCAGTCCTTGACATGTAAAAACAGAGCTGTGGAGGATGAGAATTTTGATGTTGGCATTTTAGTTCCTTTTGGAACTGCAGGGAGCAGCAGAAGGTATCCCAAGATCTGTGGTCAAGCTACCAACCACAATCAACGTCCAAATCCACCTTCCCTAACCTTTGGATGTAGGCATGTGTGGACATTCCCTGGACATCCCATCTCCCTGGACCTGGAAGGTCCATGACACCTTCTCTTAGATCTGCCTGACAAGTGCAGAGTTTGTAGTCCCTCCTCCCAAATTTGCTGCATGTAGAGCTCCATGGCTCCTGTATTTGAGTTTCATGTTGAGGGTGGGAATGGGAGACACACCCAACAGTTCTGTCCAAGCAGCAGCAGCAGCATGTGTCTCCTCCAATTTCCTTCTCAGATCGCTCATGCCTCAGGATTAACAATTCTGCCAACTCTCTGGGTAGCTGGGGAATGTCCCTGGGATGGGCTGCACGTGCTGCTGTCATGCTGAGGGTACTCTGCAAACTCATTATCCCTTATCAGCACAGCAGCACCACGACAACACCAGCACCAGCTTTCTCAGCTGTGTTCTGAGGACACCAGATGTGGGCTTGGGCACCTGCTGCTATGGAAAAGGCAAGGAGAAGGAAGCATGCCCTGCTCTGAGCAGAAGATGTTGAGATTTAAGGTGGCCATCAGCTCCTGGGTTACATCCCTGCTGAACTTGGGCTTGGCCTCTGCTGCAGCTCTTCCTCTTGCTCTTGTGAACAGCTCCCTTATCACAGACAGCTCTGCAATGCCTCCACAGCACAGCTGTCAACATCCAACCCTTGGACTTCTGAGAGCAGGAGAGACCTGCTGGTGTCTTGGAGATAAGGACTGAGAGCTTGGTGTGATTTGGTGCTCCCTAGGGATGTTGTGCAAGAGGGATTTTATCCTGTGCAGGAGCAATCCCTGCTCACAAGATGTGCTATAACCTACTACCTGCTAAAGTTTCCAGCTGAAATTCACCAAAGTGATAAATTTTAGTCCTTTTGCACAATGTCTGTGAACAGCAGCAGAAACAGGGTTTGGCACACAAAAAGTTCAAGCAATCAACCACAGTTCTAGGGAAACTCATCCATGCTCTGGCTGGAGTCCATATCTTCAAACAAGCATCAGGTGAGTGGAGGCTGGGGGAGAGGAGAACTTCACTGCACAGTGTGAGAGACCTGGAATTTTGTCCTCCAGAGTGAGAGGGCAGCAGGGTGTTGCAAGAGGGGTTGGCAGCACCTGTACAGTGTACAGTGGAGGTGTACAGTGGAGATGGTGCAAACCCCAGTGCCACAAATGCTCTGGGATGTTTCTCTGGGGTCTGTCAGAGGAACACCCTCAGTAAATATCTATTATCCACACTGGCTGGCAGCCAGGGAGCTGGGTTATGCTGCTGCACACCACCACTCACAGCTTCTCCCTACCCTTCCAGCCCAGAACATTAGCAGGGACTGGGAAGGGTTACCACACAGCACAAACCACAATTAAATATCAGCCCTGCCAGGGAACACATGGAGCAGGAGATGCCCAAACCCATTATTTGCTCTTCAGCCTTAAGCCTGTGGTTTAGGTTAGAGATGAGGTTAGGTTACATATGAGGTTATATATGAGACATGAAAAAAAAGATTTTATTTTTTTTTTATTTTGAGGGTAGTGAGACATTGGAACAGGTTGCCCAGAGAAGCTGTGGCTGCCCCTGGATCTCTGGAAGTGTCCAAGGCCAGGCTGGATGGGGTGTTGAGCAGCCTGATCTAGGGAAAGGTGTCCCAGCCCATGGCAAAGGGGTTGGAACAAGATGGACTTTGAAGGTCCCTTCCAACCCAAGGCAGTTGATGATTCTATGTTTTTGTCTTCTGAGTGAGTCCCTTCTCCATGTATGTTATTTTTCCTGTCACTTATCTGGTAAGACAAACACCTGCTCTTATGAGGATAGAGAGCAACTAACTGTTTCACAAACATGGATATCCCTGGGGTGTATCGCAGCATGAGGCAGCTTCAAGGTACCTTTGCCCTGGCAGTTCCAGCATCTTTTCAGTTTTTAGCATGTTTCATTAACCAAATAAATCCTTCTACTCTGTGTGTGACCTGCTCTGCAAGGATATCAGATAAGCTGTTAGTGAATAATGATGTTAATGAGTTACAGTTCCATTGCTTCTGGCTTTGGATCCCTTTACTGCACCACCTCAGTATTTAACTTGTGTTGAGCTGAAGGAATATCCCTGGATCTGAATAGTAAATTCGTATTTTAACTTGTCTCTTGCCTCAGCATGGATTGTAAGCTTCGGAAAGAAAAAATCATAATTTTTCTCATTTTTGGGACCATACCTGCCTTCAGATTATGGTCAGTGACTGACACCATGGCTGCAGAGAAAATGAGGACAGGAGCTGCTGTATTCCTTATATTTTTCTGTATTATTCGGGAAAAATGTGAGGGAGTGAAGTTCAGAGCAAAACAGTATTTCTAAATCTGTGTTGCAGTACAAGGATTATGTTCTGGCATATTCTTGATACCTAGCTAGTGAAATCCCTGTTGTTTGTCATCCATCTGGAAAATTTGTCCAAATCCTTCAGGTTGCTTCTTCCAAGGCTCTGCCAGATTTTTATGTGAAGTGCTCAGATTTTTGGGTAGAAAATCAGGAAAATGCCCTCCATTTGGATTTCTACACATGCAGCTGAGGGCAAAGCTTGTTCTGCCTCTGGGTCCCGGGGTCATCTCCATTCCAGTCAGGATTGGGCTGCAGTGGGAGGGCTGCAGGACACAGACCTGGCCCCCCATGTCCCACTGGTCCTGCCAAAGCAAATGCCCCAGTGAGATGTGGATGTGGAGATGCTCCTGGGTGTGATCTACAGCCAGGTATGGGCTCAGCCCAGGGAAGACTTTTGGATGCTAATGATGTGTGCACCTCATCCCAGAGCCATTAGCAACAGGGCTGTGGAAAGATTTTGACAGTGACAAATCTCTCAGCTGATAGGACAGGGTCTCAGCTCCCCTCACCCTTCTTCATCCCTGATTCAGGTTTTGCTTTCTGCAGCAGATTTGGGCAGCAACAGACTTCCATCTTTCTTTGCAGTCTTTTCCCTGGGACAGACTTTTCCTGGGACACACTTCACAGGATAGGGCTGGAAGAGGCACCCTTGATGTCATTCCTCAGGCTGGCCCAAACACAGAGAAGGAGGCATGGATGCTCCATCCCTGGACGTGTTCAAGGCTGGTTTGCATGGGGCTTGGAGCAAGCTGGCCCAGTGGAAGGTGGGGGTTGGACATAGTTGATCTTTAAGGTCCCTTCCAAACCCAGACCATCCTGTGAGTCTGTGATGATTCTATAAAATACAAATAAACTGGGAAAATGCTTTTCCACAAGAAAGCTGTTGATCAATGGCCTTCCTTCTGCAGACAAAGCTGCAGACCACTGTAGGCAGGGGTGAAGGAAGGCTCATGGTGGCATCACCTGGCAAGGATTGGTTGTGGGTCCTGATGGACACCCTACAGCTCAGCACCCCTAAAGGGAGCAGCAGCCTAAAGCATGAGCATTAATTTTGCTATACACACATTCAATGGACTAAAATCAACTTGCACCCAAACCTAGTGTCCACTCCATACAGGTTTGCCTGGGGATGCAGCTCTCATGGCTGACACATTTCTGACCATGTAACCCTCATGTCAGTGCCCTTGTACAGAACAGAGTTTAGGGAAAAGGAAAGCTGAGCACTGTCTGTCCATCAAAATCCCTTTTCACTGAGAAATTGATTCTGCAGTGAAGCCATCTGTTCTGAGAAGTGTTTGCTTGTGATTAACAAGTTTCAGTCTTGTAAGGAAACCAAATCTTTGTATTAAAACAAAACAAAACTAAACAAACACCAGAAACCGAACCAAATCAAACCAACTTTTTGAAAAGAAAAAAAAAAAAGGTAAATATCTTTTTTGGGGAATAAAAAAATTGTTCTCAAGTTCTGTATAATCCATATGTTTAGGAATATCCTTCTGCCCAGCAATGAGTGGCTACAGTCTGAGGGAGCATCCATCTCCATGGGGTTATAATCCTCTTGGCTTCTGGAATCACAAATATAAAAGCTCCTAAATGATGACTGGGTCTCCTTTTTTCTCCCTTCCTCTCCCCAACAGCAAGGTGGGAGAAGGATGAGTATTAAAAAAAAAAAAATAAAAGAAAAAGTTCAAACTTTCTGTGAATTCTTTTCTTTCAAATAAGTCTTTTCAGCATCTGCAGGTCACATTTTCAGGCTGCGACATGACAGACATTTTCTCCCCTGTAAGACAAAATACCTGCTTTTTCTAAATCGTCCCTAAAGAAGTTGTTTTAAACACCTCACCATTACCTTAAAGCCAGGGCTTTAAGAAGAACACAGGCTACAGCAAAACAGGTACAATTAAGAGTAATCACTAACAGAGTGTGCTCCTTCATCATGGTTCTCACACAGACCGTAAGGTTTTTATCACCTCTCCCCAGATTAGGAGACCTCTTTTCGCTCACTGGGGTAGTTTTTTCCCTTTATTTGGTGCCTGAAACAATTACTTTGATTAGCGAGCAGCGCCGGCACAGCACTGCCACACCCGTGGGCACCCCTGCCCTTGGGCTGCCAGCATTTTCGCAGGATGCAGAGGGAATTTTTCCCATTTTAACACTCGATACCCTGCTCCCGGTTTTGCAAACATGTGCCAGTGCCGACGCAAATATGATTTGCATGCAGTAACCTTTGTGCCTGAGCCTCATGAGAATCCATTTCTCGTCTCTGCATCGCCTTGTAAAATACTTACAGTGAATGGGCAGTAATACACAGATATTACTCCATGGAGCAAGCATCCGATATGTAAAGTCAGGAGTTCAAAGAGGATTAAGGATTGCTGGCAATGAGCAAGGCGCATTGCTTGTGGATGTGGAAGCAGCCACAGCTGCTCTCACTTTTCATGCACTGGAATTATTTCAGCGTCAGTAGGGGATTGCTCTGGAGTTTTTCCCTCTCCGAAAGCCATTGACCCATATTTGTTGTGTTTGGCAGAATGAAAGGTCGCAGGGTTAGGGAAGGTGTCCTGCTCAGCAGACATGAGGAAGCTGTTAGCCACTCAGCGGGAGAAACCTCCCTGCATGCCTGCGAGGTGCAAGGCAGGCTGTGTCTGTCTGGAAACCCTCCTTGCACTCCAATCAAATAAGGAGGAGGATTTCCCATCCCATTCTTGTTATCCCTCTCACAATCACTGGCTGCTTATTCTAGCATTTGGACTGTCACCTCAGAGAGGGTGTTCTGGCTCATTTCAAATATCTGATTTTTCAGATAAGAATAATTAACAGAACAGAAATTACAGCACAGGAAAGAGGTGCTATAGAATAAGTAATGTGTACTGAAAGGAGCTGCTGCTTGGGACTATTTTAACTACCTTTTCCATGCTGGTAATAGAAAAGTAGACAAAAACTTCTTGGGTGCCCTCTCCATATCCTGTCTTCAGAGCACCATTTAAAAGCCTGTGGATTAAATAGGGTGTCCAGACTTTGGGCCACCTCACAAGACATGAGAATTTGCTCCTGCAGAATCCATAATTATGGGAAAAAGGATTTAGCATGAGGAAGAATTACAAACACCCACTGGCTGCTGAGGGGATGAGGGCATGGTATCTCTCAGGGCCATTTGGTCTGGAGGAGCCTCGCTGGATGACAGCTGCCAAGGGAGGGTTCATTCCTGCGTGGGCTGCCAGCTCTTCCCATCCTCCCTTCTCCAGCCCCACAGATGTGCCCCCAGCTCCCATCTGCACTGCACCTCCCACCCCTGAGCTGGGGAGAAAGAGCCTTTCCCACCCCAGAGATGCCCTTGGTGCCTGGGCAGTCTGCTCTGGGCAGGGTGTGGGTGGCACAGATGGACCCAGCAGCTCATCTGCTGTCAGCCCTGTGGTACCTCTCTTGCAGATGCAGCCAGACAAGAGCTGGGGCTTCTCACAGCAGCTGCACACAGCTGTCCACTCTCCAGCTGGGATTTCCTGAGGGAAGGGTCAACTGTGCAAGTAAAGCCATGCTGAGTGAGGCCACCTCTTGCTTTGGCTGTATTTGTGATATACAGGACAACTAAACAGGAGCAGAGTTAAATAAGTCCTGCCCATGCAATGCTGGATTGGCATGATCCAATGTTCTGCTTCTGGATGCAGAACAGGGAGTGGAACTGTGCTCACAAAGTATGGGACATTATTTTTATTTAATCCTACAACTAAAGTTTGTGCCAGTATTTGGAATCTGGAAGTTTTTACCCTCTCGTTACAACACCTGCTGGAAAGTCCTTAACTGCCTTCATGAAATTAAGTTGTGGAGAATCTTAACTTAAAGGAGTTGGAGAATCCAGACATGGATCTTGTTTCTCTTTACTGCTCTTTTTAAGGCTGAATAGCTGAGTGCTTGCCTTCAGGGGCCTTCACAGCCCATGAGTTATGTCCCTGCAATGTAGTCTCTTATCCTTTGGAGGTTTATTTGTGATTGAGATTCATGTAAATGTAAACCCAGAATATTTTATATGGGACACTTTTCCCTCTAACTCAACAGGGTGCAATGGTACGAGGAAACCCTCTGGAAGGCAGGTGAACCTTTTGTAGATCTGCTCAGTGTTTCCACTGTGGAATATAATTTGGTTTAGCAATAGAGTTGCTTTCTAGAATACTCAAATTTTACCAGATGCTTTGAGGCATGGGGTGATGTGCCCTGGGTATTGAAAAGCCATGGGAAAGGTTGCTCCAGGGGCTGGTTGTCACTGGCAGAATCTGGGTCAGTTCCTGCCTCTGAGTTTCTCACCTAAAACTGATGTTTCACTCGGAGACAGAATCTCTCAGCTGCACTGGAAGTCAATAGAAACAGGCAATTTCAGAGAGCAATTCCCCATGGACAGCCATATTAGGAGAAGATGGATCACTCTCCTGAGACACCTATTTCTCTCCATTAACTCAAAGACAGCCTGGAGCAATGGTTCAGACAAGGTCCCTTGGCAGAAAAGCCTCACCCTGGCTCTGTCCAGCCTGTTGTTCTCACAGACTCAGTGTCTGCTCTGTGTCCTTGAAGTGACCATTCACCATGGTCAGCACAAGGACAGCTTGTCCACGTGTTCCTGTCCAAAGACAGGAGGGTCAACATCTTTACACTTCACGCCCAGAGTTTGTTATCTGCCCATCTAAATTGCTCCACAGGACCTTCAAAATCCAAGATTTATTCTTCCAGGTCTTCCAGGTAAAGTGGCAATGATTTCACCTCTGCTCCCTTCGGGGTTTTTGCAAGGACAAGTACAGTCAGGCCTTGAGAAAACCAGATCCTATAGGAGTTGTGGGGAGAGATGGCAGAAAAACACCTAACTGGCATTTTCAGGAGGGCCTGTGACAGAAGCCACTGGCATTCTGTTATTTGGGAAAAGGTTGGCTCATACCCCAGGAAGAAATTTTTTTAAACAACTTCATTGGATGTTGAATTAAGTTTGTCATTCTGCTTTTTCAGATTATGTAAAGTTTAAACAAATTTTTAAGAGAAGGAAAAGTTTTAAATTCCTGTATTCTTCTCTTGCTGTCTGCGAGCATAATCTGAGCCCAGATAAGCCTCAGACAGATGTTTATCTTTAGTGCATTCTCAAACAAGATAATACCAGAGACTTGGAATGAAGATGTCAAGTGACCTTATAAAAAAAGCCTCAGTGTGGATGTTCAGCTCTCTGATCCTGGTGCAAGATCCTTGGTAAGATAAAAATCAAAAATAAGCAATAGAAAATGATGTGAAAATCCCACTGCCAGAGCATATCCATCTCTCTGGTGATGAAAGAAAACTGAGCCTCTTAGAATCATAGGATATTAGAACTGTTAAGGTAGGAAACGACCTTGAAGACCAACAATTCCAACCATCATGTTCACCACTAAACCATGTCCTCAAGTGCTATATCTACTCTTTTTTGAACACTTCCAGGGATGGTGACTCCAGAACTCCCCCAGGGAATCTGTTCCAACACTTTATAACTCTCTCTATGAAAAAAAATTCCTCATGTCTAATCTAAATTTCTCCTGGTGCAACTTGAGGCTTTTCCCTCTCGTCCTGTCACTTGCTAACTGGATGAGGGAAGAGACTCACAACCATCTCACTACAACTCTTTTAAGGTAGTTGTAGGGCATGGTTAGGTCTTCCCTGAGCTTCTTTTTCTCCAGGCTAAACAACCCCATCTCCCTCAGCAGCATCCCATAGCCCTTCCATCCCCACTCAGAGGAGGCTGTGGACCACAACACCCCCAGAAGCGTTAGCAAGAGAGAGCCTTTGTGACTTTGGAGACTTCCTGGCATGTATGGGTTTCTGCAAACATTCAATAGCCAGAAGAGAGGGTAGATGATGGAAAGAGAAGTATGAAAAAGTAGGAGACAGAAAAGTTAAAAATACACCAGGATTAAACTGGTTTATGTGGGATCAAAATATGGGTTTATACAGGTGTGCTGTGAACAGAATAGGCAAGCATAAGGAAAAGTGAGTTATGTTATGACCTTTTCTACCCATATCTAATCTCATGTTGGGTACTGAGGAGGAAGTTTTGGCAGAATCTGATTCTTAGCTTGTAGTGTCTGGGAGGAAAGGGGATTGCTTCAGCTAGGATAAAAGGACACAGAAATTTTAAAATGCCTTAATAAAAGTGATGAAGGAAAAAAAGATAAAATCATGTCTAAACTAAGGGCCTATGGTAAAATTAGTGGTGCTTTATGCTTGGTTTTCTGGTTACAGAGACACATCCACAGCAACACCTTTGATACCCAGAAACAGCACAGCACTGCTGAAGAGACTGTGCCATCATGCCCAACTCCAAACCAAGCAGAATAACACATAAATCAGCCAAAAGTGAAATGTTTTATCTCTGTAGACTCTTCAGACCATTCATTTTTCATCTTTCATTCAGCCATTGGCTCCTTTACCACATCACACAGATGCCCCAAGAAGAGCGTGGCAAACACTGGCTGCACACAGCAGCAAGGCAGGCTCAGAGAAAGTGTGTGCAGCACCAAAGTTACAAACCTGCACCAAGAATTACATCTGCCTTTAGGGGGAACAATGCTGGGAAGAAGGTTTGAGGAGCAATGGGAAGATGAACTTTTAACTCCTCGCAACCTTGTCCCTTCTGCTTGCAAACAAGCAGTCTTAGGCTCTATTTTCCCCCTTTTAATATCTAAGGTTGGTTGCTGGCAACCTGTCAAAGGTCAATGATGTTCCTTGCTCAGTCTGATCTTGACCACAGCTCTGTCTTGAACCAGCATAATTAAACAGGTGGGGGCATAATTAAACAGATCTGTCCTGCCCAAACTGCAGAAGAGAGTGCAGGAAACAGGAATCCGGCGTCAGGCTGCATCTCTCTCACCATATGTGGGAGTTCACCTGGAGTTCACATCTGACTTTAACATGAAGTTGGAGCTGATGCGTGGGCTCACATCCATCACATCCCTTGGCTGTAAGGAATTCAGCGGGGGAGCTTGTTTTGGTGGAGGAAGATCACAGGGATCTGCCAGCAGGAACTGAGCAGCAGCAAAGACTCCAGGCAGAGACAGGAAGGAGGAGGAGGAGTTTTAGGTAACACCATACACGTAGGTGTGAAACACATTTATTCTCCCAACCCCAAATTGTAATGCCTGTATTTCAGTTTTAACTCCCTGACTGTAGTCAAACAAAAGCCGTGAGGAGAAACTTGTTGAAATATTTCTTTTTTTAATAAGAGCTTATTTCTGTCTCTTGTGGTTTTGAGCTCTCCGAGTCAGAGCAGTGGGATGGTTTTTCACAAACTACACAAGCACTCATGAATGCACAGCAAGGACTGAGGCTGTGTTTACAATGTGCAGTGCAGGAAGGTTTGAGCTTGCTTTGACCAAGCTGGGTCAATCCATACAGGCAGCCCCTTTGCCACACTTGCCCTTCCAGCCTGGTTTACCCTCCCCTGGCCAACACAAACTGAACAGGGGCTGCACACCAGCAGGGCAAAAACTCCTTCCCTAAACGCCATGCAATGCACCCTTTAAGCTCTGTGCAGCCAGCACAGGGCTCAAAACTGCCTCACATTCCCCCCTCACAATCTGAGTGGGTGACCTGAGTTGTTTTTCTCTACCACCACCCCCATGAGACAACTGCGTGAGCCTTTTTGCTGTAAAAGCACTCAGCGATACGAGGTTTGGCATCAATCTCTGCAAAGCTGGCTTTATTCAGCACTCTCCTGACAGCCCTGCAGAGCATTCCCTGTTATAGCTGGATGGCAAAACAAAGAAAGAAGCAGCAAGAAAAACCTGCAGCCTCCAACGTGCTCTTCACAGCTGTTGGTGCGCTCTGACTGTCTGGCCTGAAACGTGTACACAGGCTGCGTCCTAAGTGCCCTGATAAGATTGGGGCTCCAGAATGTGTTGTCCTGAGAACGTTTGCTGCTGTTTATCTGCGAGCTGAAAAACTTTCCAAAGTCCCCCAGCCATCAGCCCCGACACCCTGGCTCGGAGCAGATGACAGGTGGAGGCGATACCCAACAGCTTTCGTGCCACGGGGTGATACCAAAGTGGCTGAGAACCCAAAAGCTCAGAGCGAGCTGTTGAGTGGGGTCTGCTGACACAGTGGTGGCTGTTGATACCCAGCACTGCTGCTCCTGTGGCATCCTGTGGGAAAGTGTGGGATCTGTCCCCTCTCCAGACCCGGGGTGCTCCTTGTCCTCCTGGAGTGGTTGGCAGGAGGTGACAGCCCCATCCTCCCTCCTCCTTCTCTCTTCCAGGCTGTCAGATCCAACTTAGGGATGAATATATGCATCATCATCTTATGAGTATATATATAAAAATAAATAAATGTATCTGTATTGCTCCAGCACAGATGTGTTTGATGTGATGGATGTGGGAAAGGTGCCAGAGGCCTTCGGTGTGGGCAGCTGTGTTTTTCAAAGCCTAGGCATTTTTAAGTGCCAGTGGGTAGGGACTATTTTAAAGTTGAGGGGACTGACATCGAGCTGTGCCTACTTTCCTTTGATGTGCAGGATGGGGAACACATGGAGAAACCTCCCAGTGTGCTGCTCACTGATGTGGTCCCAAGACTACCCACCCACAACCTGCCCATCTCTGATTTGCTGACATTATCCCAATATATTAGATGTTTAAGTCATTTCTATAAAAAAATAGTTTCTGGATTTATTTTTCCATTTTTCAGCCAAAACCCCAAACTACTAGGAGTAAAACTTAATCTTCTTACTGTGCACATCCCTATAAATCCTTCCATACTCAATGGGGTGTTGTGTGCTTTAATGGCTTAATTAGTGTCTGTTTATGAAGCATTTCTGATATCTTTGCGTGGAAGATGCTGTAGAAGCACAGACTTACAATATTTTCATCACCCAATTAAGTTCAAGCAACATATAGGGAAGAGATTTATTTACATAACTTAAGAATTTTATAATTCTTCCAGAGCTTTCAAAAACTCAGAGAAGACTTCAGCTTCTCCAGCTACCAACTGCTGACAGTCCTGGGGGTTTCTGGTAACCTGTGTCCTGTGGGAAGCGAAAGCATTTTCTCTGAGAAGTTGGTGTTTTTCAATCCTGCACAGTCTGCAGGGTGGTGAAACAAGTTTGGCACCAGGGCTTCCCCTACAGTTTGAATTCCAGGCACCAGTTGTGCTAGAGAAACCCTGTGAAGACTCTGGAGTTAGGCACTATA
Organism: Erpornis zantholeuca; assembly: GCA_013400515.1. NCBI lineage: Eukaryota > Metazoa > Chordata > Aves > Passeriformes > Timaliidae > Erpornis > Erpornis zantholeuca. Next base: position 341,195 of record VZTN01032697.1, read on the forward strand.
TCTGGAAATTCTCCACGTCAAACAAGATAAAAATAACAATAAATGCCCCAAGATTTTTGCCAGGGGGGCAGCAACCAGGGCCCATCATGACTAGTTCCCACCCACACAGCTCAGGAGTAAAGGTCTTCATGGAGTTATTTGCTTTCTTTTCAAACCGATGTCTGCTAGCAGCAGTGGGTTTTAATCAGCGATTTACGTGCTTTTTGTATCCAGAGCAAACACAGAGACATTGATTTCCTCCCACGTGTATTGCTTTGTCCGTGTGTTTTGCAGTTTTGAAACCTCTAATCCTCTTCCCAGCTGAGCTGGGAATCTGGTCTGTTCCACTGTTGCCTTTCCCTGGTCTTTAAATTAAAACCAAAACATTGTTGATGGGGAAAAGGGGTTTTTACCTTGGGATTTATTTCAGGATCCTTGGGTGCAGCACTTGGGCCAGGTGGAATGCCCTAAAAATGCATGCACCCCTCAAACTGAAATACACACAATTATAGGCATTGCAAAATTAACATATTTATCAAAGATCCCCCAGTGAGAGGCTTGAGTGAAGCCCTCGTTGTGAGGAACCTTCCCCCTGGCTGGGCCTGGCTGAGGTTCCAAAATGTGTTCTGGAGAGGCCCTTGGTGTCTGGGGCTCCCAGGATGTTTGCTCTCCTGGTTTAACGGTGCCGTGGGGCTGAGCTGAGTTCTCAGCCTTGGGGAGGTACAAGTGTGGGGCTAAAAGCACTGAGAATACATCAAACTATAAAAGAGTATGTAAGAGGGATATAAAGGAAAAAGCAAAAACTCATTCTGGCATCACCACCACCACACAGACAATTCCAGACAGAGGAGGGCAAAAAAACCTCTATTTTGGACAAGTAGCTGCCATGCAGGAAAGAAATGCTGGAGGTGAAACAGGTATTCCAACAAAATGTCAGCTTGGGGAGTGGTCTTGAGCATTGAAACAAACTCCTAGGCATTACTGGGAGAGATACCAACAAGCTGCTCCATAAATGTGCGGTGAGTCTTCACCAGGTTCCCATCTCCCCCTTGCCTAAAAGATGCTGCTGAGTTGGGGCAGAGAAGGGTGACAGGCAGGATCAAAGGTAGGAGACAGCTCTCATGTGGGGATGGATTTAATAGAGGGGACTCTTCTGCCTGCAGTGCAGATAAAGTGAAGGAGGATGTGATAGAGGGATATAAAATCATGACTGGCCTGGAAAAAATGAATAGAGAAGGAGACGCTGGCTCCTCTGATCCAAGGGCTAGGGAGGTGTCAAATAAACCAGCAAATGGCATGTGGGATAGAAATAAAATGAGCTCTGTTCACCAGAGCTTTGGAGCTTGGACCACAGGATGCTCTAGATATTCTGGGGTTTTCTGGTGGTTTCAAAATGTGACAGTATAAAACAATGGATGAAAGATCCTCCAGGGATTGCCAAGAGAATTTGAAGCTGGGGTGTGACTGTTCCTGTGCCTTGCTCACAGGTGACAGTGGGACACTGGGCAAGACCAAGCTCTGGCTGGGCACAGCACAGGTATTTTTGTGTTTGTTTTATGTGATATTAATTTGCCAAAAATGATCAGTTTCCTGTTAACACCTCCAGACAACAGCTCAGTTTTAACCCATCAAGAGTGAACCCGAACACAGCATTTGGAGGGAAATCTGCCTGTTCTGAGAAACCTTCTCTTCTTCTCACCCAGACATAAAATGAGCTTCCAGCACATGACCAAGCAATGTAATTTCCATATTTTCTCCTCAAGGCTCTCTGCAAAGAGGTTTAGCCACAAAAGCAGAGCGAAGGCAGGAGTTCAACACATTTTTTGCTTCCTATTTCCTCACCTAAACACAAAATCCTCTTCCTGCTTTTGATTCTGTGATTAAATAAAAGCTCGTCCTTCATCATTTTTATGAGGACATTACAAAATCCTTATTGATGTGCTTCCTGACTCTGCACCTTCTGAAATAACTCCCAAAACCTGGGGACACCATTCCCCTTCATGGTGGTCAGAGAGCACTACCTTCACTCTTTGTCCAGCTGCAGTTCCATTTTGGTGGGCTTCTAAAGCACAGAGACACAAAACATCTCAGGTTGGGAGGGACCCATAAGGATCACTAATTCCATTTCCCTGCTCCGTGCAGGTCTACCTAAAACGAACCCCATGACTAAGAGCACCAATCTGTGAATTCTGGCAGGCTTGGTGCTGTGACCACTTCCCTGGGGAGCTGTTCCAGCGACTGACCACCCTCTCAGTGAAGAACCATGTCCTAATGTCCAAACTGAACTTACCCTGGCACAGCTTCATTCCCTTTCCTTGTGTCCTATCACTGCCCATGTCACAAGCTCGCTCTGATCTTCCTCCCACCTAAGCCCATGTAAATTTGAAACATTCTCTCTGCCTTTGATCCAGGTTGCCAGCGTGAAGAATCTGGCTCTGAAGTCTGGGCAGAGGACGTAGCCAAAAGAGCTGACAGAATTCCAAATCCAAAGTTATTCACAGAACTGTCTTAGTCTTCTGGCTCGCTGGAGACCTGATCATGTGCAGGTCCACGTGTTTCTTCAGTGTTAGTGAAATTTGGGGAGGTATAATGCACCGCTTTCAGCCCGAGCAAAATGCAATGACTAAACAAATTAATTCAGTCCAATTTACAATATATTATTGCCGTACACAATCTGTCCTCTCTCCTTCACTGGCTGTATTTTCACTTTTCCGTAGAACAGGCCTTTTGAACATTGCAGTACCACCACTGCTTTTGATTCAGGATTGTTTCAGGCCCCTGTATCCCTGTGTACACTGGGAGAGCACAGGGCTTGGATAGCAAAATAAACCTTTGAGTCTTGAAGTCATTTTTTTAGTTTATCATTTTATTTGGAGATCATTTAGGGTTTCCCCTCAGCATTAAAATTAGCACCTATACATGAGTAGTTATTTTGTCCTTCAAAACACCTTGTCACTGAATTATTTCATGCAGGAGCTTTCTTATAACTTATCTCCTCCTCTGACTTTTTCACACTTAAAGGTCACAGTCCTCTGCCTCTGATATCACCAGCTCTCACTGGAGAAAGGGAAAAAGTCCCAACATGTGGCAGGAATTTGTGGAGGAGACAAAGCACTGAAGGAAAAAAATAATCTTTTTTTTTTTAACAGATAATTTATGGGCTGTTAGGGAGGACAGAAAAAGAGGAAAAATGAAGGGGAAAAGAGCTTCTGGTTGGAGCCAGGCAGGACAGACATTGCCTGCACACAGATGTGGTCTCCACCTCTCCTTTGCTCCCTATATGGTCTTTTCTGCCCATCTCCCCTGAGAAATATTATTTAAAAAAACCAAACCATCACCTCAGTGGCAACCACTCTCCTGCCTACCCAGCAGCAAGATGCCCTTGTAACAGGCCTCACAAATACAGCCTGCAAAGTGCTCAGTGGAGGATCTGTGCTTGCAACAGGAGCCCAAGGTGGGGGTGAATTCGACACGAAACGAAGTCATCTTGAACTGAATTCACCCCAAAACAGCCCTGATGGGTTTTCAAACCTCTGATTGGGATTTTATTAGGATGCAAACCAGAGCAGAAAGATCTCTTGGACGAAAGAAACGAGGGCTTGCTGGGCGAAGTAAAACAGGCTGGGGGTGGCTGTGGCTAACACTTCTGTTCCTGAAGGGCTTTCAGCTGCTCAGACCCTACACCCAGGTGTGCTCACATACACCCACACATCCTGTTTCAAGGTCAGCATCAACTACAGAACTCCCAGTGTCCAGATTTAGACTGGAATCCACAACACATGAGGGACAAGTTAATTTTGCCTCTGATAAAAGGGGAGGGCTGGCCAGCAGATTTTGCTGTCGTTTCAGTAGCAAGTGGAAAGGAAAGGAAAGGTAAAGGCTATTCCCACCAGAGGCAAAGACAGATTGTACAGCCCAGGTTTCCATTTGGCTGGAAACATGTTAAAGCTAAATGAATTTCCTTTGGAAAAGCAGAAGCCTATTTGAGACAATGAACTCTTCTAGCACACTTTCAAAGTAATGCAAACTGTTGAAGAGGCTCTGCAAAAAGCCAGAGCAGCAGGTTTCCCCAAACCAAACCCTATTCCACCATGACATGTTCACAAGGAGCAGACAAGCAGGCAATAACAGAACAATGGATAAAGAGATGGAAGGGCATTTATAGATAAATAGGGATTTGCAAACGCTAAATTGAGTTTTGATGGACTTGCATTCTCTGCCAATATATTTACAAGGAAAAGGGATTAACAAAGAGTTTGGCACAAAGACCTCCATCTACAGAGCTGATTGTCAGGAGGACCTGTTCTTTGAGGAAAACATTTGTGTGGGTAGTCTAAAAACTACTGTGGAAAATCCATCTCTCACACAGATGCTGACTTGTAAAATGTTTGCTTTTTTGCTTTCCACGATGAGCAGAGGCTGAGATCTGCACCACTGCTCTGAGGTAGATTCTGCCTCTGGAAAGGTTGTTTAAATGCTGTTGTTATGAAATGATACAGATGTGCTTGCCTTTGCCATTGATTTCCAGTAGGTCTAGGTGAATAATTGATTTTGTTCTGTATTGCCAAAGGAGAAAACTTAGAGGGGGAAGCAAAATATTAAGGAAAAACTAATTTTCATATTTCTTCTAAGTCAAAGCCACTCTGTGCTTTGTTTTGGTTTTGCTTTCCCATCAGTGTAAGTCTACTGCAAATTTATAGGAAAAGCAAACAACTCTGTTAATAATTACACATTTTGGGGGGGGAGTCACTTTGATGCACTACATCCAGTTTGTATCCAAACACTGCATGTACATTTTGGCTGGAGCAAAGTTATTTCTCTTCACAGTAGCTCATACAGTGCCATGCTTTGGATTCGTGACCAAGACAGTGTTGATACCACTGGGATGATTTTTAATTATTGCTGAGCAGTGATCACCCAGCATCATGGCCTTTCCTACTTCTGCTGCTGCTTCCATGCCAGCAAGGCTGGGAGGGTATGAGAAGCTGGAAGGGGGCAGCGCTGGGAAAACTGACCCCAGCTGGACATGAAGGGATTTCCCACACCATATGATGTCTTGTGCAGCAGTAAAAGCTGGGGAAGAAGGAGGAAGGGAGTAAGTTCAGGGTGATGATGTCTGTCTTCCCAAGTCACCATCACACATGATGGAGCCCTGCTTTCCTGGGTATGGCTGAACACCTGTCTTCCAGTGAAAACTAGAGGATGAGTTTATTTTTTTGCTTTGGCTTTACCTGTTGAAGTGCCTTTACTTCAACCCATGGGTTTTTTCCCTTCTACCTGTCCAAGTCTCTCCCCCACCCCACTGTGAGTGAGGAACTGTGTGGGGCTGAGCTGCCCACTGGGGTTGAACCATGACACTGGGAACTTTCGTTTCTCCCACAGCACTCCTGGTTCTCCTCACCTCTGAGATAACTTGCCCACTTCAAGCCACCTGAACACAGTCACCATCTCAGGTTGCTGTAGCAACTCCATTAATTTCAAGCTGAATTGAGATGATTATGTCCCAGGATAGCATCCACCTTAGCCCACATTCCCACTGCCTGGCACAACCGTGACCTTCAAGCAAATTGTTGCTCTTCTCAGTGGGAGCAGAAGCAGCCACCCACGAGCCTCACAAGATGAGAGTTTCCTGTCTTCATCACAATATATGAGAGAAAAGTTCAGTCTTGACTCCTTCCCTGCACCATCTGAACCATCAGCATTACTGAACTATCTAGAAGCATGAATTGCTTGTGCATCCCAGTGGATTTAGTCTTTCTATGCCATATTCATTCATTCCTGTCCCTCATCTCTACCTGACAGATTCTGTCCATCCCAGGCAGGACTCTGCAGCACAAACACCTCGTGTGCAGGAACAATGTTGGGTATTTTCTTTATTTTTTTCCCTTCAAAGTCAATTTTTATTCTGCTCACTAAGTAAAATTAACAATCTCAAATCAAATTTTAACAAGTTGAAGCCAAATACTTTGCAGCAAGAATTTCTGGCTTAAGTGCAGAAACCTAGGGGGCAAGGAGTGAATGCACTGCTGTGTCTCAAACTCTGAAAGCTGGAGAGGAGGCTTTCAGAGATAGAGGCTTTCAGTGTGTGGAGATAGGACAGCATTTCCCTTGGGACTAATTTCCCTTTGCTGGTCCAAGGAGACCACACAACACAGAACAGCACAAGTACAGGAATGGGATCAAGGAGTGGGAAAGACTGATGCCTTAGGTTTTCACTTTTATAATTTCAAATCCTGTATTGCTAGTGTAACTCTAAAGTTTTCTGTAGCTTGTTCTCTATGCTGTTCTCTCATGCTAAGATAGACATAACAAAACCTCTAACTTGCTCTTCAAGGACACCCAGAAACAAGAACTGTAAACCACAATCTTGGGGAGAGGGGGGCAAGCTTGGGCAAATTCCATCCTTGCCTGGCTTCTGCTTGGGGAATTGATGCTGAGATCCAAGTGGGAAGAACTCGGGAGCTGTCCTTGTCCATGTTGGGATGCACTGAGGCAGGAGCCTCTGGAGGCCAGAGTGTACCTCTGAAGGCCTTTCCAATCAATCCCTCCTTGATTCCTTTATTCCTGTCTGCTCTCTGTTTCTAGGGAGCCATTTAAGGCACCAAGACAAGTAGAGGGGCATTAAGGCCATCAAAGACCCTCAAAGCCCTCCGACCAATTTCCAGAAGGATCTGGGGGAATGGACAGCATTTGGATTTGCATTTGCATTTGCATGAGAAGTGAGAAACCTAATCCCAGAGCAGGGAAAATTTACCTGGAAAAGGCACCCCCAGGAAACCTGGGCAATGTCCCCAGGACCCTGGACACCCTGTTGGCTGGATCAGTGCTGGAACCAGGACTAGTGACCTCCTTTCCTCTCCTATCTCATCACCCTTTTACTCTCTCTTTTTTCCCTCTCTTCTTTTATACTTTTATTCTTCTTATTATTAGAGGATAGAGGCAAAACTTACCAATTTCCATGCTGAGGGTATAGTTTGCCAATAAAACTCTGAGAGCTTTGTTTCGGGACCATTTAGAATTTTGCCATTATTTTTCAACCACAAGCATCTACCAGTCTTGGATCTTCCCTTCCACACAGGAATGGGACACAAGAGTAAAGAGAAACTTACTGAGTATTGCAGATATTTAGGTGGTTCATGAAGCCCTAGATGAGCACACCTGAAATGGGTTCAGATCACTACTTTATCCATCCACATTTACCAAGGGAATGTTCATAAAATAGTTCACTCATTTTTGTAGATATGTGCTTTTAAAGAAACCTCTCATACTGCAGTTTCAAAAATAACAGATATCAGTTTGTTCCATTATCTTAGGACATCATCACCATTACGCTGGTGCTGTGTTTGGCTGCTGCAGTTATTAAGTCCTCTGATGTTTGTGCAAGGAAAAAAAATCCACTGCACTTCAGATTATTTAACACCTAAATGAAATGGAGCTTGTGCATCCCACGGAGTTGCTAGGCAGCCATGGCAGAGCAGCCAGCAAGGACAAATAAACAGTTCAAGGAACAGGAGCTGCAGCAGGGTAGACCCTACTCCTACAGGCGTACACAAACCACACATTTTGTGAGCAGAAAATTATGCAATTAGGTGAGGAATAAGGCAAAATGCTTATGAAGCTGTCCGGAAACTTTTGAGCATTTTTTTCCCTGTCAGAAATTTCAGATGGGAACAAGTCAGCACCCAAGTTCCCTCCCACTCTCCCCTATGGAGCAGAGCAAGGGATTGGCTCCTTTTCTATGATAGAACACTCTCCAGAAGAAAAATTCAGCCTGGGAATTTTAGAAACTTCTGAGCAGTTCAGGATTTTCATTTTAAAAAGAGCACCATACTGGTAATTATCAATTAAATGGGGAAAAAAATGTTGACAATTTCCCACTGGCATAAGCCTTGCAGAAGCTCAAGAGGAGACTGTCTCCACTGTCAGAAGAAACTTGGGTTTATCAATTATGCCAGCCTGATATTCTGACACCTGTTTTTTTGCAAAACTGACCATACAAGTCCTGATTCCTCTCCAAAAATTACCTGTTGCTAAGACAGCATTCCACAGCACCCTCTGATGTATTTCATGTTGATTCATGAGCAACAAGATAGAGGTTATAGTGGTGAAGGAACAGGGATCATGGAGAAATGTGCATTCCTCTCCTGGAAAGAGGAGAATTTCCCTGCTGGGAAATTGGCACTGGGCCCTCTGGGTCTGGCTGGTGAACATATCCTTTGGTGGAGCACCGTGGGCTTTATAAAGCTGGATATATCCAGAGCTGTTCTTCAGCTGCACAGGGACTATAATAAAGTTCAAAAAGAGATGTATGTCAGAAAATGTAGCAACCAGTCACTTTGTATTTTTTTTTTGGCTTTCAAATGCAAAATAGCTGTTTTGAGTTGAGTCTGACAAGACTGGAATTTTGTCACAAATTTACAAGTTCTTGACTTGGAAAGAATAGTTCATATTTATTAAAAAAACCTTTCAAGAAACTTAGTTTTCTGGGTATAAACAACATTCATGAACTGCCTTAACAACATGTCATTTTGTTCTTGAGTACCCACACCAAGTGCTTTTCATCTACTTGAAGATGAAAGAACGCATTTATTAAAACAAACCAAAAAATGGTTGAGTAATTATTTTCGAAGTGGGGGTGGGAAAAAGGTACATAAAGATATGTCAGGTTTCACATGCAGCTGATGGCTTTGTTTGTCTAAGTGAGAATATCTGGGTCTGGTGAGGGCACCAACTGGGACAGCCAGCAAGGAGCAAAACACTTTGTGGTCCCCAAGGTCTGGCTCCAACCTGGGCAGAAAAACAGTGCTAGAAGTGCACTCTCTGTCTCCATAGTGACCTCAGTGGGAGTTTAGGGTGAGCAGCATTTCTGCAGGTGCCTTCATGGCAGATTCCTTAATTGAAATGAGATGAATGCCCTCCAAAAGGCATTTGCAGGAGGCAGAGAGGCTGTGCTGCTCTGGGATCAGCTGTTAAAGGGAGCGGTTGGAAGATGAGCTCTGTCACCACACTGGGGCTTTCTGCCTGCTCTATGCCTCCTTACAGAGCTGCTTTATGCATCAGATATTTGGGAGATCCGAGCCTATCCAGCTCTGCCATATAAGGGATTTCATGGAGCGTGTCTCCATCATGCCTGCTGGGCATTATCTGTATAACCCCTTCGGGTTGGATTATCTCCCTTACTGCAATCTGTTCCATATAAGGGGCTGGGAAAGGGCTGTGCTTCTCCATCTGCTCGTGCCTTGGAGTGGCGAAAGGACTGTGTGCCTGCACGGACTTGGCTCCAGCCCCAAACCTCCCCATGTCGAGAGGGCTGGAGCAGTTGGCATGGGAGCTTTTACTCTCTGTGATTTGCCACCCTCCAGACCTTCTCCGTAAAAGTTCTTCAGAAATTGGCTTGTTTGGTTAGATAATGGTCCAGAAATTGGCTCGTTTGGTTAGATAATGGTTTTTAGTGCCAGGTAGGTGATGTCCAAATGCTGGTGCAGGGTATGAAATCAGCACTCAAACGTCATCCCTGGGAGAAGTCACCACCCAAACCTTGTGCCAGCATCCAGGAAAGCATGGTCAGTTTTTTTGTCATGGAACTGTTACAATTCATTTTATTTGCAGCAATTGCACTGTCTAATCTCCTTTATAAGTACTAAGATCCAGTAGCTGTAGGTAAGATTGATGTAGCACAGCAAATGAGAGACTTTGAGAAGCAAAAAGGTTTTCCACCCCTTCCTGGGATGCATAATTATGAGTTCATGGCACAAAACAACCCATGGTCAAATCAACTTTTACATCCCCCCATGAGTATGTCGCCTGTTTTGTATATGAGTGATTCTTTAAAGGATTTTACTCCCATAAAAGCTTTTCTTTCCTCATTTTGTACAGTTGCCAAATGGCGAGGAAAGCCAGAGGCACTTAAAACAAATATGGCTTGAATTACAGGCCTGTTCCCACTAGACCATGTGGTAAGTAAATGGGTTAATGTACAACAAGGAAAAATAGATGCTGTGGAGAGGGCACTTTCTCAGAATTGGCATTGGCCCTGGCTTTCTTGTGCTCACCCATCTCCCTGTGAGCCAGGGTCTCTCCAGCACCACCCCATGCAAAGTGGATGAAAAGAGCTGCACCTCCCTTCGGTGCCTGCTCCCCACCATCCTCAGTGTGGAGCCATGTCTGCTAAAAGGCCAGGTTTTACCTCCCCAGACCAAACTCCAGCACCTAATTCCAACGTGGTTTTTCTGTGGGTGAAACCAAATAAAGAGCTTCATGCTCCCAGAGCAAAGAGAGTAAGAACTTCAAAATACTGAAGGACGTGGGGAATGAAAAAGGTTGTCTGTGTTAGACCTGTGCTGTCACATCAGATCAGAGAAGGCAGAAAATGTCAGAATATTTATTATTTCAATAGTGCATTTCCTCTGGTGAACTCTTGGTAGTGCCACCTTCTTCACTGTGATAAAGAGAAAAGGATTGGGATTTGGGGAATGCTGCATCCTGCACTGGCACTGAGGAAGGCATAGTTCAAGTGCTACCTCAGTCAAACTTAGAGGGACACCTTTGATGTGTAGCAAATCTTTCCATTCGTTCTGACACAGATTTGAGAAGGAGATTGAAGAAATGCTGCATGCAGAGAGACCCCAATGCAAGTGCTGATCAGGAAAGTAAAAATGTGTGTGGTCTGATCCATAGAGTAGGGACAAGGCTCCCTCAAAAGGTCAAGGAGAGACAAATCATCTGGACATCACTGTGGTGCCTCTCTATCTTATGACAAATTTCTGTCCCACACAATCTCAATTCTTTACATTGTGGTGACTAATATATTAAGGCTAATACTCAGCCCTTTTCCATGAAATTCTGGGCTAATGTCTGCTTTTGCATTACGTTTCTGGTAACTAGGATGGACATGGGCATATCTTGACATCACCACAGGTTTGAGTCACAGGAACATCATTAATCACCAGGGGAAATGATGCCCCAGCAGAAAGCTTGAAACAAAGTCACACTTCAATATCTTTAGATTGTTTAATGTCCTCAAAAGCCAGGGCTTGGTCCATATCCCTTATGCTGATTTCTCTGGCATAGAATCATTTGAATGGATAACTAGTAATTCCCCTCTGGTTTTTGGCCAAAACTCTCCACAGGAAATTTTTATTTAGCTGACTTTTTTTAACTTTTTTTTTTTAACTTTTTTTTTTTTTCAATGCTGGCAACATGATTTTGAAAACTTGGGTGCCTTTGCAATGGTGTCTGCACTTCCCTGAGCTGCAGGATGTTAGGAGAAAGAGAAATCTTTCTTGTTTCATCATCAAGGAAAATTAACCAGACAGCTTAATTTGAAAATTACAGCTGAAATGATGTTATTTTAACAACTTTTGCCATTTTTTCCTAAAAAAATGTTTATTAGAACTTTTCCTTCATTGTCATATCCCCGTGCTGCAGAGAGGAATGAGTCTGGGAGACGTGTTGAGAAACCTGCTGCAAGGCAGAGGGGAGAGGTAGCAGGAGGAACAAGGTGACTTTTTGGGTTTTTTTTTTGCTCTGTATTTTACACTGCAGAAAAGAACATCCCAGACTTTAATCACGACCTCCACACTGGGTCGCGATTCACTCCACAAAGTGAAAAAGTCACCTTACAAACCTCACAGAGAAGTGACCTCCAGTGCAACTCGAGATTGCTAGGCCTCAATTCAGGGCTTTTTACCTTTTGTGTTTCCATTGCACTCCCACTTAACACTCTTCCTTCTGCAGGTGAACCTCCCATGCAGGCTTTTGACCCAGGATTTCCTGATGTCAAACACCCACAAAGGAAGATCTGCCAACACATCTGGTGTAGGTGACAAGCTGCAGAGATCCAGCTGGATTCTTCAGTCTGGTGACCAGTGACAGGACTCGAGGCAATGGCATGAAGCTGAGTCAGGGAGGTTTAGGCTAAATATCAATAAAAAGTTTTTCACCCAGAGGGTGACTGGGAACTGGAACCCAGTGCAGTGGTCACAGCACCAAGCCTGACAGAGTTCAAGAAGAATTTGGACAGTGCTCTCAGGGACATGGTGGGATTTTTGGGGTGTCCTGTGCAGGGCCAGGAGCTGGGCTCCATGATCCTGATGGATCCCTTCCAACTCAGCATGTTCCGTGTACAGAGAAGGAAGGAGGGAACGTGTGAGTATCTGAGTTAGAACTGTTTCAAATCTTAGCACAGACCACAAATTTGGATAGCCAGGAAGGGCTGAATGGAGTCAAAAACCAGTGAGACCTATAGCTTAAACAGATAAATAAATATAACAGCACTGCTGACCTGGTTTTCCTTGCCAGATCTAATTGATCATTGAAAACAGTTTGTAGTGTTAAGTATTTACGATACGTACATCAATTTATGAGCCTTCTTCCACCCAGGCTCCTGTGCCAGAGATGTTTTTAAAACTTTTGCTTACAGGGGAAATTTGTTGTAAAAGGCAATTTGTGAGCTGGTCGACAGATGCTCTAGGTCTGACCCCCCCATAAATTGTTTGCAGTATTATTGTGGGTATAAACAGCAATAATGCAATTTCTCTTAACCCAGTGCAAAAAATAGTGCAATATTTTGCTGGCCTAAGAGGTCAGACTGTCCTCCCCTGGCTGCCTGCTTTGGCAAAATAGTCTGGCTTAGCCCTGTACCAAACATGGGTGATGGATCAAGTTGTTCCAGTCTGCTCTTTAGGGACCCACCTCATCTCCACACTGTCCCTACACACTCTTCTTCCAGCCCAGCAAGAGGAAAGGAATAATCCCCCAGGAGCACAGGCCTGTCCAGGGCATAAACAGTGTGAACTTGCAGCCCTGTGTGATCTGGGGGGTAAAAAACCTTTGCATGTGGCAAATACTGTTCCTGCGATTAATACTCTCATTTTACCACATTTGTCCTTTTTAATGATTATACTGATTATAATGATTATACTGAGCCCCACAATTGTGCTGTAATCAGTCTCTAGGTCAGTTTTGGGCCATGTGTGGGTCAACACAGACTGTCCTGAGCCTCAGCCATGCCTCCTACAACAGGGGCAAAACTGGGGAGGATGGCAACCAGAATTTTAATTATCATGACTGAATGAGCAGGCACAGTCCTCTGAAGAGGGCAGAAAACACTGATTTTTACCTGATTTATTGCTATTTACGCACATGCTTATCCTGTCTCCCAGAAATGGATACAAAGGCTTCAGCTGATCTACTCATGTGAGTTAAGTACTTCAGAATTTGCAGGCTTTGGGCCTAAATCCATTAGAGCAAAGCATCTTGCTGCATGCCTTGATATCTAGACCAGAAACCTTTATTTCAGCTTGAAACTTCCCAGACCCTCTGCCTGTGCTTTCATAAGAGGATGACCTTAAGCCCCCGACATATTCCGTTGAAATGTGATTTAAAGTTCTGGCAGAAAGGCAAAACTACTTCTTTTTATTTTTTTCTTCCCCAAGAAAAACACAATAAACAAACATAAGCTGCTGCCTTTCTCTGGCCCTTTACTTCTTCTAGTAGATGGATTCCTCGGTCAGACAGGTAAGACACAATTGAATTTGTGAGCCTAATGCATATCAGTTCATGCACCCTAGACTAGCTCCCAAAACTGCACATCACACCATCTGTCATGAATAGGTGGAGGGCAAAAGGCAAAAGAAAATCTGCCTTGTGACACAGAAGAAAATCATTAGCACTGGAAAGGGTGCTGTTACCTGAAAAAAAGGCAACACGTGCCTCAGGGAATGAGAGCTCATTAGAGTGCTTGTCTCGGTTTCCTTCACTGTTAACCTTCGTGGGTAAACATAAGCCCAAATGTTCATTTAAGGGATTTTAATGCTCAGTCACATGTACTTTTCAAGTACTTCCTAGATGTCTGTTCTTGCCACAAGCTGTTTTCTCTCTCCTTCACAGCATTTGGGCTTTCCCTTCGTATTGCTCCACATCTCAGCCTGTGTAATTCTGTAACAGCCTCTCTGTGAAAACACTTCGTTTTGTCAGTCCACCCCCTCACAAAACATCACCAGAAGCCATCAGCTTCCTCACAGAGATGCTCTTCATCGTGGTGCAGTGCAAGGAACAGGCCAGGCTTTACCAAGCAGGTTTCAAAACAATCTGTACAACCAAAGGTCCAAATTGCATCAGTCAGGCATTTGTTATGATGCCTTAAATGGCTCCTTAGAAACAGAGAGCAGACAGGAATAAAGGAATCAAGGAGGGATTGGTTGGAAAGGCCTTCAGAGGTACACTCTGGCCTCCAGAGGCTCCTGCCTCCGTGCATCCCAACATGGACAAGGACAGCTCCCGAGTTCTTCCCACTTGGATCTCAGCATCAATTCCCCAAGCAGAAGCCAGGCAAGGATGGAATTTGCCCAGGCTTGCCCCCCTGTCCCCAAGATTGTGGTTTGCAGTTGTTGGGCCTAGGAGGGTCTGGGTGTCCTTGGAGAGCTGGAGAGGCTTTGTTGTGTGTGTGTGAGCATGAGAGAACAGCACTGAACGAGCTCCAGGGAACTGCAGAGTGACACTGGGCAGGGCAGGGTTGGAAAAATATAAAAGTTAAAACCTAAGACATCAGTTAAACATCACCACATCCTCCAGTATTTCCCCTAAGTCCAGGATGACTCAAATACTTGTGTGAATGGGTTTTGCCTTCAGTGAGGTTTGGACTATGGTCCTTCCACACAATACAGGGGTGCTGCCATGCCAAAATTCCTGGTTTATTTCCACTCATCAGCCTAAAGGAGGATGGCATCCCCTTTTCATTTAAATGATTCAATTATGAACTTCTCCAGTGCTCGCTCTGTAATGAATTCCTTGATCAGAAACACTTGAGACGTTGCCAGTCCTGGGTATAATTGAATCTTTGTTCTACGACTTGAACCTGCTATCAATACTTATTGAAGAACTGAACACACACTTGTCCACTGAGTGCTTAAAAGTGACTCAGGTTATTATGTTGTGGTTGATTTACAACAAAACCATCTGAATTATGAACTGTGTGAGGAAGGGCTAATTGAATTTGAAGCGTTAAGGCTGATAGTGCTTCTGACTGTGATTAATACCAAGTCAAAATTCTTCCCCAAGGATGTTGGCATCAAGAGATGTTCAACAGCTCCATAGGAAAGTTTTTTAGTGGGACGAGTCCTTTATTGGCAAAATGGGATTTATCTTTTTAGAGGTGGATAACCTGCAAGTTAAACCAGTATGAGCTGCAAAAATCACAGTGGGAAGATTGTTGAATGGCTAGAGAATTAAGAAAAACAATAAAATCCTGCATCAGACTCATTTTCTCCCATTACCTTTTAGCTCTCAAATTTATGGAGGTGATTTAACCTGCAGGTTAAATTTAACCTGCAGGTGCCTACATGCAGCTTAACTTGAAGCTGTAGATGCCAAGAGCAAGTTTGCTGCTATTGTTACTGCTAAGCAAATGCTAAACTCTCAAAGCACATTATTAATTGAAATTAATAAATAATTGGTGGAGAGGGGTAAGTTCCTCCAAAATCTGATTCGTCCCACTTATCTGAGATATCTAATTTAAGAGTGGATGAATTGTCCTTTGTGAGGCACCCATGCCTCATCAGAGACTGCACTTGGACCTTTTTGCCCCTAACCTTGTGAGAAGCTATATTAAAGGAAATACTGCCTGGAATGACCAACTGAGACAGAAGATAACCCCTTGTTCAGTTTGTGTGACCAGTCTTTGCTCCTGTTTTCCCTGCTGCACACATATATCTTCCTCCCAATGATAAGACCTTTGTGTATATTGTCTGGTCCGCCAACGCAGAAAACAGAAAAAATACAGAGGCACATGACATGCAAGATTTATACCCTTCAGCTTCAGGCATTTGCCATTCAGGCTTCTGCACCTCATCAGGCTTAGCTCTTGTTGCAGTCAGTGCAGAGATACACTCACTTCAGGGGCATGATTCACCTGATCAGCTTTAGAGGACAAGGTGGATCGTACTTCCAAACCCATGCACCCTTCCAACACCCAGACTCCATGGTCTATATGAAAAGCAGACAAATAGCTCATAAATGGGTGTTTTCAGTAGTGTAAAATGTTTAATCACATGAGACCCACTTTCACAGTCATTACCACTGGTGACTGGGATAGACCCAAACCACAGACCAGAGCAGGAAAGCTTTGGGTGGCTGCTCCTCGAGCAAGAGAGATATTGATATGCCCAGGACGAGGAACCATAAGTGTTTGAATCAGACTAATGCACTTGATGTCACATATTTATCTTTAAGTCTACTACATATCTTCTGAAAAAATCTTCCTGAGGTTGCTTCCCTCAGTACACTTTAGTCCCTCCTCAAACAGGTGATGGATGGGACACTTTCTTTCACTTGTTTATTCTGTGTCTGTTACTCTAAAAACGAGACAGCTTTTAGGAGAAGGGAGCCTTTTGCTCTGATTCTGGCTCCCAGAAGTCCTACACTTGGGAAAGATAAATTTTCAAGGTTTCTTTCAGTTCTGTTTTTTTATGAATAGCTGATTTCCACTTTCTATGAAAAGGCACATTTGTCATAGACTTATCACATACAGTTGTCAAGATTACAAGATCTGTTCCTACTGCTTTTGGTGTTAGCAAAAATAATTCCTAACTCCAGAAGAGTCATTGTTATTTGTGGGCAGCTTTAAAGGATATGTTTGTATTTCTTGATGAATTAAAAGCTGCAGACGTGGAAGCACAGCAAAATTTGAGTCCTTAACCAATCCTACTTCTGCAAATACATAAACCAGATGTTCTTGTGATTTCTAAGCTGACATATATTCACTTCAGTGGAGTTAAAGGGATTTCCTGGGTGGATAAGGATTTAAGCCATTAACCCTGGTCATTCCCTCCTCTGAGCTTCCCAAAGTATCAGCTGTCCTCAGTGCCTGTCTCTTTGAACCTCTCTGTGTTGCACCCTCTTCACCTCTGATCAGCTTTCCCAGCTAGACACTCTGATGTCTTACTGCAATATGTGTGCAGATGGCAAAGTATGTAATAAATATTTTATTCTCCAAGAACCCCATCATAAGAGCATCATCATGTGCCTGGGGAGAGGTTTGTCATGCAGCCTTTCCTGGCTGTTAAAAAAATGCTGAGCTTTCTGTACATGGGATGACAGATGCCTTTTCTTTTGAAATACCAATATTACATTCCTGACTCAGGGTCCCCTTTGACTGTGAACTGATGCAGAGGGATGAGCCCATGTCTGCAGCCCCAACCACCATCAAAAGTGGGATTTCCCTCACTCTCTTATTAATCAGATTGTGACATTGGCATTAAAATTTGGTGATGGCACAACATTGACCATTTCATGTGTGACCCCGCCAGTGAATAGAAAAATGTTCAGACTGAGAAACAAGTTCAGGACATAGAAATTTCGTGCCTGCTGCAAGAAAGCAAATATAGAAGAAAGAGCAGATTTGGGTAAGGGGGGAAAGTGAAAATAAAGACAAGGGAGAATAAAAAAGGCAAGGAAATGCAGTATTCTCAAATGGATCAACACTAAAACATTGAGCTCATGCTTCCTCACACATTTTCTGGTGAAGGTCACACTCTACCCCTGCTACAAACCACTGGCCAAAGTGGTGATCATTCTGTCTGCACTGTGGGACGAAGAAACCTTCCTTTAGCCTTGGCCTACAGGATGTTAAATATAAAATCTGATCTTTATCCACAGTCTCATTTGATGCTCCTTGAGCAGACAATGATAGAAATAGTTTTCATTAGTTTCCTAGATTTAACCACATCTACACTCTTTGGGTATTCCTGCAAATTCAACCTCCCCCTCTCCCTCCAGGTTTCAAGTTTCTGTCTAAATCAACTCCACAAATGGAGTTTTCTCTCTGCCCATGAGCAGCTGAGCCAGGCTTTGCAATAAGGCTGACAGGAGAGTAGACCTCTATTAAGAGAGGTGGCAGCAAAGAACAACAGAGTGATTAAATGCAAAATTGAAATCATAATGGAAATTGGGGCACTGAAAAGAAATTTTAATTAAGTAAGCAACTGCAAATCAAACAAATGTATTCATTATTTAATCAACTAGTGAGTACAGAAATCTCAACTAATCAGGAAAGTCTCTGGGAGCAGATAAAGAAACAAATCAAGAAACCAATTTAAAAGCCATAAGAAAAGAGCACACATCATCACTACAAAAGACTGGTTGTCTGAGAAACAGAAGGGAAGCTTCTTTTTTTTTTCCCCCAACATCATATTTCTTATCTTTGTAAAGCACTATTTTTTTTTTCCTGGGATTTCAGATGCTATTTTCTTGCATAGTTGCTTTTAATATGTTCAGTTACAGAAAGATTGACTGTAAAGTGATGTATTTCTTTGCCCACTTCCACCCATTTTTCACCTGCTGCACAGACCCCTAGAGGTACCAGGATAAATGAGTTTGTACAAAGGTAGACAAAACACAGGGTGCCCCGAGCTACTGCTCAGCTCCATGTATGCAGTGGGCCCCTGGCAGTGCAGAGCACACAGGAGAGGTGGCTGGGCTGCTTCACAGACATGAGCAGGGCCAGCAGAGGAATATGATTTATTATTATCCAGAGCTTTGCCAAAAATCTGCCAACTTGCCCATGCTTAAGGGAAAGAAGGGATGCTGAGCACCTCCCCTGTATGGTCCAGAGGAGGGGCACGAAGGTGATCAGAGGACTGGAGCACTCTCCCATGAGGAAAGGCTTGAGAGAGCTGAGGTAGCTCAGCCTGGAGAAGAGAAGGCTCTGGGCAGACCTTAAAGCCCTTTCCAGTGCCTAAAGAGGCCACAAGAGAGCTGGACAGAGACTTGGGACAAGGGCCTGGGGTGATGGGAGAAGGGGGAATGGCTTCAAACTGAAAGAGGAGAGATTTAGATTAGATATTAGGAAGAAATTCTTTACAACGAGGGTGGTGAGGCCCTGGCACAGGTTGTCCAGAGCAGCTGTGGCTGCTCCTGGATCCCTGGAAGTGTCCAAGGCCAGGTTGGGCAGGGCTTGGAGAACCTGGGATAGTGGGAGGTGTCCCTGCCCATGGCAGGAGAGATGTACTGAGATGATCTGTAAGGTCCCTTCCAAACCATTCTGTGGTTCTGTGGTTCAGACCTGCATAAGTCTGTGCCTCTGGGTATGTTTCCATCCTAAATTTTTTCTGTCTGACCCCTGTGAGCACCAGAGAAGGTATCCATCATTCACTTCAGTGAACTCCTTGCCAAGTCAGCAAACAGCTCAGCATGAGCACAGAGAGCCCTTTCAAGGCTTGGATCTACTTCAGGGTAACCAAATGAGTCACAAGCAGCTATGTAATTACTTTTCCAGGCTCCCTTACTTAAGAATGTGGATCCGTGTACAAAAGCATGAATCCAGCGAGAATTTGCCATCATACCTTGTGAGTGTAGACATGTTTGCACTCAAAGCAGTTGGATAGGGGCAGGACATAAGTTAAAGAATAGTACAAACAAGCCATTTACTGCACCATCTTGTAAGTATAGCCTGTCTACAGTCTAATAAAAATCACATATTTAATTAGTGGCTTCATTCAGCATTGTGTGAACAGTGATTCACTGTGCCAAGCCAGAGGAAATGGGTAAAAAATAGACCTTGCATGAGGTATCTGAGGGGAAAAAAAAGCTATTTTATTCAGAGTAAAAATCAGCTGCTTAACAAAGATATATGAGAAAACACGGTGGGACTTTTAAAACACAAGTGTAGCAAACTTTTACATAGAATAAGTGGAAATTGAGTTGTCTTTGCACTAAAGGGAAAGGAGACTGATTTTATAGCCAGACTCAGGGACTGGGACACCAGATATTTGGTTTCTTATTCTTTCTCTGTGGCTGGAGCACAGCCCAAACATTCTTTGTATTTCTGCTTTTCTGCATTATTTGGTTGTTCCTACTGTTAAAAGAGCCAAGCACTTCACACCTGTAGTATTTTTCACCTCATCACACCTCTTGCAGATGAAAGTGCACATCCCTTTCTCTGCACTGAAGTCCCAATGACCTAAAAGCTGCTTGGGGCTCCGAGGTGAAAGCTCCTTGTTCTGCAGAGGCAGGGCTCGGGGGCTCTCAAGCTCAGAGCTGCTAATGTCTTCTTATATTAACATTTAACAGGTACTTAAAGGCCTGACAATTACACTTCCTAACGTGCCCATCTCGGGAGAAACAAACATCCCAACACCTTGGTCGTTCCTCAAGCTGATCATAAGGCAAAATCAGGAGATACCAGGTGCAGTTTGGGCTGCAGATGTGCTTGGAAGATGCTTCCAAGATCACACTTTGCCCTCTCCAAAAGTCAACAGTTCCCTGCTCTCCTCCTGAAGGTCCACAGCTGAGGAAGCTGATTTTTTTTTATGGAAGACTAAATTATGGCTCTGACTCCAACGATAGGAGTTGAACCTCCTGTGGTAAAGGGGTCAGAACTAAACGATCTTTTAGGTCCCTTGTAATCCAAACCATTAATGATTCTATGAGCACCAATTTCCTGGACTCTGTGGCCATGGAATCCTAGTGGATGCTGAAGGGGTGATGTGTGCTTCATTCCCTGATGTTGATGCAATGTTGGTCTTTGAAATAATTAAATTATAATTGGGCTGGGCTGGGAGGAAAGGAGAAGTGTGATTCATAATTAGGGTGGGTGCTCCCCTAGGAGGAAAGGTAGCTGACTTCCAGTCCACTTAATACCTCACTGCTTAATAAAGAAAAGCTTTGCTTTTTTCCAGCTTTGCTGTCAGTTTGGTGTCCCAGCATGGGAGAGCAGAAGCGTTGCAAGCCCAAATGGAGTCCTACCACTCATGTCTCTGGAGGGTCCATGGAAGCCTCTGCCCATCAGGAGCTCATGCACAGTCCTAGGGAAGGCCAGCACAAATTTCACATGTTTTTTTTTTTTTTTTGCTGAATCAGAGTTGATTAGTCTTAAACTGCAGGAATCACAACAGAAAAGTAATTTTTTATGGGTGTCATGCTGCTGCCTAACGCTGCTCAGAGCAGTCCCAGCACAGGACCTATTTCAGTGTCCCAGTTCGAGCATTATTCCAATTTTATGGCCAGGATAGAGCACCCCTGTGCCCTGCAAGCTGCAACTGCCCCCACAGCCCAAGGTCTGCACACGTGCTCTGGTGCTGCTCCACCACCACCAGCCAGCATCCCAGAGCATCTCCTGCTGCCTCTTAACCACATTAGCGGGAGGTAATGACGTTGTTCAGATCGAAAGGAAGCGGCAAATTGGATTGTGACCCCCTGGCAGGATGGGTGTGATGGGTGTGCTGTCAGCCAGCACACGCACACGGAGTGACCCGTCCTCACACACACACCAGGGCCGGGCTCTGCAAACACACTCCCTGCTAATTAGGCAGAGATCAGAAACGAGCCTCTTAGTCTACTACGGGAGGTAATGCCATTGGGGGCTAAAAATAAATCTATCAGCTGGAAACTGGATGAATAAGACTGGTTTCAAGGAGGGTGAGGTAATTTTTTGGGTTACATCATGCAGCCATGTTGCATCCCATTTGATATACTGTGACAGCATATAGCAATTTCAGCTCTGCTCTAAGACCATATTTGTGTGAGCAATCTCAGGAAAGAGGATAAAAATCTTTCAATGCCCAGAAAGCTGCTTTATGAACTTCCTCATCCTACAGTGAAGGAAGTATTATTATCCCCTGAAAATCCATCTCCCCAACATCCCTGCTTATATGCTGGAGTTGGAGGTCAGAACTGTGCTTGCTGGAGGGAAATCCCAGTCAGCACACATCTAATTATGCTCCTGTCTTCCAGATCCCACACAGCAGTTCCTGATAAAAGAATAGACAGGAAAAGTGGAATCAGTTGCAGTCTGGTTTATGATTTTACATTATTAAGCCATTGGGGACTGCCAGACAAGCTGAGAGCTTAGTGAACTGAACTCTCTAAGACCTGCTAAGTACTCAGGAGGCACTATGCAAACCCACAAAACAGGAGCATTAATCATCAGGCAGACTTGTCAGGATACTCAATACATGAGTGACAGATGAGAATGGAGTGGAAAAGAGAAGAGGGAAGGGCAAAAAATAAGAATTAGGAGCTTTCCACAAACCCCTCCTCAAAAATGTCACAGTTCTTCAGAACTTTTCTCCATTTTCTTTTTTTTTTTCCAGCAAACCTTTGTTTTTCATTTCATAAGGGCACATCCATGCTTTTGCACTGATTTCACTGGAATTACTCCAGATTTACTGCGGTCTAGCTGCACGGCATTGGCTCTTTATAATAATGTGCCTCATTAGTAGCTACTTACAGTGTAACTGAATTATAGCACATCTAGTTCTGGGCAGTTGCTGGAAAATGGGGCACTGACGTGACACCTAATAAAGTACTTGTTAGAGCCTTCTGGGAGTTGTATGTTGTATTATTTACGAAGTGCCATTGTGTTTTAAAGACAGAAGACCAGATGTTAAAATCTGTTTTATTTACACACTGTCACCAAGGATTAAATCTATTGTCTTGGCTGAGAATACTCCAATCTATGCAATGCATATGTTGGCAAGGAGCATCCCTGGAGGCGCAGGGGTCCGGCACGCCAGGGTTCTCCAACACCATCTTTGGAGACAGAGTGGTTCAAAGGGGATGTGGCCTGGTTTGAGCACTGAGCCAGATGTTGAAAACTTGAAAAATAAGTACGGGATTACGTTCTTCCCAGATCTGACTTCCCACAAAGCTTTTTTCGTGATGACTTGTGCATCACTCCTGCTATCTGGAGAGTGCTCTCGGACAGCAAGACACCTCCTAAACAAATAATACTTTCCCCTTGGGACTTTTGGGGAAAAATAGATTCCTACCAGGTTGTTGTTTGGGGGTTTTTTTGTTTGTTTGTTTTTTTTTCCCAAAGAAGCAAACCTTTGTACACGAGCTCTGAACGTGCGTTAAAAGAGGCATCTGCTGCAAGAAAATAAATGCAGTGTACACTTCAATCTCTACAGCATCCACATGCCAGCACCACACTTGCTGCTGCCGCGGCTTGGTGCCTGGGGGCAGCGCCGTGCCCGGAGCCCCCGAGCCCTAGCCAGAGGTGTCTCCTGCCACGTAGGAAGTGTAGCCTGGTCCTGCCCCGAGGCTCTGCCACCAGGCTGCTGCCGCTGCCACCCTGCTGTCACATCGCAGTGCTCACCCAGCCCTCCCTGCCCAGCGTCCCATGAAGGAGAGCCACGCCGAGCTCACGCCGGAGCGCTGGCAGCAGAGCGGGAGCCTCTCTCGAGGGGAAAAGAAAAATAAAAATAAATTTTTAAAAAGTGGGTTTGGGAGCCCTGAGGACGTTCTCCTCCTTGAACTAAAGGGTATCCAGCTTTTCTGAAACCCACGCACTGGTGAAGCAGCTCTCCTGCCGGGCTGGTGCCCAAAGTGCAGCGCTTGTGAGCTCCCACACATCCTCAGCCATGGGGCCCATCACTCCCCTGGGCTTTTCTACGCCTCTGAATATCACATTGGGTGAAGTCACTCCACTGGAGGTATTTTCCTTTTTATTTTTCACCAACACATAGAAGCAAGAAATATCTTACCCTCGAAAATGCTGTGTTTGTCAAAGTGCTTTCCTGAGATGATCTGAGCATTCCTGATGCTCTCCCTACAGGTCTGACTGGCAGTGTCCAATGGTGTGAGCTGCTGTAAGCAACCCTGGCAGCCCCAGCACCATGGAGGTTGTCCTATAAATGTTGGAATTACCCTATCTGAAGCTTTGCTGAATTTTTGAAGAACACCTGAGGTGGAAGCCTGACTGACGACAAATGTTAACCTAATTAAAATAAGCACTTCCCTAGGAAGTGGGCTTGTTCTTGGGCTTTGCAGAGTAGTTTGGGTCTTGTTCTTTGCTTGAGTCCTGCCTGTACAGTCCTCCCCAATCCTCACTTCCCACTGCCCCAGTGTTTTCCCCATGAGAGGGAAAACAATTTGCCCCATGAAAACAATTTACCCCTCTGACCCCCTTCACCACCCTGCAGCAAAGCCCCCAAAGCCCTCCAAGCCACCATCACTCTCTGAATTTGTGCTGAGGACTCCAGGGACTTTAAAAGATAGGAGTTTTGCTAAAATAATTCCACAGGCAAAAGGTTTTAGTTCACTTTCTTGAGGGAATGACACGAATTGTGAAATGCCTAAAACCCAAGACTGCTTTTGTTTCCACAACACTGAAGGAAGGCAATCTAGAAATCCTGAGATGGATACTGAAAAACTTAATTTTTGTACAGGAAGCCACTGGGCTCAGATCTGCCTTGGAAGTATTTCCTACAGAAAACCCAAAGAGGTGTGAAGGGGGCAAGGTTTTGGAGAGGATTACACGATGGAAACTGCCAAATCTATGAAGGTAATTAGGATGGTGAAGGCTGGGGTGGGCATGAGGGTGATAGGAAAGATGTGTGCTGATGTCTTTACAAACAATTCCATGGGTGAGGGGATGGGTGTTGATGTCTCTACCACCTTCAAGCAGCAGGTTTGTTACAGAACCCAGACAGATTTACTCCTGAAACAGACAAAGGGGGCTACACAAGCCTGAGCTTCTGAACTTAGTGGGGAGAGGACATATTTAAGGGGGGAATACTTGGTAGGCTGTTTGTGAAGGAGAGGGCAACATGTGGCTGGGAGTTTGGGATAAAAGGAGGCTGTGCCCTCCAAAACCTCATAAGAGAAAACTCCACAGGGGTATCCCCAGTGGCCTCTCTCCCTTTATTCAAATGAAGTTGCAGGACTCCTCTGTCTCCTTTGTGGGCAGTGGCTTTCAGCAGCAAGATTATCTGTACAAGGGCAATGTTGCTCTTGAACAAAGAGGCTGGAGCTGCATGCAGCCATCCCCCAGTGCTCCTGCAGGGACCTGGAGTGGCACAGGACCTCTGGTGAGCTTTGGATTGCACCAAAACCAGCCTGTGTTCAAAAAGAGAAACACTCTGTAAAAATAATTGCTTTCCTATTACTCTTTAAATGTTTAATGAAACACATCCCATGTGGGGTGAACCTAAGAGTGCATTGTTCTCCCACTGTGGAGAGCCTCAGGTGTTTAAGACATTGGGGACTTGGTCCCAGCTCTGTTCCATGAAGGTGGGATGGTCATTCTGGATGTGGTAAATAAGCTTTTCACAATGA
Organism: Erpornis zantholeuca; assembly: GCA_013400515.1. Taxonomy (NCBI): domain Eukaryota; kingdom Metazoa; phylum Chordata; class Aves; order Passeriformes; family Timaliidae; genus Erpornis; species Erpornis zantholeuca. Next base: position 366,230 of record VZTN01032697.1, read on the forward strand.
AAAGAACTGAGTTGCAAGACTGATCAGAGGAATATGTGGGGCTGATCAGAATTATACCACACAAGAAGAGCCTGGCTTTAGGACTGGATCCAGAGCAGAAACCTGTGCACTGGTGCTGGAAGAGTGCTCTGTGTTTATGAAAATTCAGGGGGAAGAAATTATTATTAAATGTATTGTTAATTTATTGTACACTATATATTATATATAACTACATATTACTTATATAATATCATTATAGTTATAGTGATTGATTAATTATACTTGTATATTGATATATAATATGTACTTATATAATATATATTATTATATTAATTACATTATGCATTTCTTATTAGAAATATTTATTTAAAAAAATAGGAAAAATCACGAGAAAGTTTGAGGCACTAACTGGAGGAGAGAGCCTGAAAGAGGAGACATGTGACCTTATTTGGTTCCTTAAGCACTGAGGGACCAAACTAGGATTATAGACAGTTCCCATCCCTACTGGAAGCATTCAGCATTCAGTAGCTGCTTAACTGAACCTGAGGGACAGTAATTCCTACCCTTCAATGAGAGCAGTGCCATGACTCCGATGGGTAGGAAAGGCTTTCTCAGAGACAATTTTGCATTTCTCAGTGGTTAAACAGTGTGGCTGTGCCACACATCCCTTTACACCCCCCCTGCTGCAATGCTGCCCTCCCAGATCCCGCTCAGCTCAGAGCTGGGATGTTCAATCAGCTCTTTGAGTGCACCACAGGCAGGGAGTGCATTTCTCCTCTGCTGAAAGCGCATGAGCACCTCGTAAACTATGTGGGATGAATTAAACCTTGACTCAGCTCGAGTGGCACAACGAAGCTAAAGCAGGGATGAGTTTAATCACAGGATGGTTAGCATCGAGTGGCAGAAGAGTCTCCCTGTGCTGCCTTTACCATAATGTGAAAGGCAGCTGGTGCTGCAGAGGGGAAGCTGCCTCTCACAGGTAACACAAAAGAGATGCCCAGGGAAGATTTATGTACTCCGTGTTCAAATGGATACAAACTGCAGTGGTCTCTGCAGGCACACACAAACTCCTGTAGGAGCACCACTTCAGAGCTGTGGTATTTTTTCCCCCGAGGTACTAGCAGGAAAGTGTGAAGATTATGAGTTTCCTAAAGCAGCCCTGTTTGTAAACACAAACTGAGTTTTAGCTTGGGGAAAAGTTTTCTTTCAATTTTCCGATACGTTTAGCCTTGGAGAGCGTTTTGTCACAGGGAGCATCCGGATGAGGCGGATCTGAGCTGTGACCCTGGGAAAGCTCGGCTCTGGAGGGGATGAGCAGGAGCAGCGGGGCACAGGAAGCGCAGGGGGTATTGATTTCAGACTTGCAGTCTCCTGCCAAAGGCTCGGAGGCTGTGAGTGCCCTGCCATGCCATTAGCCGCTGTCATTTCCCAGAAGCGAGGCTGTGCCGTGGTCTCCCCTTGCTAATCCGCGAGGCACATTGCCACGCTGTAGGTTTGTTTTGAGGCGGCGGGCAGGGGGCAGGCAGGGAGGAGATCAAATTAGCTTCCTAGGCATGTACCCAAGTACATTGCCCCTCCTGCCTCTCCAGGAGCAGCTGCCTGCATACAGCAAACATTAAGGGAGGCTTATTAAATGCAACCAGCAGGATAACGTAGCGGGCACTTCTCCCCTCTCCAGATCCATGACTGCCCCCAGGGACAGGACCAAAGAGCTGAACCTGTGAGCAGCTGCCTCCTGTGAAGCCTATGACATTTGTGACTCAGCTTCTGGCTGCTCAGAGCAGGGCAATTCCCCCAGCTGGGGAGAAAACCCACTGGGGCTCCCTGATACTGCTGTCCCAAGGGAGGAGCTGTGCCCCCCCAGCCTCAAGGGGGGACTTGTGGCAGGTTTCCAGAAGATGTGAGGAATACAACCACCCCCAAAACATTCCCCAAACACATCCAAGCTGACCTTTATCTCACTGAATCCCAGCGAAACACCACGGTCACCCCAAAAGAACCCCATCACCCTCACCCCAAAGAGAAGCACGGGGAGAGCACCAGGGATGAACTTGACCCGCTCGTGCTCCTAATGACTATGTGTGTGCAAACACTGCCCTCTGCCTCCTGCAGAAAGGCTTTGTTGTTGGGTCGGGGATCCGATGGGTTTTTAATTTTCATCTCCTGTGATTACAGATTCCTCCAGCCTGGCTGCATGCCAACACACAAAATGTTGAGAGGAAAACGCTGGTGTGCCCAGCTTGGCACTGGTAGTGCCAGCCCAAATATTCAGAGCCATGTGGTGAGTGGGCTGTGAAGTTCTTCAGCCCTACAATAAGGAAAAACTGGAGATTTTCTTAGATGTCTTTTGAAAGGGAGAAATCAGGGCTGGTTTCACCCTTTAGGGTCATATTTTCCAGCATTTTTCTTCTAGGAAAAAGGTTAGAAACATTTTTTTTTAATTTTAACTACTCAGGAGAAGGGGAAAATAAACTGCTGTCAGACCTAATACCCAACCAGAGACACCTGGCCAGGGCTGATCCCCAGAGGACCAGCAGCGTAGGTAAGCACAGCAAAGCCAGAGCTGAGAGAGGAGATGTGGGAGCAGAGCAATGAAATTATGTTTCCCAAAGTGACACATGGCCCAGGGCATGACCAGAAGTCAAATCTGTTCTTCTGCCTAGCCAGGACAGCAGGATGAAGTCCCCAAGTCTTCTTGGCTTGCAGGCTGTTCCCAGCTGGCCCCAGGAGGGTACATGAGCTGTGTCCCATTGTTGATGCCCCTGGACTTCTTGAGGGCTGCCCATCACCCAAAAGCCATTGCTTCCCTTCAGCTCATGAAGGGCAGCACAGATTGAACCTCCCAGGGACTTCCAACAGCAGGGAGGCACCTGGCTTCTGTCACACTATGGAAAACCTCCTTGGCCTTTTATCTGGACCATGTATGGCCTGGATAGCTGCAGCTTCAGGCTGGAAGGGGCACGGAGAGCAGGGAGGCAGCCAACCAAATCCTGTGAAGAGAAGAAAATGCATGGATGCTGCACACAAACTGCTCACAGATGAGCCCACAGGAGAAGCTGGGTCGCCCAGGCATGGCCTGTCCTCCCCCAGACTTTGGTTCCTCCACTGAGGTGGCAGCTCTGCTCCCATTTCACACTGTTTTGTCATGGAGGATATCACAGGGAACACTCCTCTAAAGAATGCATCCTTTATATTTTTTCCCCCTTTCTGGTCAATAAAACTGCATTTTGACTTTAGGGTGAAGATTTGGATCAATTCTCATTTTCTACAAAATGATTCTCTCTTATACACCAAGGAATAGAATTGAAAATGTAATCTATCTTGTTGAGAGGTAGAGTCAGGGTCATGAAAATTAACCCCCAAGTGCCATTTAGTGTATCTTTTCACAAGCCAGCAAATAGCAAAGAACATCTTTGGATTGCTAAACAGTAATTTAGTAAAAAATACAATGTTTTGCCCAGTCCTCTGAAGGAATGCTGCCACCAAGTCACTTTTTCTTCACAGCGTAAAAATAACAGAGATCAATTTCAGCCATGATTTGCTAGTAAATACTATTGCTAAATGAAAATTGGGATCTGGGTGACTTTGTCTCACAGAATTATATTCTAGTATTTGGCTACATAAATTGAAGCAGAGCTGGACTGCTTTAATTAAACAATTTCACTTTCAGAATCCATAGGACTGAACACTGAAAAATACAGAATAAAATGTTATGAGTGTTCTCTTTTAAGGCCAGGAAAATGTGACACTTTAAAATTATTCAGGCTAATGAAGAGAAAATGAGGTGTATCCAGGCCAACAGAAAGAGCTTTGAGGAGATATTGCCTTTAGATTTACAATTTGGACTTCATACTGCAAGCAGAGGTACTGGAGGCAGATATTTAACCCACCAGGTCACTTGGACAATTGCTACTGCTGATCACCAGAGGTGAGGCTTGTAAGGGAGGCCTGGGCTGGATAAATGGGCAAGGTGATCCACCAGGGTGTGCAAGGAATACTGGGATTTGTGGGTGAGGAAGGAGGGTGTTGCAATCTTTCTCTGCTGGAAGAGGGATCAGGCATTGGAACAGGATGCCAGGGAAATGGTGGAATCATCATCCCTGGAAATGATCAGAAAATGTGCAGGTGAGATTCTTGGGGACACGGTTTAGTGGTGGTTTAATGTTTGGACTTGATGATCTCAGAGGTCTTTTCCAGCCTTAATTATTGTATTAGGACAAGACCTAGGAATGGCTTCTCCTGGCACAAAGAATTTGTGTCAGCACCAAGACACGCCAAAGGATCAGCTCTGCAAAAGGCAGCTGGAATCTTATCTGGGAGTCAGGCTGATGGGGTCCCTTCTGTGAAATGCATTCAGCAATTGTCTGCCAGGGTTTTGACCAAGCACCTTATTCTTTTTAAATCAAGGAGTGGCTGCTTTCCATTGCTATGTGCTTTCCATTTGGACTGATTACTTAAAGTGAGGGAAAAAAATGTTACTCAGGTTTCTGGTGACGGATGGCAGTAGTTTATACTTTGTGAGTCAGGCTTGGTCATGTCTCAGTATGCTCTTTCCAGGATCTGCATGGTGACATAGGGGCTGTGATGCACCACAGCAGTGATCTGGGGGACAAGTGGGGAAATAATTTTTGTTAAAACCTCAGGGCTTCGATTCTTTGCCAAAAAAACCCCAAAAATGAAAACAAACAAACAAACAAACAAATGAAACCCAAAAACCCAATCAAGTAAACAAAAAACAACAACAACAAATCAAAGAAACAAACAAAAACTCAAAAACTCCACAAAAAATCCACAAAAAAAACCACGAGAATAAAGGAATTTTCACAGCGGCACTGCAAACAAACTAGCCAAGCCAACAAAGAAAAGAGCTTTTGGATTCCATTTAACTGATGCAGAAAGGAGAAAACTTTGAAAACAACTCAATTGATTTTTATCCTCAGCTCTGAACTGCATAGTAGTGGTGAGCTCTAAATTACTATTCTTTTATTTGGCACTTAAGTCCCTATAGCACTTGAGAGAGTCCAGGATATCTTTGTTCCAGCATCTAAAAATGCCAAATAAAAAACCCTCACAAGAGTTTCCAGGCTGAAGGAAAGAAAACATTTAATAACAGGTGCAATGGATTACTGGGAAATGATGAAGTGGTATCTGTCAGCATCGTGGCCACGATTCTCGTCCATCAGCAACTTAATTACTACCCAGGGCTCTCTTGCAGCAAAGGCAAGTTCAAAGGAGGGCAACGAGAGCACTTTACAGATATTTCTAGGTGTCTACAGGAAAATACAAAGTTGCTTGTTCAAAAATTGTATGAGCGAGAAGGAGAGGGTGTGGTGAAGGTTAGAGCTGGGAGGCAGAAAGAAAGAGGCAGAAGGAGTTTTGAAAACACAAACTGACTGCTCTGCCTGGTGCAAAAGGAAGGCAAAGAAGTTGAAAGTTGAAAGCAGAGAGGTGTGCCAGCCAACACAAAGGGATGGGGAAATGGAGAGAAGGACTCTGCTTGACAAAGCCAAGGGAAAATGCTGCTGCAAATTTGGATAATGTAAATTTAGAGCAAACTTTTGCCTTTGAGGTCTGTGGGAGCATAAGACAGGTTGTGTCTGCTGGATGGTAGGAAGAACAAACCAGAAAGAACAAGAAACAGCCTATGTGGAGAGACTGGAGGGGCAGAAGAAGGTTCTTATTAAGGGCATTGATAGGAACCCAGTTCATGACGTCCGCAGAGATCTGCCAGGGATGGAGTCAGCAGCTGAGTTTGGATACCCAAATGCCAGTGAGATAGGTCAGCCCCAAGAATCAGAGGAACATGTCTGAACACCTCCCTGCCTTTTTCTGCCATCTCCACTCTCAGCAAGGGCATCTCCATGGACCAAAAGCCAGCAGAGCTGTGAATGTGCCCAGGGCAGAGGCGCCCGTGGATGGGAGGTGTGTGTGCAAAGCCACCCACGGCCAGCCCCTGCTGTGACACCCGTGGGTGACGAGGGGAGGTGCCACCCCACACAAAGGCATCGCCCTCCCCATGTCCCCGTGGCCATGTCCCAGAGCAGCTGGTGTCAGCTTTTCCTCTCTCCAACAGCCCCTCGAGTGCTGCTCTAGCACTTCAAAAGGGTCTGTTAGAGTGGCACTAGGGCAGCCACCGAGCCAGCACTGCTATCTATCTTCAGGGATAAGATAAGACATCAAAGTGATTGATTCCCAGTTCTCAAAGCAGAGTGTGGGGGCTGGTGACAGCCCACACATCCCCCATTCTGCAGGAGTGTGGTTGCATGTGGGGAGGGCTGTCAGATTCCCAATGGGTTTTCTTTTTTTTCTTTTTTTTCTTTTTTTTACTTTATCTCCTTCCTATTGGCAACCAAGCTTAATTTGTGCTTTTGAAATAATTTCCTTACCTTTAAATAACAATAAGGAACACCCACGGAAAAATGTCTTGGTGCCCTGACAAGCAGATTTTCAATGGGAAATTGTGACTACCCAGCAGCAAAAAATGACCATTATAGGCACATAATCCATTCTATCAGTCCACCAATCACCACAGCATGAAATGGACCCATTAACACCCCCCAAGACCTAATCATTCACCTTCCTCCAATGCCCTGTCAAATAAACAGCTCATGGAAATACCTGTTATTTGCTGGATGCAAAAGCCTGCCTACTCGCCAGTGGAAAAAACAAGTAAAGTTGTAAAAAAGAAGTTTTCCCTGATTTATTTTACATTTTCTAGCAGATAGCTGTTGATGGTCTACTTGAGAAGCAGCTGTCAGGCTGTTTTGCCCTCCATCTCCACTCTCCTTATTGCCTAGTGCACATGGTATCATCCCTCCTCAGCAGCACTGGGAGGAATGCGTTTGTCACACTGCAAACCCAAAGAAAATAAGGACATCTCTTATCGGAGCTGAGCCACCCTAAGAAGGTGCTGGCTGATGGGAGATAGGAGGAGGCTTGTTTGAGGGACCTCTGAAAGCTCCTTAGGACCTGTTGTGAGGAATCCAGATATGGGCTGCCACAGAGTGATCCAAGGGTGTGCTTAATATGTGACTTTCAGAGATTTTAACAGCAGAAAGGAAAATACATTGTCCTTACTTCCCCCCAGAGTGACTTCTGGGCTGCTACAAGGTCCCAGTTTGATGGCTCTCCTGGCTGATGGATATTCTCACCAGGGAGAACCCAGCTGGCTGTCCTCATATGGCATTTTTAGGACTCTTGCAGGCTGGTTTGTTCAGCCTAGAGAAGGGGAGATTGAGGGGAGATCTCATCATGATCTGCAGCTTCCTCAGGAGGGGAAGCAGAGGGGCAGGCACTGATGTCTGCTGTCTGTGTCCAGTGAAGGGACTCAAGGGAACAGCATGAAGTTGTGTCAGGGGAAGTTTAGGCTGGATATTAGGAAAAGGTTCCTCACCCAGAGGGTGGCTGGGCACTGAACAGGCTCCCCAGGGCAGTGGTCACAGCACAAAACCTAACAGAGCTCAAAAAGTGTTTGAACAATTCTCTCAAGGCACAGGGTGTGACTCTTGGGGTGTCCTGTCAGGGCCAGGAGTTGGACTCGATGATCCTTGCGGGTCCCTTCCAACTCAGCTTATTCTGTGATTGTGCTGCTTGAGTCAAGGTCCCCAGCACATGTTTCTTTCACACCTTCCATATTGTGAAGCCCCCATTCCTGGGGCCCACCCACAGACACATAGGAAGCCACAAAATCAGGAAACTACTTGAGAAAATGCAAGTCTTTGTACAAAGCAGTGTGTAGAAGTGAATAGAGCTGTCCTGGAAAGCCAGAGTTGCACAAACCCCACTTGTTATATATTGAAGAAAGACACTGTGCTGGGACAGCACCAAGCTCCCTAACACGTGGTGTGGAGGAACGAGGATGTGCTGCCTACTGTCCTAAAATCACCTCCTGCTGCACAGCAATGACCGAATAATCGAGAGAAATTGAATCCTGAGGCTGCTGGACTGGCAGAGGAGGGAGAAAAAAAAAGAAAGAAAGAAGTGTTACAATCAGTTAAGAGAGAGAATTCTTTTCCAAGGAGGCAGTGAAACAGGCAGGAGCACAGGGATATGAATAGCCTGGAGGAACATGCTGGTGGCTTTAGCACCTCTCCATCAGCGAGGAGGGCTGGTTCAGCCAGACATGCGGGGTCACTTTCCGCTGGGGTTCCTCCCAATCAACAGCTCAACCAACAGGTGCAACCTGGTGTTTAAATCTGACCCAGGACAGTGGAGAGCTGCCAGAGCAGCGAGGAGAGGAACGGCGTCGGATGGCGGCGGAGATGAAAGTGGGGATAGCGGCACGAGGGCTCCAGGGAGGGACAGCCAGGAGCAGAGAGATTCAGCCCATCCCCAGCACCATGGCTGCTGGATATCCTGTGTAACATGAGTGGGGGATCTGGACACAATTAATCTGGACACAATCACGAGAGGTCAAGTATCCACATCAGAAAGCTATGGAAATCACGGGAAGTGATTATTAATAGCCAGAGCAGAGAGGCTGAGGACTTGGCAGGTGGTCCTTGCACAAGAGGGACGTACCTGTTTTGCAGGGACTGCAAGGTCTTGCCCCTTGGTGCTGTCAATCAGCCCTTTCTCTCTGACAGAAAAGGTCTCTGCTGCAGGAAAAACACAGTGGGAGTGGATAAGAGCAGTAGGTTGGATGTGTGTCCTGTTCTGCCTCACCCTTTATGGGAAAACATGGGCAAAGCCTCCCCATGCTATCCCATTTCCCATCCCTCAGAAGCAAATCATTATTGTCTCTCTTTCTCTTGTGGCCAAGCATTGGACTGATGAAGCACATGGGAATTCTGAGGGAGATGGGTTTTCAAAGAACCCCTGGGTTGTGCTTAATGCCCTGCCCCATGACTTCTCAGCTGTAGGGGCAAAATTCGATTCTGTTACCCCTAAAAAATGCAGGTATGGGGTGTGCCTTGGGGTAGAGAATATCTGCCCTGAAAAACTGGACTTGCACTGCTTCCAGCAGGCATGAGATCCAGCAGCAGCTCCTGCTTTGGGCTGGGTGTCACACGTCACAGGAGCTACCAGGTTATAAGCCAGCATTTTGTTCTGGTATCAGCAGTTTCACAGCTTTCACCCAGACAAGGCAGGGGCAGGACCATTTTGTCTCTCTGGATGGACTTCCCATGCAACAGCCTTGTTTCTGCCAGTCCTGTCCTTGGTTTGCCTCTCTAACTTGGGCTCTTATATTTAATCTAGAATCCAGTTACCTGAAATACCCAATTTTACAAAAAAATTCTATCCTGGGAGACACCAGAATGTAACAGAGATTCTTGCACAAGTCTCATCAGTAAAACACAACTAGTTTTCAAAACAGCTCTTGGGGGATAGAGGAAATGGGACCAAACTCCATTCAGGAGCAACCCTGAGGATGATGCCAGATTTGAGAAACCCCTGAGGATGATGCCAGCTTTGGGGTATGTTAGTTCTCTGGTCAGAAAAATTCTTTCTCTCTGGGTGCAAGGATGAGAAAAATGTGGTACATGCTCCTTCGAGAGGGTTGGATAGCAGATGCATCCCTGATGTTTTCTTTGAAACATCTCTTTCTCCTCCACTCTGGTGGAAAAACAGCTCACAATACCTGCATTTCCAGGGCACTTTATTTCTCTTGTAGCCTGAAGCCCATAATTGTTATCCTGATGCAAAATAAAATATGTAGTCATAAAATGGTCATAAAATCCCTCATTTGCTAAGCAATAAATATGATCAGGGCTGCTTTGATCACTCTGAGAGCCTGCATAAAAAGGCCTAAAAATTTGAAAATGTAGATTACCAGCAAACCTTAAAGGTCAACTTGACATATAAGGCATTTAATGAATTCTAGATTGATCTTTTTCTAAGTTCTTCTGGAATTGGATTATAATGATTTTATTTGTAGAGTCTTTTTTTTTTTTTTTTGAAACAAAGTGTTTGGTTTCATTAAATAAGCTGGGGGCTTTGCTTCAGAAAGTTTAATTGCAACTTGAATAGTGATGTAGATGTTGCAATAATCATCCAGCTCTATTATTGTTTCAGAAATTCAAGTAGACTGACATAAAAGCAAGGAAAGGAAATTCAGCTTCGAATTGAAGGCTATGTATAGATGGCATTTTTGACTTCAGGGGGTATTTATCAGCAGATTATTTTGGGAAAATTCATGCAGGTAGGACAAGGACTGCATTTTTAAAGAGATTGTGTACAGACATCAAAATAAATGGTCAGTGCTTGTGATAGTCCAGCCTGAAGATCCTCTAATAATGTAGGTCCAAACACTTGAAAATACTCAGATCCAGGTCTTCCTTATGCAGATCATTGGATGTTTTTATAAATGCTTAAATCTACTCAGGAATTATCACTAATTCCACCTTCCAAGAGGTACATTGAAAATGTGCTTATTTAAAATTGCTATTCAGCAGTTCCTTAATTATAGTTTACAAAGCCTGAGTGTGCAGGAACTCCCATTGGAGGACCTGTAATTTTTGGCAAAGGGCAGCATTGAAGACGTGGTGCTTTTTTTCATTGCTTCTGCAAGACAGCCTAGGGAGCTTTCTGCTGTTCAGCCTTCCTGGCTCTACAACACCAAACCTCTCCAGATTCTGTGTGCAGCTCCCTAATGCCCAGCTCAAGCCTGCAGGGTCTGTGAGATGTCAGGGAAATAAAAAGTCAGGATGAATACTGGAGCATTTAACCCAAGTGAGTCAGGTTTCCAGGAGGATTTATGCCCTAGCACAAACTTCAGCAGTTAGTTCTGAAACCTTATCTTCTCTTTATCAGTTGAATAATACAGGCCTCTGCTTAGCCAGACTAAATGGGATTTTAATTGAAAGTTTCCTTTAAAAAATCAATGGCGTGGAAACAACAGGGTCAGTGTTGCCTGAGCATGTGCTCCACCCTCCCAAATGATGGCATGCACACCCCAAAGACACACATGTGAGCAGTGCAGCTCTAGGGTGATTATTATTATTATAATATTCTTCTGAAATCTGCATTCAGCTCTCGTTTCCTTGGGCTATGGGCAGGCACACACTTGGGGAGCAGGTAGGGAATTTTAAATGTTGCAGCTGGTGCCCACTACCTCACCCAAAAAGCCTGGGATGGCTGCAGGAATCCCTGGGCATATCCTCATGACCTTCCCTCACCATGCAGAAAGGCAAATCAGATGATGACTGTGGTCTCTTCTTGTTCCTGTCCTTGCTAAAATAAAAGTCACCCTGTTCCTCACCCCGTGACTGGATCCTGAAGGCAAGGGCCAGCTCTCACGTGGCTTCTCCAAAAACCCATGCACCACAGTTTGGATGGGCTTCTGCCTGTCCTGATCTGATTGCAGGAGACAGCCAGACATGGATCTGCATGGGATGGGGCTGTCTTTAAGGGCTGGCCTGGTCTTTGGTCTAAACAGAGAAAAAAATATCCCTCAAAATGAGTCTGAGGGGCTGGGACTCGATGTGAGCCCTTGGCGGGTTCAGTGAGAGCTTCACCCATCCACGAACAGAGCTGTGCTTCAGACATGGCTTCAAGCACCCTTTATCTCCCAGTTTCAGCCCTCCCTAACAGGAGCAGGGATATCTTATCTCCCTAAGCAGTATTTTCATGGTGGTGGGCTCCCAGCACAACTCAGATGACCCATCAGAAATGCTTCTGCTCCATGTCCTCTCCATGGGTGGGATGGGTATTCCCAGCTCAGATTCTGCTTCATACTGGCATCTGCAGCTACAGAGCTCTGTTCCTGCATTTTGTTGCCCCTTCCCATGCCCACAACCCATGTCCCTCTATCTGTCCCTTCTCAGGGATTCCCTGTGCACTGCCACAGGGCTGATTCTGAGCCCATTGGTGCTCGCTCAGCTCAGAAAAACTTCCTGCGTGCTGTAATTCCTGCTGGTTTTCCTTCCTGTGCCCCAAAAAGGACACATCACCTTGTTCCCCCAACCAAACTGAATTTGCTTTGCTGTGCACACTCTTGGCCCTTTGCTGGGTTTCCTGCCCCTCTGATGCACCCTGCAAATCTGTCCCCTTTTCCTACACATCCCCTCTGCTTTCCCCACATGATTCCCTTCACTGTATCCAGACTTACCAAATTTTGGTAAGCTCTGGCTCAAACAGGGACATTTTTAATCTGTGTGAGCACTCTAGGGTTAAATCCCTCTCCATTTTTTTTTTTTTCTTAACCCAAAATAAGGATATTTTTTTCTGGTTAACTCATAATGTCTGCATCCCTCTTTGCTCCTAGCTATATCCAAGCCACTTCCCAGTAGTAACAGAGAGAGAAGAATTCTGTGCAGCGTGAGCAGGAGAGCCAAGGGCTGCTGTGCAGCATCATCTGCTTCTGGGACCACTCCACATTTCCCTTGCCCCTTCTCACCTGAGCAGAGCTCGTGTGGATGACTCAGAGATAAAAAAGGTGTGTGCCCAGTACAGTCTGCACAGTAGAAACCTAACCCTGTGCTTGTGGAGCTGGAAACTAAAGAATTCATACCAAGATCAAAACGCAGTTATCCCTTTCAGATTTACTGCCAATTCAGTGAGGATGAATATCAGTCATCTTCCAGGTCATTACAGCCTTCTCCAGCCATTGCTTTCCAAGCCCTGCTTTCCCAGTCTGAGGTCCCAGGTATTTTCAAAATATTGCAGCAAGGCAGTTGCAGTTTCTGGGGCATTTATGCCAGTTTTAAACTGTTTTCAACATTATGTTTTAAACAACATAATGAAGAAAACCTTTAAAAATCCTTTTCAGTTTGTTTTTTGTTTTTATTTTTTTAGTTGAAAACTCTGCTTTTCCCTTTCAAAGAGCAGTAACTATTAAGATCAGATGTTCTGTAGCCCTCATAGCTCTAGGATGGGCAATAATACTCATGTTACAGCACATCAATCTCAGCAGCATCAAGGAAAATTTTTTCCCTTTCACCTCCAGGCTTATGTTACCCATGAGCTGATGGAGGGAAATGCAAAAGCTGGTGTTCCACTTTGGGATGAGCTTCTTGGGGTACCGTGTGCCCCTTGTTTTGTCACTTGCTTTGCCACTGAGCAAGGCAAAGCTGTCTCTCCACATGCCTGGCTGGTTTGGTACCCATGATAACCTCACCAGCTGCCCAGACTCCTTCAGATGGTGCCTAGGCTCAGCATCCACCCCTGGGCTCTCCAGGGAAAGGGCAATTAGAGAGAACATGTTTCCCTTCAACTTCCCCTGGCTCACTCAGGCTTGGAAATTCTCCATTCACGGCTGGCTGTAACAAAGGTCAGGGTTTTCTGTCAGCTTTTTTTCTTCCCTCTCTCTGGCCTGGAAGAAAGCAGCAGAACCACAGGTGATGCAGTTTGATTAGAAGCTCCTGAGGCTCAAATTAAACAGAATTATTTATCAAATGTCTCGGCCATTAACCCCGTCTCTAGCAATAGCCATGCCAGGACCTCTCCCTCTCTCCTCCCACATACATTTCCCTTCCCTTCTAAAGGCTCAGTGAGACCTAATAAAATAAAATAAATACCTCCCCTCTCCCTTTTAAAAAGAGGGAAATGTCAATGCCAACAACGAACAAGTGACAGCAGAGCTGGATGCTGGATGCTTTGCATGGCTCTGGCTGTGCTGCATCCCTGGGGGGCAGTGATGCCCCCCAAGCCCCTCCAAGGGCCATGTGGGTGGTGTGAGGATGGCAGTGCTGCCCACTGCCATCGACTTTTCTTTCATTCCCATCCCCAGACTGCACATGCCAGCCAAGCCTTCATCTGTACAAACGAATGGAAGCCTCAGGGGGGTGTAAGCTCACTGCCAGGTGAATTTGGGGTGATGCAGGCTGCTCTTAGCACTCATACATTCCCCTGATCCTCTTCCAAGGGCTGATGCTCCCTATGCCACCACCAATATCCACCCCATCCCACCCCTCCATCCTCACCAAAGAGCACTCTGAAGAACCAAGATCTCATGGCTAAGACTGTGTGCATTTCATTTTCTCCTTTCCGAATTTCTCTTTAGTTTTTTTGTTCCCTAATTGATGAGAATTTAGGTCTCAGGAGAGCTTGTTCATATTTCACCTCTGCCACAGTAGCTGGGCTTTGTCTGGGGCGAGACCTTGTTATGAAAGTCAGACTCAGTTCTGCCTTGCTGCTGGTACTCGGAACCCCAAGTCAATCAAGTTGTTTTGCAACGTAAGGTAAATCTGTAGTAGCTGGTAATGTGGCAAACAATCTCTGTGCTGCTGAAAGGAAATCAATAAACTGGCTGAGCCTGGAAAATTTCACTTCTCTGGCTTTCATATTTTATCCCATAGGTTCTCTTTGTCTGATCGAGTTTTTTCTCCAGGACGAAATCAGTCTGACAGACATGAAATTTCTGTTTACACTAAGAAACTTTGTTCTTTCCTGTTTTCCTGCCTAAGCAAACTAAACACTTTAAATTTTAGTCATCTCCAGCATGCCTGCCCTGCAGGAATGTTACTTGTGCTATTTGCAGACAAATGATGCTGAATAAAAGAGCACAACTCATCCCTTGGTATTTTACACTTCCCCTACCCTTGGCTGATTATCAAAGATTTCAGTTCTATTTAATGCTTCTTCCCAGCTTTGTCCAAATTATTTGTCTTGAACAATTTTTGTCTTGAAAGCATGTCGAGTTCAGTCTCCCTCATGGGAATCCCGCGACTTCTACTCCAGCCAGGAAGTACTGAGAGTGCAGCCTGCTCCAAAGCAAATAAATCAACTTGGTCGGGGTTTTAGAAGTTCTCCTTTTGTTTTCTTTTTTGTCTCTGAGAATTTTCCCTATATCTGTTGCTAGGAAACAAATTAGTGGATGCTTGGGAGAGACAGAAGACCTGGCCACAGGGGGAGGCTGCCCTCTTTTACCTGGGGTTTTCTCGTGAAGGGCAAGATGCCTTGAGGTTTGAACTGGCAAAAAGGGGCTGGGTACAGCCCCTGGCTCTCTTGTTCTCTCAGCATTCAGAGGGGACAGAAGCTGCTCTCCTGCTGGAGAGAATTCGTCACCATTTCAGACTCCTGCTGCCTCCCTTCTACTGTGAGTGGGGCTCGGTCACTGGAGCAGCACTGGAACCCTATCCTGTTTCCATTCACCTCTTTGCTACAAAATCCAATACTGTAAATTTTCACTCTGTGATAAACTAAACGATAATCTTATATTATTGATATTTTTAATTCATCTGTAAGTGTTGGAAGTTTCTCTCATGGGCACGGATCAAAAACTGTGTCCTCCTGGGGCTTCAACGAGGGTCTCAGACCCCCCAGGGCAATTGAGGGGTTTTCCAACTATCCTGGACTCCAACACCCCTGAATTTCAAGATTATAATAATTCAGAGGGAAGGCAGGGTTGCATCTTCCATTCCCAGGGAGGCTCCTGCCTTCCTTAGCAGACACCTCTCTTTCAAACCAAGACAAACTTGCACAAGGAAAATGGCAGGAAAGTCTCCCCTCTAAAATATCGTTCACCTCTTGGGCAAGAATTTAGAAAAGCTTCTCTTTGACTTGCAGCAGTTTATCCATTCCCAAATGAAATAATCACACAGTTAGACAAAGCAGTCAAAAAAAGTGGAAAACATGGGGATAAGAAACCCACAGAGATTCAATGAAGCCTTTATATTTATTTATATGTATAAAGACAAACTTTACAAACATAAAGAAGATATGGGTTTGCTGTCTTTAAGGAAGACAGGGCTGTGTTTCATTTAATATTTAATTACAAGTATAGCCCATTAAAGTTCTTCCAAGCTCTTGTTTACTAACTGGAGGCCTGCCATGGTGCTTTGAAATGGTATTCAAAGGGAACCAGTGTTGAAACAAATGAAGTAATATACATGATTAAGATAAATATAGCAATTTTCTGATTAGGTATACAAGTAACACAATAAATCTTATTTGAAAGTATGTTCTGACTGCCTCCTGATCTGGGAGGCAATTAAAAATTAAAAAGGAATGAAAAATCGAACTCAAAATGTATCAGACCAGGCCTGTTCTTTTGACAAAGGGCAAAGAAAAGTCCCAAGGCCTAGTGGTCATTCCTAAAGACAGAAGGAATTCAGGCTTTCTGAGTGGACACTACTTTTGACAAAACAAGTCATCCTGTGTCTGCATTAAATCATAACCTGAAAATAAAGGGCATTTCAAATGTCACAGTGATGTAGTGCTCTGACATAACTGCATTTTGGTAAGAAACCTATCTTTAGTTAGACTTCTCTTTAAGGTTTGTACAGAACTCAGCATCCTTTTGACGTTCTGCTGCAGCACCACAGAGATAACCTCGATTTTGGCCTTTCCCCACTTGTCTGAGCTGGGCTACACCACCTTAAGCCAATTGTCTGTCTGTGGCAAACCCTCACTTCAGGAAAGACACTGAGGGGCTGGAGCATGTCCAGAGAAGGGCAACAGAGCTGTGAAGGGTCTAGAGAGTGAGTTCTATTAGCAGCAGCTGAGGGAGCTGGGGGAGTTTAGTCTGAAGTAAAGGAGGCTCGGGGGGACCTTCTGACTCCCTACAATTCCCTGACAGGAGGGTGCAGCCAGATGGGGGTCGGGCTCTGCTCCTGAGAAACAGGTGACAGGATGGGAGGACACAGCCTCAGGGCGACCCAGGTTGGACATCACAAAAGATTTCTTCACAGAAGGGGTGGACAGGCAATGGAATGGGCTGCTCAGGGAGGTGGTGGGGTCATCATCCCTGGAGGTGTTCAAGGAATGACTGGACACAGCACTCTGGGCTTTGGTCCAGTGGACACAGTGGTGGCTGATGTCCTGGTTTGAGGCAAATTTAGAGGAGAATATCCCCTGATAGAAAGCAGGTTGTAGTTACCCCTCCCCCACCAGGTTTGGGAAAATAAATATTTCCTTGGAGGAAAGTGAAGAGAAAAAACCTATTAACAAACACACAGGAAAAGAATAATAATGCTAAATAATAAAATCTCTCGCTGTGGAGAGAAACCTGGAAGAGTTTTTAAGTCCTTCTAGGTGTGGTCTCTCTCCTCCCCGGTGGAAGGGTTCCCAGTGAGGTTTCGATGTTCTGGTGTTCTGAACAAGTCCAGAAGAGAAGAAGAAGAAACCAAAGTCCCAGGAAAAAAACTCTGTCTCTCTTCTTTCAAAGAAAACAGAGCTGAGAGCTAGCTGGAAAGCAAGGAAGGTGCTTCCTCCCCTCTCTGCCACAGCAGCTATCACTGCCCAACAGCAGCAGAACAACAGAGAGCAGGAGTGACCTTGAAGCACAGAACTGCTTCAAAAAAAGTTAATCTGGCTGTTTTTTTCTTCTCTCCCCTCTCAGGCTCAGTTTCAAGGCACAGAAAGGCATAGGATTCATTTTCTGGGCATAGAGCAGGCAATATGGGATAAACCATGAAATCACTCCAAGACAGTTGGTCAAAGGCAGGACTCAAAGATTTTAGAGGTCTTTTCCAACCTAAATGATTTTGTGATTTTGTGAAATACAGATACTATTTCTCCATTTCCTTACTTTTGCCCTGGTCATTCAGATCCATGCAAAGCTGGTGCAAAAAGTCACAACTGTGCTCGTGCAAGGTCAGTCAATGCCAGTAATGTTGCCTCAAAGTTAATTGCCCCATACTTTTGGGAAGGGGGAGTAAAACTACGAATATAATCCTGAATTTAACAAACACAAAAGAGCATTTAATTATTCTGGTTACATTGTTATCCCCAGACACTTTCTAGTTCTGGACAGGATCTGCTCCTCTAGGGCAGGAGGTAATTGCTTATTTCCTTGTACACTTCAGTGATGGTTCTGGAGTAGTTAATGACTTATTAGGAGATCTGGGAATGTTCAGCTGCTCTTCAAGTCAGCCACTATCGCTGTGCCCAGCACCTCTGATGCTGATAACAAAAAATCCAACAGCCCAGAATCAGGGTCACTAATCAGGAGTGCTGCCAGGCGGTGACACAGTGATGACACAGGCTCTCCACAGAGATTCCCCTCCTGCCATGAGTCAGGCCCTGGGAAGAAAAGATAATTCTGGTGTTCTGACGACTCTCCCACCCCTTGTTTACCTGCTGCAAAAACCTCCTCCAAGCCAGGGGAAGCCCAGCTGTGTTGGCACAAAGCCTGTGGTCTGGCTGGAACTCTCCCCAGACTTAGAGGCTGGCAAACGAATAGTTGCATCAATTAAATTTTCAATGACTCATGATCGAGTGATTCAGTCCCTCTCTGGACAGCCTTCAAATGGATCTGACCTTTCTTTCAAAGCTTGACCTCAGGTGGGGATTTAGATGAGGAACAGGGGAGTGATTCGAGCACACATGCCAGGGTCAGGTGGCTTTGACAAGGTAGAGCTCACAGAGGAGGAGCCATCACCGCAGAGATAGCCCGGATTCCTGCTTTGCTGCTGCCTTGGATCCATCAGCAAAGAGGACAGCGTGGATAGGGACAGGGCAGGGAAGCCAGTGCAAGACAGAACAAGAGCATGTGCAGGCAATCCTATGCTGAAACTTGTCTGTAGGATACTTACCCTGCTGAGCCTCTTTGCCCTGGGTGTCACTTTTGCCCACAACAAGTTGGGGCACACCAGTGTTAAATATCAGTGGAAGGGAGTACAGAGAAGTATTTGTGGGGGACACACTGAATTTCCTGGAAGCACAAAGGCCCATCCCTTCTTAGCCTCTCTGACAGCTCCTGCAGCTCCATGTGTTGCTTCCAGACACCTCTGTAGTGCATGGAAATAATGATTTAACATCCAGGGCAGGGGAGTTTTGATGACCAGACCCTGTACAGGGTATTCTCAAAGGGCCTGTGGACCCATCCCTCCTGGGGAAGCAGAAGGGTCTGCAGGACATGGTTTGAAGGATGCAGAAATCAAGTGTGGGGGTGACTTTTGTGCTTTGATAGAGGGGGAAGGCAAAGCCCTGAGGGGAGAGGAGCACCAGAGCAGGAACCCACTGACACCACTGGGTAAGATTTGCAAACCCACCCCTCTGGGTGCATATCCTGCTCTACAAAACCAGCAAGGGAGCAAACATCTGAAGTAGGTGGTCAGTCAGTCTGAACTCTATTGTCAACACTTGCCCCAAATTGCCAAAATGTGGTTGGACAGGGCTGGGCTCAGCCTGGCAGTCACCTCCTGAGTGCAGCATGCCATTCTTACCTCACCACCAAACAGCAGCTTCTGCAGGATGCCCTGGCAAAAGACTCACACAAGTCCAGGTCTACATTCAACCCATGGTGATCATCCTCTACACCTCCCTTCCCTGCTTGTGTCACATATTCTGTATCTACAAAGGTGCAGTATTAAATGGTTTCTCTTAAGCACCTATTTCTTTACACCCTCCCAAACTGTTCAGAGGGAAACTCAGGTTGGACAGGGCCTGCTCCAGTCCTCCTGTGCTTCCCACTCTGTTTCTTGGAGGAAAATTAAAGGCTTCCAAAGAATAAGGAGGAACTGCTGGGTTTAGAAAGTTCCCAGAAAAATGACTGCTTTGAGCCCACCTCACCAAGCAAAGTCAGGTCTCTTGTGCTCTAGTGATCCCATCCCCAGCACTTCCCTCCCCTTCTTCTCGTGTGTTCCCACTCTTCAGCATCCTCCACATCAAAAATCCTCCTTGCTTCGCCCGAAAACTTGTTTGTCTCAGTTCTTTGGCTTACATCAGTTTTGGGAGCCACCAGCAGCCTCTGTACCCTGCTGCACTCAAGAGGGGCATGAGCCTGATGTGGAACATTCTGTCTTCTCCTGAAGGCTTGTTTTTTGGAAACTCTCTGTTTTCAGAGGTTACTGGCTTGCTCTTATCATGAAAGCTGCCCCTGGCAACACTCGTCCTTCCTTTGTAAGAGAAACATCCCAGGCCCAAAGTTATATAAGTGTCACATGGGTTTAAGGCATTTTTTCCCCTCTCACTCATAAGTGTCAGCCGGAGTTTCTTATCCACGGGCTGGGAGTCCAGGAGCAGTTTGTGTCTCTTTGGCTCCCCTATCTCATCACAGGGCACTTTTCACTTCAGAAATATCTCTTCCCTTCTCAGGCTGCTCCTCAAGTCAGGAGAAGGACGATCAACTGATGTCTGAAGGGGGGGTCAGCCCAGCAAGTGGCTTGTCGGGGGGTATTTATGAGCTGGAAAGACTCAGGGTTCTGACCCTTTCACCTCACATTTCACTGGGAGGGATTGGCACCAGTAATTTTCCCATGAGTCATCAAAAGTGACACCAAAGAAAGTCCCTAAAAACTGCTCTAAAAACTACACAGCAAGCATCAAGAGTCCCTTTGTTTGACAAGTGACTGTATTCAAAAACATACAGATAGGCATGAAAAACTCTGGGGAACAGAGACAAAAAGCAAGAGAAAGAAAAGTAGTCCCAGGCTGCCCCCATACTCAAGCACTGAGCCAGCCACCAGCAGCACACGAGGCCCAGGGTGCAAAATCCCAGTGCATCTTTGTCCTTTGCTCTGTTGTGGGAATGTTCCTGCAAAACCATCACCAAAACCTCCCAGAATCCATGGCCTCTCAGGGTGTGAAGCTGTGTTGGTTCCCCACAAGACAATCACGGGCAGGAGTTAGGCTCAAATGTCTCACAAGTTGGACAAGACAGGTAAGATGGGAATTTGTTGTCCCATTTTTTCTTGACCAGAAATAATTCCATTTATGATGGTTGCAAGCAAGACACTTTCAGAGGGAAGCACAGGATTTGGATTAATGTCTCTTCTACCTCTGAAATTTGTCTTGCTGATCTGCAAACTGTTCCCATGACTCAGGCACAAATTCCAGCTATGGTTTAATATAGTTCTTTTTTCCCTCATGCTACATATGCCTGATTCACCTCTTTTCACAGAATCATAGAATCCTTAAGGTTGGGAAAAACCTCCAAGATCAAGTCAAATAAAATAAAATTCAGCTAAGTACACATGATGTCACAGAAAAACAATTTTTGCCATGCAAGGAAATACTTTCCAGAGCCAAGGTTTGTGCTGTTGTTCTTCCTTTCTCCTACACTCTTATACATTATGGTTGGCAGAAAAGGTTAATGTCTAAAATCAGAGTCCCACTGTGGACAATGCAATGTTAATGGTTCACCCAATGCCCTTAATCCTTACAGAAGGGTGTAATCCATTACCTTCTTTTAGTTTAAATAAGTTTTGCCCTTTTTTTCTGATCCTTTGATCTTTTACAAGATCTTTACAGCCCACCACTGGGCTCTTTTGATGTGAACTGTCACTGATCAAGACTGAGGATACAGCAAAAGTGTGACATGATGGCTTTCTTCACACTTCAGTCATCCATATGTTAATGAGGGCAGTTCCAGATCAATTGTGTTGCTGTGCATAAAACCCTCTAAAATAAAATATTTTCATACACAGCTTGTTTTGAGGTTTTATTTGGTTGGATATTTGTTTTTATTGGTTGGTTGGGTTTCTTTACAGGCTACAGGAATATATCTTGTTTGATATAAACTAAGAAAGAGGGAATAAATGTAGACCAAAAGCAACTTAGACCCTTGAGGCACCTACTAATAAGAGAGCAGCTGAGCTATGGCTTTTAGAGCTTGGCTTATACTGAAATGTCTGTCTTTAATGTTTTTCTTTTGGTTTGTCAGTTAAAGTTTCAAGAGATTGAAATTCCCAATTAATTTTACTTCTCTAGAAGGTTTTAATGGGTCATTAATATGTGCAGTTTATTAAGCAGGCAATAATAGCATTACAACAGGAAAAGAAGGGAAAAAAATCAGAGCAATAACTTGATTAAGTGGCTAAGCCTGCAAAATGGGGCAAGGGCTTCTGGGTTTCACTGACTCCACATTTGACCTTGAGACAGCCCCGTCCATCTGCTCATTCATCTTCAGAATGATAACCTGAATTACGGGTGTGCTGTGAACTTCCAGTCCTGCCTAGGGAGTCCTCCAGGAGCAGGGGATGGGTGGTACCTCCGTGCCCTTCACAAACCGAGTCTGCAGCGCAGCTGGCAGGGAAATCCTGTCCCTGGAGACAGCAGAGCAGTGCCTGTTGAACCACACGAGCCCCCTCTTCAGACCCTGCTGTTCTCCCACTTATATATCTTTCAGTAAACTTTTATCATCACCATTGATTGCTCTGCTGATACGGGGCAGCAGCCGACCAGCCCTCGATCAATTACCTGACGAGGCATCACGCCCCATCACCTGCCTAATTGCATCCCTGAAAGAAATGCTGCTCAGCCCTGTAATTCTCTACTTAAAGGTAATACAGCTGTTATGGGAAGCTGCTAATGCTGCTGTGCCTTGATTGGAAAAAGCACAGCTGTTAAAAACTCATTTGGGAGGAAGACGCTGCCGGTAGGTATTGAGAGGAGAAGTGATGTAAAGCCTCTGTGTTTGCTGTTCTAATTGTTCCAGGCAGGAAAACTGGCCGAGCTTGTCAGCTCTGGCTTTGTTTTGAAGATGTGAGGGCAGACATGGGAGGACAGGGCACACGGCCACAGGGACTGGCACAGCCCAGCGGGGTCACCACACTTTGGGCAGGTTTTCCATCAGCAGCAGATCTGGCTCTGCAATCATACCTCTCCAAGGAGATAATTGCACGTTTCATAGCAGGCTCTGACTCGCCAGAGCAGTGCTGGGTGCTGATTCCTAAATAAAAGTGCATCTCAGAAGGGTTTGATACAGGAGGCTGCAGGCACCATTTGGGTGATTCACATGTGCACAAGGACAGCAAAAATACTGTCTTGCTACATTGGGATGACCCAGACTGCCTAAATCTCTTGTGCCTTCAGTGGGAGGAGACCTCTGAAGGTTGAAGCCAGCAAGAGTTGGTAGGAGGCTCCAGGCAGAGACTGGATGAACTCCTGCCTTTCCTGGAGCTTGGGTCTCCCATCAAATATCTTCAGTCACTTTGAACTGTCTTGTGAAATCAAAGGAGAGCTCCTGCTCTCCAAAACACCACCAGTGAGGGAGCCACCACCTAGCCTGTGTGGGATACACTGGTACTGGTGTATACCCTGGGGGGGTTGGCAGACAGGAGGTTGAGTTTCTAAGCAGCAAGAACAGGGTCAAACCTACAGCTCCTCAGTTCCAGCCTCCCACAGGCTGTGGGTGTGCCAAGAGATTTCTCCATATGCAGCCCTGGAGTTGGAATGGTCAAGATGGACCACTGCCAGGTTAGAGAGATGGAAAATTAAACCATCACCCCATAGTGCAGGCCACACACGGGAGGACAGAACTGCTTTCTGGCCTCTCCTCACAGGACCATGACTGAGTTTTTCAGTCAATGACTGTCTCCTCCAAAGGGAATAAGACAGAACTGCTTTCTGGTCTCTCCTCACAGAACCATGCCCCAGTTTTTAGTCAATGACTGTCTCCTCCAAAGGGAATAAGCCATGATTAAAGCAGGGATCAGCATCCAGGAAAACCCTCAAAGACTCAGCACCACCCAAGGGTCACCTGGGCCAGAGTGTCACATGTCACTTCATAGCTAGGATGGCTTTCCCTGAAGCCTGATTTTGATTTTCTTTGATGACAAAATACAGCAATTTGTTCCTGCTCTTCCCAAAGAGACATTCCCCATCATCCCAAATTAGAAATTCCTAGCACACATAATAGGACCAGGACTGCTCATTTCCAGATTCTGCTCATCATTTTCTTTAGTCACACCTCTGTAATATTTAGTAAGTCCTCACTGGATGTGACAGCAGTCATATGCCAGAAGCACAGACATGGCATTAGTCATATTTCTTCTGGGCTGGAGTAATGCAATTATGGCTGGGTAATTAAAACTTCCCCGTACTAATGTTTGGCTTCATGCTTTTCCTTTTATATATTCAAAATCTGGTCACTTTCCCCTGCTGATCAGCCCTGTCAGAAATGGGCAAAACCTTGTGAACTGCACGGTTAAGGCAGTGCCAGAACACCAAGGAATGAGGGAAGAACAAGTAAAATAAGAACAATAAAACTAAAAAGTACATGAAAAAAGTAAGATAGATGGAAAAGGGAAGGAGGGAGGGCACTATATGCAAGCCACAAACATCTTGGGGCATTTTCCAGTACCTGTACAAAGTCACCCCAAAAGTGAAATGACAACACTCCCCACCTCCAAAGAGCCAAATTTCCTTTTTATGAAGAGCCCCCTTGGAAGCAATTGAGGCTACTTGTGTGAATAAGGGTTTGTAAGATCACACCTGAAAACTTTTACATCACTTGGGTAGGAACCTCATCTTCTTATGCATACACAGATGCAGGAAGTAAATACAACTCCTGTTGAGTTATATGTCATAGTCAAGATAGTGTTGGATCTCTTCTGTGCTCCATTAAAAGTGAATCTATTTAACAGCTAATGGAACTGAAAATCTCATCCTGTGTTTACAGGTACAATGTCAGAATCAGAGGGACCCCATGTTTAGGATGAACTCTTTGAGCAGGCCTGTCCTGTCGTGACTTTCAAGGCATGGTCAGGAATGCCTATACCAGTAAGTTAAACAGAGTGAACACAGAATGGCTTGCATTAATTACTCTGTCTCTTCCTCCCCCCAGACTCGCTGCTTTTACCCAGATTTCTCAGGAAGAAAAAAGGATCTGAGCATGCTGAAACCACATCTCTCCTCTCCCTCAGCTTAAAAAGAAGACTACACTTCCTTTTACAAGCCCACTCCTTCCTTCCAGTTCCCAGGGATCTCTGAAAGGTTGTGAAAGCTGCAATAAGTCTTTAGCAATACGTTTCTTTTCTTCTTTTGTTATGTGTTGGACACTGCTTAATAAAGCATTTACCTGAAGGGCACGAAAACACCCCCTCAGATGCACACACATATATCCTGTGGGTAAAAGATCCTCCTAATCACAGCAGGAAATGTGACATTTCAAACTGGATGGATAAAGGCACAAATCACCCCTGGGGAGGGACGATCCTGCAGGGATCGGGAGAGGGAGTGGGCAACGGAGCTGCTCCTTTCCACTTCAGTGCCAATGTGCTGTGGAATGTATTTTCTTAATTTAATAAACAGCCCTTCCCTCCCTTTTGCCCAGGGAGCAAAGCGGAAGTGGGGAGAGCCTGTGTTGCAGCAAAGGTGGAAAGTTGGTTCTGGTTGTGAGAAAGTTCCTCCACTTATTTGTACCACATGCAAATAAATTATCTCCTGCTTCCAGGCTGTTACAGAGGCAGGTGGTTCATTGCCATTGACAGACTTGTAGTTACCATTTAATTCTTCTTTATCTCAAAAGGGAGGATATCAGTTT
Organism: Erpornis zantholeuca; assembly: GCA_013400515.1. NCBI lineage: Eukaryota > Metazoa > Chordata > Aves > Passeriformes > Timaliidae > Erpornis > Erpornis zantholeuca. The sequence goes on from VZTN01032697.1 coordinate 391,299, forward strand.
CACATTTGCTTGAATACAAACATATATCTTAAATGTGCCACACATAAAGCTGCTTTACTGCCTGTCATTGTCCACTCCCCCAGGCTGTCACAGTTCCTGCAGGAATGCCAAAATAAATTCAGACCTTCACCTCAGTGTAAGCCCACATATATGCAGTGAAATACCACCAGCTGAAAGGCACTTGAAATGACACATAGACACACTGGCACATGAGCACACAGACAATAAATTATCAGTCTCTAATTTAAAAAATCCCATCTCCCCTTTCCTCACCCCCAACCACTCCTTCTCAGGCACAAATTTGCTGCATGGATTTATTTTTTCTACCTTTCTTCCTTATCCCACCTCCTTTCACAGGCCCAGCCTCTGCCATGGGGTGGGAGGTGCTGGGAGCAAGGCTCAGTCCAGGGTGCCCAATGCCTGGAGACCCAGCACAGGCTCAGCACAAGGCCCATGAGAAGGGCTGATTGCTGCATGCTTAACTCACACTTCTCAAGGCTTGAACATGAAAAAGCTGGGACAGTCTTGCCATCATCAAAGACACCTTCCCACAGACAGATGCTCAAGATGCTTTTTAGAAAGCCTGGCAGGGTGGTGCACCTCCTGACCCTCCTTTGGGCAACCCAAGAAAGGTGAGGTTCATCTTGGACTCATCTCAAAAGATGCATCCTTCCCTGCCAAGGCCTTGCCACAGCACACAAGGGAGAGGGAGACTTTCCCCGTGTGGGAGGCTCTCCCCATGCAGAAGAGCATCAGCAGTGTTTTCAGTGAGCAAAATGTGCAGGATCAGACATCAGGGACAGATGGATCTCCAGGCATCATTGGGATGCACACATGGAAAATAGGAGACACCATTCCACACCACTGAGGAAAAATTGAGCAATTCCTTCAGTTCAGTTTAACCACCTAGAGCTGGGAAATGTTTCATGGCTGGCAGTGGTGGGCTCCTTGTCCTGGGGTTTTCCTTGCCCCAGAGGTAGCCATGGCCATGGGGGTGGAGGAGAGGGTGTCAGGAGAGACACACACTGTGCTCCTCCCATCTACCTCCCAAAGAAGTTTGATGATGGTGGTGCTTTAAATGGCTCCCTAGAAACAGGAATTCCTAGACAGGAATAAAGGAATCAAGGAGGGATTGATTGGAAAGGCCTTCAGAGGTACACTCTGGCCTCCAGAGGCTCCTGCCTCAGTGCATCCCAACATGGACAAGGACAGCTCCCGAGTTCTTCCCACTTGGATCTCAGCATCAATTCCCCAAGCAGAAGCCAGGCAAGGATGGAATTTGCCCAAGCTTGCCCCCCTGTCCCCAAGATTGTGGTTTGCAGTTGTTGGGCCTAGGAGGGTCTGGGTGTCCTTGGAGAGCTGGAGAGGCTTTGTTGTGTGTGTGTGAGCATGAGAGAACAGCACTGAACGAGCTCCAGGGAACTGCAGAGTGACACTGGGCAGGGCAGGGTTGGAAACATAGAAAAGTTAAAACCTAAGGCATCAATGGAACAAGGCACATCAGGACAGGGGACACCCCGTGCAGGGACACAGAGGTGAGTACTGGACTATTTGCCCACAGGACACTGACCATGGCACAGGCAAACCTGACTCAGTGGGAAAGGGGACCTGGGTGTGAGTGGCAGCATCATCCTGGGAGCAGGTACCAGGCTTTGGGCTCATGGGAGCTGCAGCAGGGCTGTCCCTTGGCAGGGTGTCAGCACTACCAGGTGCACCCCTGGGCCCCTCTGCCTTGCTGGCATCTTGCTTTGCTTGAGCTTCTCATTTCAGTGTTACAGTACAGCTGTACTTGAGGTAAAAATTTGTTGTCTTGTCGAGGAAAAAAAAAAAAGTAATTTACTGTGAAGCACTGGCTGAAAATCATTTTCTGAACCACTGCACAATTTTAATCAGACGACCATACTGTATCCAATCAAGGAGGATTTGTGAGGGGGCCAGAGGGGTGTTTCACTGTGGCCTTCCCCAGAGGACAGTAAATCCAAGCTCTGCTCAGGAAGACGAGACATCTCGGGCTTCACAGCCTGCCCAAACCTAATTTGCACTAGAATTACATGGCCATTACTAACGTATACAGTGACTCAAATTGATTACCTTGCTATTAGTAAGAGCAACACGCTGGCTTCGGTGATGGCAGCTTCCAACAGAGGAGGAGGAGGACAAAGGGGTGAGAGCAAAATGAAGTTGCTGTCTGTGGGGATGAGTGGGATGGGAGGAATGAGGGGGATGAGCAGGTGAGGAGGACCATGGGCTTGAGGAAGGTCATGCTCATGTTCAGCAAGAAAAAGACTATACAAATGCCTGGACTTCGTATCTTCTGTGCTTATCACATGTTGCAATAAAAAAGTATCACCTGGCTTAATCTTCAAGTCCCTGACAGCACATGTAACAGGAGTGTCTCTAATTCATGACTCCTAAGGCCATGGGAAATACCAGATTTCCCAGGGTTCTCCTGTTCATGTGTGCAGCACTGGGGGTGCTGCTGTGTGGGAGACCCAAACATGCACCTGTGCAGGCTCACCCACCTCAGCCCAGCACTTACAGCCTCCTTGGGGCACAGACTCACACCTTGCAGCACCCACAAGCTCTGCAGTGAACACTGCATCTTCCCTCACTGGCCCAGCAGCAGCCAAACCTTCTGAGCAGTTTTGGGACAGGAGATGTCCTTTAGCAGCAGAGTTCACTTCCCACTTCTTCCTACAGCCCCACTGAGGACATGTTCTCCCTGAAGCTGTGCACCTGAGTTCATATCCCCAGTGCAAATCAGGCACTGGGGTGGTTGAATATTGGCCTCCAGCGTTTCCAATGTGTGTGTCTGCTTTTCATAATGACTTTGGGGAAGAACACAGCCTGCCCTGGACACTGAACTCCTGGCAAGGGCTCAGGACAGACAAGCCCAGGAGTGCTGAAAGTGCTGCTCTGCTACCAGTGGGACTTACCCTGATGGCAGCAACAGCAACTTATTTCCTGAAATCTCCCACGCGCCACAGCACTGATCTCACGTAATGAAAACACAGTCCTGGAGCCAAAACTCCTCTCCCACACAGCCACACGCCGATCCCAGCTCCACATGAACACCCATTTTTCACTCCCACCCACGGGAATCTCCCCACACTTTAAAACACCTGAAGACTGGAGCAGAGACAAGAGAGGGTGGGGAAATTTCCATGCAGATTTTTGCTGCTCCTGCACAGCTTCTCCCTGCACAGCTTTTTCCTGTCACATTTGCTTGACATTCCAGGATGCCTGTGACACAGGACAAGGAAAGGAATAAGGTTTCTGCCAGGCTAACACACACCAAGCAATCTCTGCATCTGCTCTTTAACCCTGGCAGTATTTGCAGGGCTCCAAAACCCACTCCAGGCAGCAGGGAACAGTGGGGAAAGGCAGTCCTGTCACCAGCACGCCTCTCACCAGCGAGGTCCTGAACTCTCAGAGAGCACTACTGAATTCTCTGATTAGATTTTCCTCGACTGGAAAGTCAGTCTGATGTATTAATAATACAAAAATACAGTTAGCAATAGGGTAGCAGTAGGAGTAGCAGTACAGATGTCTTCAAGATGCAGCTAAATCAAGTTAGGTAAATCCAAGCACCTTTTCCTGCAGCTCCAGCAAGTTAGGTGAATCCCAGCACCTTTGCCTGGAGCTCCAGCACATCACAGCTTGAGGTGAGCTGATAACTCATGTCAGGATGATGCTTTGTAGTCCTTCAGTTCCCACTGAAGCAGCTCAGGTTCAGTCCAAGGGACTTGCTGATGGGCACAGTTTGGAATCCTCCCCTCTAGCAATGCCATCGGTTGGGTCAGCTCTCTCATCTGCTTTCAAACCTTCCAGTTTTAGATTACCTCGCACTTTACAACACTGTAACAAAATCCAAGCTTAAACTCAGTTTTACAGCCAGGCTGCCTAATCCTTTGTGTCCTACTGTGGCTCTCCAGGAGCTTGGGCATGGCCACCTCACTTTTGGAGGCACTGCAGCATCAAAGAGTCCACAAAACAGTGGACAGGAATGCTACTTTTCTTAAGATATGGGAGTAAAAGGAGGCTGTCAGGGAGATGGGATGGTCTTCTTCCATGTGGATGCATCCAAGGAAAGATGGGACAGAACTTAGGGCTGTCAGCAGCTCAGCACGTGCTCCCATTCCCCCCCCGGCTCCAGCCTGCTCAATGCCCTGCCCTGCTCCATCAGCTGCTGAGAGCTGGTAGAGAGAACTTGCATGGGTTCTTATTTGTTGTCTTGGGAAATATTTATTCCTGACACAATCCAAGTTTACTTCTCTGATCTGCTAAATATCGCTGCTCTGTTTCTTAAGCAGAGTTGGAAGTGTTTCCTTCCAGACCTGTTTCCTGCCTCTCTCCCCACCCAGTGATGGAGACACTGGGATGGCAGCCATCGTATTTCTCAACCCAACATTATCAGCCTTGTGTTCAGCTCCTGGGAGTGAGTATTTTGGGAATACTACATTGGCACAGCTGTTCATGTTTCACACAGCAGGTGGGGAACCTGCCCTGTTTGAATGGCACCGTGGGAAAGGCCAGTTGTTCCATAGTAACTTACAACACGGGAAAGTGGGGGTTGTTTGTAGCCAGCACCGAGTTCTATCCCAGAGCATCCACACACACACACTTTGGATATTTTAAGCAAATACTCAAAGCTCTGGTTTGGTCTTTTCCTCCACACTGTGGCAAAAGCAGAGAAGCCATTAATTGCACAGGCAGATGGTCACTAGGAAGCGTGTGAGAACTGCCTACACCACAACTGTGTGGGTGGAGCTGATTAGGCGGACCTGAAACAAAAAGTAAAAAAAAAGAAGCATTGAAACATTTCCTACATTTCCTTTGCTGCATGGTGAGAAAAGCTTTTCCCGTGTGACTGCAGAAGACAATTAAAAAACAGCAGCAAGATGGCTCCTCACCTCCCCAGCTGAGCCAGGTTATCAGCAACTGCACGCTGGGGTTTGTATGCAAGCCCTACACAGCTCCACTGCTGGGAAACAAACACACGAGCACCAGGATGGGCACAGGAGGGTTTGGGGTTTCCTCCACAGGCTGGCAAAGGTTAGACATGTAAAGAGACCCAGGTGCTATAGCACCAGAGGTGCCACTGCTCTGCAAACTGCCCCCAGAAAGTTCCTTCCTATTCCTCTGCTGCCCCAGCTCTGCTTGACCCACCTGGCTGGCCCTACCTGGGGGAGCATCTTTGGAGCAACTTCATCATGGAAACCTCCCACCAAAACCAGCCAAAGCAAGGTTGCTGTACTTTAACAGTCCATTCCATCCACCAGCACAGATGACAAGGGCACCTGGCAGGCAGGAGTGTTTCAAATTATCTGGGGATGACATGGCTGTGTCTCCAGCCCAGGGACAGCATGGTTCTGGCTGCCCAGTTTGGTAGGAATTGCACACACTGAGAATTTCCACCAGAAAGGTCAGGGACTTCAAGTCCATGAACCAAATCAAACAAGGCTGTAAAAACAGGTGTGCTTGGACACTTCACTAAACCAGGTGGGGTAATGGAAGAACCACAGAATCATAGAAATTTTTAGGTTGGAAAAGATCTTTAAGGCCATTGAGTCCAACTGATGCTAAGTCTACCACTAAACCATGTCCCTGAGTGCCACATGTACACGTTTTTCAAATACTTCCACAGATGTGACTCCACCACTTCCCTGAGCAGGCTGTTCAAATGCTTAACAACCCTTCTCGTGAATAAATTATTTAAATAATAAATAATAAATAATTTTCCCTAATTTTCCACCCTTAATGATTCTATGATAATTTAAGGCCATCCCCAGCAATCACTGCTTGCCAGATCAGCAGTTTATGCAAATCTGGGGTGTTGCCACCTATTTATCTGGGGAAGTTGTGGAATCACCATCCCTAGAAATGTTCAAAGAATGTAGATGTGGTGGTTAGGAACATGGTTTATGGGTGGACTTAGCAGTGTTAGGTTAACGGCTGGACTTGATCTTAGAGGTCTTTTCCACCCTTAATGATTCTATGATTTGTACTACAAGAGACACGTGAGTGTCTTTGTCAGGGAAATGATTCCAGTCATAGAAAGGACACTCAAAGGTGGGTGTTACAGAAGCACTGAAACCCCCTGATGAAAGAAATCCTCCAATTTCTGGTTGTGTATCTTCTGCCCTTCCAATTGTTGCCTGGTGTATCTAATATCCATCACTTTTTCAGGAGAGAAAATTTCTCTATAGTTTAGTGCAGCACTCAGCACAACTAGCAAATTAGATCCATCTTGAAAACTACAGGACAAATTGAAAATTGCTCTGAAGTAAGCCAACCACACAAAAATAAAAAGCAGAATTTAAAATTCCACTGCCTTTCCCCACACAATTGTGTTTATAGGTGCATATCAACAGCACTGCAAGACATCAGTGCAGGGCTAAATCCTCAGTTAAATCCTCACCTAGAATTAAATCCATGAAGAATCTGGAGACAGAAGTGTCTTTATGGCAAATCCACAACTTGGGTGGTCAATGTGAAAGCACTTCCAGACATTATTGTCAAAACCCTTATCTAGGAAAAATCATTAGCTTCATACTGCACTTGATATAATGCTTCAATATAATGTTTGAAACAGCTCATTTTAAACGGGTATTTCAGTATCACAAAGAGAAATACAGTTATTATGGGCCAGAGACACTCGATCCATGTCCCCCATCACTTCTGGCTGCCGGGGCCGACACTGTGGAAGGAGTCTGCCCTCAAAAGGCCAAACACCAAAGTGCACCGAGCGCAGCCCAAAATCCATGAGCACAACAGCTCTCTCTTGCATTCCCTTCCCATCTGCCTGTCTCCCATCACTTTCACCCTGATTCCAGACCAGCAGAAACAATCAAGAGCAGACAGTCAGGGGAATAGCAGAAAATCACTGTATCAGCCTAGCTGTCAACTTTCCCCCATGATTTGGTTGTTTATCTTCTAAAGCAAACATAGAAGAACAGTGGAAGAACAAAGAAAATTTTCTCCATTTCCAGGACTTCTGCTGCTTAGCTGCAGCACTGAGGTTTCCCTTGTCACTACAGATGCACGTGATTAACTATGCCACAGGAATGACAGATGGACATGGACACCAGCACAGTTCTCACGGACGTTAAATCAATTACTGTTGGAGGTGGCTCCAAACAAGTGTGTAAAGCCTCACCCCTTTGCTATTACTCATCTTGTATTTCCTACAGTAAAGAAAGCACATTTTTTTGCTCCATGCCAGACTCCACAGTTAATTGAGATCAGGGAACCAGCAGGAGGGGAGCAGGTGAATGTTCTCTTTGGCACAGAGCAGCTCTGCAAGTTGTTTCACGGTTCGCCACCTGCTGCCGCCCCCCGAGGGGAGCTGAGGAACACCAGCCACGCTCAAACGGGGCTGAAAACGATCCAGGGAGCCCAGTCCATGCTGTAAGCCACGAGGCATGGGAATTATGGTAATTGGGGCTCACAGGAATCCAAGGGGGCACGTAAGGCTTGGAGAGGTGCAGTCAGGGAGCAGCTGTCTCCATAGCAGGACTCCACAGGAATGCACCCAGCACTTCTGCTGCTGTCATAGTGGTGAGCTGAGAGCAGCAAGGGAGGGTACCTGGAGCTCCTCACACACCCCCAGCACTCTCCCAAGGCAGGATTTTGCTGTGGATGGACACGAATCTGTAGCACTGGGATCTACTTCAGCTGTGTGAAGTCTGTGCATGTGTGAGCAGTGGAGGAGAGATCTGTAACCTCCCAGCTGAAAGGATGAAAAGGAACGTGGAAGGCTGAACTAAAAAACGCAAATAATTCAAGTAATGGGGAAAAAGAAAGAGAATGCAAGGGGCAATGAACTGGTATCTTTTCCAAAGGATGGCACCACAGTAGTGCCCAAAGTCTGCTCAGACTCCAACAAAGCACACTGGAGCACCAAAAGGCACTTGAAGCATCTGGCAATTTGTTATTCCAGGCAACACACCCTGACATCTCCCACATTCTGCAAAGGGAAATGTGGCTTCTTGTATTGCAATTTACGGAATTTGTTACATCTGACAGGTTGTTAAACCACAATTCTGGCCTAAAATGAAAATGAGCAAACATTTTGTCAGGATTTCACCCAATTTCTCTCCAATTCATGTGAGCAGTAGGCTTTTATGATGTCCTTAGCTAGCGACATTTCTCTGGATTTAAGTATCTGGATTTTGTGTACCTGTTCTTGGCAAACACAAGTGTCATGAGAACCATGGCTTATATTATGAAGAGATCTGCTTTGGGATACTGCAACTGAGCAGAGATGAAGGAAACTACAGAGTTCTTAGAAATCCCAGCTGATGAATCACAGCATCCAAATAATGTTCCTGATTCATCCCTAATGAAAACAGCCCCATTCAGCCAGGCACTACATGACCCTTCTTTCATGTGAAAACTGTGTTTTTATGGCACAAACTCCAAATGTCCATCAATTCTCACCATCAAAAAAAAATCTACTTATTTCCAGATTTTACACTTTCTTTCCAGATGCAAGATGTCAGAGAATACAAATCACAGTAAGCTGCACAAATAAAGTACGAAACTAATGAAAAAAAATTCATTTAATCTTCAACGAAGATACAAATCTGAGATACATCAGTTGCCACTGAAAAAGAACTGGAAATGCATTTTCAGTCAATATACAAGTTTTGTTCCACAGTTTATAGTCCAAAGACAGGTGTTGGGGAGAAAAGCCAGTGAGTGACTACCACAACCAAAAAGAAAGTAGTGCTCACCTCTCAAATCAAACAATATACAAGAAAATTTTCACCACGTTTATCCAAACTTAGTGGTGAAAATTATATATTAAGCTTACATTCATTTATGAAAACAACCTACACAGGCAGTCACTTGTGTAAACTTCAGTTCTGTTAGGCTTTTTTTACAAAAAAAGCTGCAGAATTATACATGAATGCAGTAAGTTTGCTGCAAATGACAAGTTGACAGCTCCTGACATGCCAAAATATCCAAAGTACACAAGAACAAGAGAGGTTTTGGTTAGTATAACTAAGAGAAGACCATAGGGGATTACATATCTCTAATAAAAGAGTGTTAAATGAAATACTTCTTAATTAATTTAATTTTCAAAGTATTCCAGAAAGTACAATTGCTTCTACAGCACTGCACTGAAAGACACTTGTGGGGAGAATTCCATTTAAACATATTCCAGTTGTACTCCCAAGGTGTCTAGTGTCTATTTTTGTGATATTCCTAGAAGGGATTCCACACAAACCCTAAGTCTGACGTCCCAGGTGGAAAATAGCACAAAGCCTTTCCTGGAGGCCCAGTGTTCTACTCAGGCCAGAAAGGGGTCATTTACACTTCCCATATCTAAGTAGTGCAGCCAACCACGTGTTTGCATCATGTTACACAAGAATGAGCATTATTCCAAACCCATCAGCTTCCAAATATTTCTTTATTGTTTTCACAACTCAAAAAAAGATGATTCAAGGAGCCCTCGTCGTTGTGCTCGCTTTCAGTTCCCCTTTCCAAAATCCCAAACAACTTCCAGAATACTCAGCCAGCTCTCCCCTCTCTAGCTGCTACTGGCTTTTCCTGCAGCAGTTCTTCCTCCTTCTTCTTGTAAAGCTTTAAGAGATACTCATCAGGCTCAATTCCTGCCTCCTGTAACTCTGCCATGGCTTTCTCCAGCCGGCGCAGTGTCCGGGCGCTCTGCACTTTGCGGGCAGTGATGTACAACGTGAATTCCTTGAAGCCCATCAGTTTGCAGGTATCCACCTCACAGATATTTTTAACATCTTTGGTCTTGTCCACCTGGGGGAAGAAAACTAAACCTGACATTTTTTCCAGATCTTCAACACTGACTTGGAAGTCAGTGAGCTGGTGGCTGAAGCCTATGGGATCGTTTGGCACCACAAAAGCCCCCAGGACCAGGGGTTCTGAGGATGTTCTGCTCCGTCTGGCGAGGATCACCTTGTACAGGTGGGATGGTACAGCCACATCATCCTTTCCAATCACCTGCCAAAATGAAAGGACTGTTACAGCTACAGATCACAGAATCATAGAATTATTTTGGTTGGAAAAGACCTTCGAAATTACCAAGTGCAATCATTAACCCAGCACTGCCAAGTCTACCACTAAACCATGTCCCTAAGCACCACATCTTCATGTTTCCTCTCTCTGGAACCCCTCTACTTTTATAACTACAGTAACTTATATTATAACATATAGTAAAAGTTCCTGACCTGACAGTTCTAAATCATGGAGGTTTTAATATACATTTCAAATCAACTCTAAGTTACTATCTGCCACTTATTTTTTTTCTCTATTACCCCCACCCAGGTAGCATTTGAAAGCTACTTTACCTAAGTAAGCATTTTTTGAGGGGATCTGGATATAAAGTTCATTCAGCGACTCAGTATCTTCTTGGAAGAGAAGCCCATCCAAAGAAAATGCACTTATTTCTTCCACAAATTCCCTATGATCCAACTTTAGTGCTCGTACATGTTGGGTTTCTTCCTGTGTCCCTCAGACCAGGACCCAGGGATTTAATGGAGCCTCAAGGGTGGAGGATCAGGACTGTTAAAATCTCACACTTACATGTAAACAGTAGACACCCCACCCTGTGTCAGGGATGACTTCAAGGGAATACACCTTGGCAAATGTAATCTCCAGGACACAAGAAGTTAGACATGCATTGAATTAGGATTTTTTTTTCTTCACTATTGCTGAACTAAACCTGGGTTTTGCATAACCCTTCTCTAAGTACCCTTCTCATATCTGTGCTTTTATTCTAATTGCAACAGAAGAAGAAGATGCAGATCCCTTACAAAAACCACACAGGCATTTTATTCTATATATAAAATCCAATAATTTGGTGCTGTACTCAGGATTTGCAACACCTGCAAAGCAAAGACTGCTTCTTTTGATTTTTTGACAGCTTTTTTAGATACTGTTAAAACACCATTTCAGGCAAAGCAGGTATTTTTTGCATCAATTGAAAGTATTTTACAAACTAATCCAGTGTTATCAGTTCAGACATGCCTTGTCCACTCATATATTCAGTAAAACTCCATCACATAACAAACATTTCCTACGTACACTTTTTTCTGAGTATTCAGCCCTTCCTCAAATGAAAATGTGTTTTTAAAATTAAATTTTGCCTGTAGCTATTGAACCAAGGTTCAAGTTAGTAATTCCAACAGTTAATTAAATTTTAGTTACAAATCCTTTCAGTGCTTAAAGTGTGTCTTCCACCTCTGTTTCCAGTTTTTTAAGTGAATGGTGTTTTTTGGTTAGAATAAAACCCAAGGAAGTACCTTCAGGAAAAAGGAAAACTGATGTATTTTTTTCATGTTTTGTGCAATAACACAGTAGAGACATTACTCCTGTTTCTGGAAAACACATGCTCTTAGATTGCTTTACTGAAATACTTCCCTCCCTTGCCCTAAACTAGGCTATTTAATAGTTTTGCTATAGTTTAAATGTGTTTGTTTGTGGGGGTTTCTTGGGGGGAGTGGGGTTTTGTGTGTTTTTTGGTTGGTTGGTTTGTTTGTTTCCATTGAGGGTTTTTTGTATGGTTGGGTTGGGTTTTGGGGTTTTTTTTGGTTATTTAGGTTTTTTCTTACAAAAATTATAACAGTTATACCACCAACCTTCTCCCAAGTAATACTCTGCCTAGACATCAGTCATTGAAACTGATTAAGGAAAAAATGCCTTATGACAAATCTCCTCTCCATTTCAATGATGAAAGATGTGTTGATAGGGAAATTAGAGCTCCTGAATATTAAAGCACTTTGCATTCAGCATTCTGTGCAGGTGAAGCCAGAGCTACAGCTCCCCAGGACCAGCACCATAGATAATCAAAACTGACTGATGCACAGGTAATGCTAAAATGTACTAAAACCAACACAGCAACACACTGTTGTAACTGCTGAGTTAACACTGAATTACAAAATGAATGGTGCTGGGAGTTTTAAATTATTTGAGATCAGTGGCCCTAGAGCTGGGGAATACATCCAAAATACTGGGGGTGAGGGAGCCAATAAAATTCCTGGAGGTGAGAGTGAGGAGTTCATATTTCCATATTCACCCAAGGGCACACAGTGATGACACTGACAAAGGCAGGAGGCTGGGGTTCCTTTTTTCCCCTGGAGCAGGGAGCTTGCAGAGCCTGCACTGCAATTCCACCTCCTGCACGTTCCTAGGGTGGGGAGGAATGGGAGGAAGGGGAGGATGAGGCTGTAGTCTCCTGAGAGAAAGCAGTAGTGAGTCCTCAGTTCTCAGCTTCTCCCTGGACCAACAATCTCCTGACCTGAAGCGTTCCCATGCTTGTACAGCCTTTTCCAGGCCTCTTTGCATACTTTTCCCACTACAAATCCATGGATATGTACTAGGTCCTCCTTAGCTCGGCTCCCTCCTTCTCCACACCTCCCACACACATCCACATCCTGGCATCCTCACTCTGGCTCACACAAGACCAGAGGAAGGGCGAGCACACAGATGGAGCTGTACAAGGATCTCCAATTAGGGGTGCATGGAATATGTAAAACAAACAGGTGAATGTGTGTGGAGCGAGCTGAGGGAACTGGGGATAGAGGCTGAGGGCTGAGTGGGTGGAGAGAGACGCTGGGGAATGAATAGAGCTGCACTCAGAACAGTTAGGTATGAGATGGAAATGCTGAATGCCTGGAGTGGGTGTTAAGGGAAAACAGACCTGGTGCTTCTGTAATATTATGCAAATAAATATATTCTATGCAAAATAATGCACATTTATGGTATGTGCACAGTATGGGCACCTAGGAAGAGAGAGAAGAAAGAGAGAGGACTAGTGCAAAATGAAGGAAGGGCTGGCCTTTTGAGAAATATAGATCTAAAATCAACTCCATGCATGCAATGACCAGATCTGTAATTTATGTACCATTTCAGTTCCATGTAAACTCTCTTTTGAGAATTTAAATAAAATTTAAGCAGTGCACAGGCTTCATACCAACTCTCTGAAGAGCAGCAAACTACTACTGCAACGACTTCACTGAGTGCTAATACTGTTACAGTGGTTAAAATAATTTTCAGCCTGATAAACTGCCAGAGTCCACAGGTGTCCTTTCTTTTCTCAAAACAGGGCATCAAAGTTCTATCCCCAGCTAAACCTGCTAGAGGAAAACACCATCAAAGGGGCAGTGCCTGATTTCTCTGACAGAGTAATTATGCGTGACTAAGAATAAATATCTTTTTCTGCAGTTTAACACTTAGTGAACCATGCACAGGATGCATCACCAGTAATTTCTGCAGGGTGAGCCAATGATTTCTGTTAAAAAAGGAAATGCAGTTCTGGAGCATGGCAAAGAATTTCCATCATTACTCCCTGTAACATCCCACAATTTGCTTTTTTATGGGAGTCAATAGAGAAGCTGCAAATAGAGAAGATAAATGTTTCCATAGAGTTGCCCCCACCTCAGCTCAACTGCCATGGAAAGAAGTGTGACCCTGCAAAAGTGAAGTTTGGAATAGAAACAAGAGGCAAGAAAAACAAACTCCACAATTCCATTTCCTATTGCCACCTAGAGGATTTTCCTCCTGAACTTGAGCAGCCTCAATCACTATCCAGATCTGCACTGTCCCATTTATCTCAGTGCTTTGCCTGACAGAGGCAGAGAGCATATGCTCCTATTGTAATAGGATGGAAAATGGTTCAAGATTATCCATGCACAGATGTTGACTTTGATTTGTGCCTGTCTATCCACAGGCAGCAGAAATCAAGGCTTCAAACAGCTCTTGGTCCCAGCTGGAGAAGAGCAGCAGTTTTTAAGAGTATCTGTGATTCTAACAGGAATTTTGTGCTCCAATACAAGCAACAAAATACAGCAATGGCCTGTTGAAATCACTGCTGTCCCATATGCTTTCACACTATGTTGGTAATAGCCCACAAGGCAAATTTTTGTGCAGTCCTTTGAAAACTCCCATTTTGCTATTGCTATAAAATTTTGCTTAATCTTTCAAATTTTCAACAGCCTCACAACATGAAAAAAAAAAAAAGCACTCAAGCTAAAAGCCTTCTTTTTATAGCATTAAATATATTTCTTTCCCATCATCATTTGGGAAACCAATGTGAAATTTCAGACAGTTTGCTGTATCAGTTGAATGTAAATATGTGCATTGCCCTGACTTCTTGCAGCTACTTATTCCTTTCATTTTTGTTTTGTTTCTTTGACTGAACTGGTATCTCCTAATAATGTAACATTATCATAATGTCATTTTCAGAGTAGTGTTTATTACTTTCCTATCATTACTGACATTGTTACTGACATTCCACAAGTGTCTGTGAATTTGTTATTCTTCTCAAAGCCCAATTAAACATGGACAGCTGTCACGAGGAGAGGCCATTAAAATGTGTGCAATTCCTGACATTTAGAGATGTTTACATATCACTAAAACAACAAATGTGTTGGTAAGCAGCTATAATATAAACAAAGAGCTCCCAGGGACAGAAAAGGGCAGAAGTAACATTTCTTAAAACAGAGAGAATTCAGTGAGCTTTGATAAATTCATAGCCAAGTCACTGGATGGGGATTTGCCTTAAGCTTGGCTTTCCTCACAATTTTGGCCAAATCCTGTTCTTTACTGCAGTTTTTAAAATTAGAGGAAGCAAATTTGATAGTATCTGTGGAGTCCTTAAGTATCAAAGTAAATAATGAGGACATTTGGTAGTGGCATCTAGGGTAAATTTAAGCATTTGGCACTTACTAATACCATCTTCATGATGGTAATGAGATAAATACAAGGCAGTCCCTAAAAATGTCAGCTTGGGGTTCATGAGATAGAAAACTCCATTCCTGCATGAAAAAGAAAAAAGAAATATATGAAGTATAATGGCAGAACAGTTGAGATTATATGAGAAGAAAAGAGAGTGTTACTATTACTGGAAATTTAAAGCACATAACAATGTTATCAAATTTCCATTTTACACTGCACTTGTTACAGCTTCCCAGACTACAAAAAAAAATTTTCTTCCTCTGCAAAGGTTCGGATCATTTTTAAAAGAAAGGGCTTGTGAATCCCAAAGTGGTATTTTGCCACCTAGTGACTAGAAACTGAAAATCAAGCGTGCACAGAATTAGCAGAAGGGACTAACGAGCCCTCCATGAGTGAGAGCCAGCTCTGATTGCCAATTATCCGTGATTCTCTCAGAAGCTGGCAAACAGAAATCACACTCAATCCTGCCTTAACCACCAGCACACACAGTGACACACAGTGACACACACTGTACGTCCTTGCATCAGAGGGTACCACTATCAAATACTTAAACATGTCAGCTCCAGAAGCTCCAGTAGCTGTTTCTTCACTCTCTGTGAAGTTCTAACCTGTGCTTACAAGTGAGCCAGAACTGCAAACAGAACTGTCTGAAAAGAAGCATTCACAGCTCCCTGTGACAGTCCTTCCCCCTGCATCTGACAGTACAAAATTAACACTTCCATCACATTTCTTGGTGGACAGAATTCAAGGAATCATTCCTGTGCCCCCAAGCATGATACTGATCAGGTCCATCAGATCTTCCACTGTAGATATAACCTCATTCCTGCTGATGTGATCTCATCTTTGACAACCCAGAGCTTTATTATAATTTGATACTGAATTCTGTATAGAAACAGACTTTCTGCCAGTACAAAACATTCCATTTACTATCAGTGTAACTTTATTTACTCAATCATTGTGAGAGCATTAACTGCCTTCACTCAAGTTCCTTCTGGGTTTGCTAGGCAGCACTGATTCTGCTGAGAGTGTTTCCCCCCAATATTTGAGAGAGCTCTGTCAGATGGCACTGAGAAGAACTGAGGGGTGTGAAGGCAGACCTAGCAACACACAAACCAGAAAACACTACAGATAAATATCATAGTAACAATCTACATAGCCAAGCACTCCAAAATGCAAATGTATGTACTTCAGGAAAATTTAATTTGTTATGGCTGGCCTGATTGCTGTTGCCAAATCATTTGGCAATCCTAAAAAGGGAAAGAAAAAAATAAATAAGAGATGGTAAAAAAAGAAAAAAAAAAGCTGTTCCTGAATACAGAGTTATGGCATTAAAAGACAGACACCCCAACCCCTTTCTATTTTTATTTAATAAAGAGGGTGTGTATACATGTTATGTATGCAATAAACTGTATTTACACAACAACAGACTACTACTTCCACAGAATCCACTTAGATTACTTAAAAATGAATTCATCACAGTCCTTAACAACCCTTTTCCTATAACAGCACAACCTTCAGGATGGGTACAGTGCTAAATAAATCTCAGTTAATCTACCCTGCACCTTCAGGGTCTCTTCTCCTCCCATCTTAACCCAGTGTGTATTCCATTCATTTGTACCTCACATCTAAATTTAGGGCTGACAGAGCTCTGGAGATCTAAGATTGAGCCCTTTGCACAAAGTTTATAGGACATCTATAATGGACCTGTAGCCTTGGGACCACTTGGAGCAACCAAGAATTAATAGTTCCCAGGTTTATTTCCTGCTTTAACAAGGATTCCTTCCCCTATAGTATCCTAGTGTGAGACAACCTCTACTAGTCCTGAAAGTTAACTGGGCAAAACCATAAAGTACCTTCTTGTATTTGAGAAGTGCAATTTGTTTCCCAGTTATTTGCCACAGACATGGATGACAACTGCATCTTCTGGAATGGGGCCTCTCTGGCCCAGCCTGGTCACACAATTTAGAAAATTAAACAGCAAACATGATTCCAGTATGAACCTCATGTATCAGTAAAAAGTACATTCAAATGTCTTTTTCAAACAACAAACACAATGTTATTTAAACTGTATTTTCATTTTCCAGCCACAGCTGATTCTTCTTAAATTAGCATTCACTACAATGGCATTGGGAATGAGGAGGGTGGAACACTGAGCATGATGTGGTTAATTATTGCAGAATTTGTATTTCAAACTCCAAATCTGCTGACAGAGGAAAATCACTAAAGTGACAGTCACTGGAGAGCAGTAATGTATAAAACAAGACAATGTCATTTTGATTTGATCCGGACAAAGATGAAAAACCTGCATCTGCCTCTCCAATGACACAGAACAGATTTTTCCTGTTTGCATTCTATTCTACATATATTCTCAAAATATGTTTTTCAGATACCAAGCATGGTCATCAATCTCCTCTTTGCAATAAAAATCTCCACTGGAGACAGATGAAATGACAGAACATATCTGAGGATACCACAAGTTCAGCCAATAGACAGAACAATGCTGGCATCTAAGGAGTTCAAGGTTAATTCCCTTTCTGGAATTAAAGAGCAAATGGTACCAGAGTCCAAGCAGGAAGTGGGAACAAAGCCATGACTGATGCCCTGTTTCTCCTCTGTAGTGATCTAAAAATAACCTTTTCAGATGTCTGATGAGAAAAACACCAGCATGTAAAACCATGGATACATATTTCACCACTCCTTTAGCCAAAAACAAGGAAACCAAGACTGAAGAGAGGATGTGAAACAAACCAATGCAGATACATTCACTGTAGCACTTCTGTGGGTTTTTTTTTCCCTTTTCACAGTTCTAGTCTGAGAACAAAAACATCAGAGAGCTGAGCCTTAACAGTGGCATTGGCAGATTACAGGTTGCGAGTTTCAGCACTCTTGTGTGTACTGCAGCACTTCTGCCTGAACAGCACAAAGGAAAGGACATCTTCTCACATCAGCTTCTCATGCCCAAACAATGAGGACTAAAACCCCTTTCAGTTCCAAGTAATTTGTGTGAACTTAGCAGAGTTCACTCTGAAAGACAGCTAAGAGATACCTTCCCTTCACAACCCTTAGTGTTCTTCCTTCAGGGGCACAATCCCAGACTGCCAAAATCAATGGCAATGACTGCAANTCATCATTTTACTTTTCCCACCTGGAGACAGTATTATCTGTACTTAAATAAGAATCAATTTACATAATGAATGTCCCTGTAGGAAGCTGAGTAAAAGAATTTATGAATGTGAACAAGTGGTGACACAAACATGAACACCACCATTCCAACTGTTTCCATCTCACACTGAACTTCACTTCAGTTCACAGTAAGACCAAAACCTGTAAAACATTCCTAAAAGACCTGTGTTGGCATCAAACCCAAAGATGATGAAGACAAAAGACAATGAGAACGAGATGGCAACCACAGCAGCATGGGCATTTTGTGCCACTATTATTTCACCACTGTATTCAGGTATCAAGTTATTTTGAATAAAGCCAGTAAGATGCAGTGTCTGCTCTGATTTTTACCTCTGGAATACTAAAATTTACATTTCAAAACCAAGATACTTTTTCAGAAAATGCTATTTTCTTCTTCTAAGTAAACACTTTCTCTAGAGAAAAATGAGAAAAAAAATGAGCAAGATTAATGTGAAACTGTTGGTAGATGCAGTTGATAGATGATTCAACTTCTTCCTGGAAATGATCTCGACTTATAAAAGTCTCGACTTATGTTCAAGTCAGCTTCTCAGCCTTAATTCTTTGCTATGTAAGACAAATATATATTTTTAAGGATGAAAAATAAATGCAATATCCTGACAGCTACAAGGAAGCAAATCCCAGCAAGCTCAGTGCAAGCCTGGAGAACTCTGTACCATTCTGAGTGACAATAAGCCAAATGATCAGTTGAAAGGGAAATGGTTAAAAGGGAACAGCTCCATCCTGCTCCCAGCTACATGCTTTTGGGCATCTCATGCTGTCACCAGGAAGCACTGGATTACTCTGTGCACTGCCTCAATCTTTCTACAGCAGTACAAAACAAGCCCAGCAAACCCAGTATGGATGGTGTTCTACTGCACTAGGTAATGATGCATTTTGTGGAAGGATCTGACAGTCATCAGTGCTGGCTGACAAGAGCAAGGCAGAGAAAGGCCTGGAAGGTAAAAGGGCAATGCTGAAGGGAGCACTTTTGGGTGGCACAGGATGATTGCCAACCTAAAGCTGGCTTTGCCACTACTGACTTATCATCTGGCA
>VZTN01032698.1:1247-53420 GCA_013400515.1 Erpornis zantholeuca
ATATGGTCTCGTTTGCATCTTAATTCAGGCACAGGTATTTCTAAGAACTTTAATAACCAGATCATGACAATGCCGTTGCTGAGCAGTGCTTACCCTAAATCAAGGACTTTTCAGTTTCCCTTACTCTGCCTGTGCAGAACTGTTTAAAAACTCAGAAGGGAGCATGGGCAGGACATATGACCTGAACTGACTGAAGAGAGTGACTTCTGTGAGAATGAGAAGTATATTAATAATGAAACTTTTCAAACATAGAATTAATTTTAGAACATAAAATGGATGAAAATATTTTTTTCTGTATTGTAACTTTGAATTAATTAACTGAAATATAAGTTTCATAGAAGATCAAATACATTTTAATATTTTTAAGGGGTTTTTTTTAATTGGTTGCTTGGTTGGTTTTTTGCAACATAGATTTGCAAAAAGATTGCAATCATATGCATGATTCTTTTGCTGCATAATCATCTTGCTTGAGCTTTTATTTGGTTTTCATAAATTATTTTAAAGTCTTCACACAGAACAAGCTGCAGTTGTCATAATCAGAGTCCGATCTAGAATATTCAGCAGAAATATGGCATGAGTTTGGGTTTTTGTAGTTTTGTTTCATAATTTTATTTTTGTTTTCATACCGGGGCATTGAATTCCTGTTACTGGCAAATTCTTTCCAGTGTATGACTACAGCATCATCCCAATTGCATTGACCCATTAGATTAATTCAATTCTAAGCAATCAAGAGATGAATACTTCTTAAGTGAGATAACAGATGCAGGAAGGAGAAATTTTCTTTGCACTTCTTTTTGATTAAATTAACCTGCTGTAAGAGAACACCTTTCAATCATGTGAAAAAGACACAGACTTAAATCCACACAGTTTATAACAAGTGGACTAATTGCAGGGTTTTCATACAGCTAGGAATGACAGAAACAGAGTACTGAGCAGGAAAAAAAGAATTTATGACCAAAATTATGTACAGTTTAGAAGTCTTAGAAAGAAAAGTCTCAGAATGAACCAATACCCTGATGTTATGCATTCATTTTATTTTTTAAAGCAATTACGTTCATTTAATCTAAATTCACAGTGACAGAAGTAGACTTTTACATTTTAGCATAATTGAATACCAGATGGGAAATCAAATAAAACAAGGGAACACTAAAAGAGAGAACTCCAGTAGTTGCCATTTCTGCTGAAACTGACGTTTCTTTCTTAAGAGATACAGATTGTGTTCAGAAAAAAACCCAACCAATCTTTTCTTTTTTTGTTTTATTTTAAATATTTTTCTGTTGCTCAGGAAGAGACGAATTGACCTCATTCAAAGAGAAACAATTTGCCTTTTTTTTGTTTGCTTCTTCTCAAAGAGAGCAGTTTGCTGAAATGAACATCATTGTATAATTCAATTTTAAAAAATGATTTTTTATAACTGTCCTGGTTTTCAGCCCTATAAAGTTCCTTTTTCTCAGTAGCCAAGAGGGTGTGAAGCCTGGGGCCCTGTGGACATGTCTGGGTTGTTATTCCATACCATCTACTGGGGGGATAAATAAGGGATTCTCACTTCTGGAAAGGAGGGGGGCATGGCTTTCGAAAGAGTGTCGCCATCAGGGGTCTATTCACCAATTTGCTCATTTTCTCATGGCTGTGCCACGTCAGTTCAAGCTCTGTGAGCAATTTTTGTATGTAAATCATCCTATTTTTGTATACTTTTGTTATTGATATTGTTGCTGTTACTGTTTGTTTTCTTATCTTCTTGTTACCAGTAAATTGTTCTTATCCCAACCCATAATCTCTGCCTTTTGTTTCTCTCACATGAGGGGGGTGGGAGGAGGGGAGAAGGAGTGTTGTTCTAAA
The DNA here is from genome assembly GCA_013400515.1 of Erpornis zantholeuca. Taxonomy (NCBI): domain Eukaryota; kingdom Metazoa; phylum Chordata; class Aves; order Passeriformes; family Timaliidae; genus Erpornis; species Erpornis zantholeuca. The sequence continues at coordinate 3,087 of VZTN01032698.1, forward strand.
ACCACAACAATAATTTGGGGTTTTTTCTCATCTCTGTAACTGTGACATTTTTATCAGTTTCTTGGAGCTGGGGTTGGCTACCCAAGTTCTTTTCCTCTCACTGTTTAATAACCACAGAGACAATTTGGCTGTAGAATCAAGGGAGAGACATGGCTGTCTGCAATACTTGAGAGTACAAGAGTAAAACTGACAATATCCTCTGTGTTTGGGAAGTGTAATAACAAGTTTTTAAACTAAAATATTAGAAATTCTGAGCAGACACTGTTTTTTTCCAAAGAAATTGATATTTCACAAAATAAAAAATAAACCATTCTTACAAAAATTCAAATTTAACGTACCACAAGTTAAGAAGCTCTCTAGAGAACCTGGAATTATGTCAGAGGTTTGTCTGCATTAAGTCTTGCTCTCCTGTTACTATATCAATTGCACTCCTTTGGTGACTTAAACATGTTGCAACATGCGAATAAGCATACCAATAGTAGTGTTGCATGGGTGATTTTCTCTTTAGTAATTTCTTGTGCAAATTAGTCAGTGTGAAAAATACAAATTTTGAAGACATTCCTCTCTAAAATTAGTGCATAATTGTATATAGAGTAGGCACATCTCAATAGTCTGATTTCAGAGAAAACAGTTGTGATTGTTACAAGATTAAGTGCAGCTTTCAGAAAACAGTCATCAAGGAAAAATAATAAAAATATTACTAGGGTAAAGAAAGGGGAACCTTTATAAAATAAGTACGCAAATGACTTTCAGAAGTAATTTTTAGAATGTTATTGAATCTACCCTTGGGATTTTCTTAGAAATGAATGCTTCAGTTTCTCATTTATACTGACTTGCTGGAATGTGCTGTAGGTAATTAGATATTGATTCTCGCTGTCAATGGGTATACCACCTATTATCCATTTTCATGCAATGTGAAATGTATAAAGTCTGAATTAATCTTGGAGCTACTTTTAAATATTTACATTTTAATTACATATTCCATGCCACTAAGAGAACTAATCCCATTAGAAACTGAAGAGCATAAGAAATTTTTAATGGCTAAGTGACTCACACATGAAGAGCAGTAACTGAAATTTGTTGGCTGCTGTTTTTCATATGTACATGTATTTGTAATGCTTTCTGATCTGATTATGTTTTGTCTCATTTGTTAGCAAACATTGGTAGAAAAAATGTCAGTAGAAATAACTAAAATCAATCTGAGATTAGTTTTCCTTGGAAAGTTATTACAAGAACAATGTCCAGTTCCATCTACCGGAGCTATTGTTTTTAGAGTAGTTAATCATAGAACCATAGAATATGCTGAGTTGGAAGGGACCCAGAAGGATCATTGAGTCCCAGCACTGCATAGGACCATTCCCAAAAATCACACTGCTGGCCCAACAGTATTGTCCAAACACTTCTTGAACTCAGATAGGCTCGTGCAGTGACCTCCCTGTGACTTCCCTGGGGACCTTGTTCCAATGCTCAAACACCCTCTGGGTGAAGACCCTCTTTCTAATAACCAACCTAAAGCTATCCTGATACAACCTCAGACCATTCCCTAGGATTAATGTAACCTTAAAAATCTTACATTATATTCCTCTGGGCTCTACTTGATGATACTATTCTTCTTTGTCTTACTTAAAAATATTTTTTTCTCTAATTTGATCTAAGTGAATAAAGGAAAAGAATAAAGCCAAACAGTTGTTAGAAGAAATATAAATAGCTCAGAAGAATTAGCTAACATATTGAATATTTTGCTGGTACAACCATAAGCTGAATTTTTGTTCTGAGTTTTGCTCTCTGAATTTGTACGAGTTTCTGTCTGTTTCTGAACTGGGTACAGAGAGTAGAAGGCCACTGCTTAAATGTATTGTTTTTCCTAAGATACCTGTCATATTGGGCATAAAGCAAGAGACATTCAGCTTTCCTTTGAAGAAACAAAGGGTTTTGTAATTATATGGTGCTAAGAGGACCAATACGTTCTCAAGTTGTTTCTCTGTAATTCGTCACAGTTTCACTGCCTTGATAAACTAAGGGTTTTATTTTTTCTTTCTTGGCAAGTTAGAACTCTTTTTTCATATTTAAAACTCCATAGGAGTAAGGATATTATATGGATGAATTTCTTTCTCTCTGAATCTAGTACCTAATTTGTATTACAAAGAGGAAAAGTTATGTATCATAAAACTTCTCTCCTTTTCTTAATTGTTTCTGCTGTATTTCTGAGTTTGAGGAGTCTGTTGATATGAATTTGGATTATTAGCACAATTGTTAATCGCTATTCCCTGCGTAACTCATGGCTTAAGTTTTGCTTAAAATAGTTTGCTGAGAACCCATTACTGAGTAAATCACCCTAATTACTTTGAAGTCTCACCTAAATATATGTCAATTAAATTGTTTGATCCATGACTAAGCTTTTGAAAACAGGTACTTTCTCAGTTTTTCCCATAGGTCATGTAGTGTATTTGAGTTTTCTTCCTGTCTTTCTGGAAGAAACAGTAGCAGAAGTCCAGAGCTTCTGGCAAGAAAACAGTGCACAATGCCTTATTGTGACAAAACCCTGCATTATAATGAAAGGATCTCCATGAAAACAATAAAAGACCCAAACAAAAAACAAACAAAACAAGAAACTCCCCAAAAATAACAGCAAATAAATAAATAAATAGATAGAAACCAAAAATTTTTATCAAGATTTAAATATTTGCACAGTTTTGAATTAAGTAATTTGCATCTTGCTGTCTCCACCCAGAGAAAACCAATTAATGATGCAGCCTGCTAAGGAAAATTTAGATTTTTCCTTCTGACAACTGATGAAGCCAAATAAAGAAGGGGTCTCAAGTTTATATAACTTGGCAGCATTCTTTAGATATTAACAGCAGATGGTGGTATCTTCTCATTTTAAAAATTTCTCTTTTAAAGACAGTCTTTATTAAAAGAAATATTCAGGCTTTAATAAGAATTATTGTGACATCATTTTTTTTTCTTCTTTCAGATTGAGAGATTAGAATCTCAGCAGTTACTACAATCAGTGGCTTAAATAATTCCATTAGCCCTATCTCTGGGGAATTACATAAATTTGCACTAAAGATGTATCAAAAAATGAGCTCCTAGTTTGTAGTGGCCTTCCTACCACTAAAGCCCAGGAGGAAAGACATATTTTATTGTGTATGATAAAGATGGCAGATTCACAGATGTTATGCAAGTTTTTTGTTACCAGCTTGCTAATAGCACAATAAGTCCTGGTGACAAATCACAATATTATGGACACCCTTTCATTTTTCTTTAGGACTTGTCAGTCTGCTGCCAATAACTGAGAAATAGAGGGTTAGTTTGAACTATTCAGAGGAAAATATAATAGGATGTTTCCATAGTCTTTGCAACATTAAACATTTGAGTAAACATCCCACCCTAAGGTCAGGTGGGAAGAAACAAAATCAAAGAGAATTAATTATCAGCTGCTTGTCATCAGAAATTCACACACAGATTATCCATTGCTTCCTAACAGCTTGAATGGTTGTCACAGAAGTGCACAAGCAGACAGTGAAAGAATGTTACAACACTGCACAGAAGAAATGGTCAGCAGTGAATATAATGGTAAACTGCAACTCCTGTATAAAGTTTCATTCAACTGATGCATCTGGCAAGTGAGAGAATAATGTGAAACTGGCACGTGCATTTTAGGAATGCAAAATCAACAAAGGAGTAAAGTGAAAGAAAAAACTATGTATAAAATCCAAAAAGGCCGTAGAACACTATCAAGCAAAATTCAGACACTATTTATGAACCTGAAATTCTTCTATGATAAGATGGCACCCTTAGTGGATGGAGGGAAAATCTGTGCATGTTGTGTATCTTGACATCAGTGAGGCATTTGGCACCGTCTGTACAGCACTCACGTGGAGAAATTGGCTGCCCATGGCTTGGATGGATGCACTCCTGTCTGGGTAGAAAACTGTCTGGATGACTGGACCCAGAGAGTGGTGCTGAATGGAGTTATATCCAGCTGGCAGCCAGTCATGAGTGTCATCCTCCAGGGCTCAGTATTGAGGTCAGTCCTGTTTAACATCTTTCTGAGTGATCTGGATGAAGGGATCGAGTGTCCCCTCAGTAAGTTTGCCGCCCACAGCAAGTGAGAGACTGAAGAAAATGATTACTGGCTCAAAACAAGAGAAGTGTGTGTGTGTCTGTGTGTGTGTGTGTGTGTGTGTCCCCTCTTCCCCCCCCCCACATATTTCACTAGTTTTGAGCCAGTAACCATTTTCTCCAGTCTCTTACAGGATAAGAGTATTTATCTGCAGGAGGGAAGGAAGGCTCTGCAGAGGGATCTGGACAATCTGGATCAGTGGGCTGAAGCCAATTGCAGAGGTTCAATAAGGTGCAGTGCCAGGTCCTGCACTTGGGCACAACAACCCATGAAGCACTACAGGCTGGGGGCAGAGGTCCTGGAAAGCTGCTCAGAGGAAGAGGCTCTGTGGTGCTTGTTGGCAGCTGTCTGAACATGATTCAGCATATGCCCAGGTGGCCAAGAAAGGCAGTGGTCTCCTGGCTATGTGTCAGAAATATGAGTCCATCAGGACTAGGGCAGTGTTTGTCCCCTTGTACTTAGCACTGGTAAGGCCATACCTTGAGTCCTGTGTTCAATTCTGGATCACTCTACAAGGAAGATATTGAGGTGCTGGAGTGTGTCCAGAGAAGGGCAACACAGTTGTGCCTCCACAGAGATAATTAACAAGCTTATTAATTAAAAAGTATCAGAATAGAAAAAAGTGTCATAGAGCTGATCTTGGATATTTTAGAGATGTCAGTAGTGACTAAGTATGCATTTGGTCCAAGTGTGCAATGTATCATGTACTTAAAATCACTGTGGATGCAAAATCCTTTATTTAAACAGATTTTTATATTTGTCAGTTTGTCCCTTTGAAGCAGTTTCCTGGTTCAGGGATATAAATAAATTAATTAATAAAAAATGAAAAATATCTTGATAACTTAATACATTGCTAACTATAGTTGACTATTTTTTTTCTTTCTCATTTACATTGTAGATATTCTGATCGAAATGTTTATTTGCCTTCAGCATATTATTTTGCAGGAAATGGTATGTAATTGGCTTTAAAATAATTCTCTGTATACTGCTAGTAGTGGATTGCTTTCAGAAGGGACAAAATGTCTTAAGATTAATTTTAAAAATCCAACATGTTTTTTCTTATAAGTCACTGGTTCTTTTCTGACATAATCGAAATTTAAAAGAGTAAAATAAATTCCACATCTAATCAATAACAAGATTCTGTTTAGAAAATAAATGATACAGTGTTAAAGTAAAAACAACATACTCCATCACAATAATTTGCATATTTTATTGATCATTTGAGTACACTTCATTTGGTATTCTATGAGACAGCTTTGAACAGAACAGAACAGAACAGAATGTCCTCTGCACTCTCATAATTTCTTTCCTTTTTTTTTAAACCATGTAATGTTATGGAAATTTTCAATATTGAAAACAGAACCACTTTTTCTTCTGTCACAATCAGATGATTAAATATATATAAGCTTAAAATGTTGTGTAACTTTATCTTGAACTACAGTACATAAATGATGGGATTTGAAAATCTGTGTTGCATGCATTTTCAAAGAGGTGCAATGTTACAACTAAAAGCAACTTCTCTCTTGACTAGGCTTTGGAATGAAGTTTAGACAACTGAACACGATGTTGAAAAAGACAGCTGAAAATCTGATCATATTTATGCTGAATAAAAACTGAATAACAAAGTTATGAATATAGCAGGTAGAGGAGGTAGATCAGGGAGGCCTGGATCTTGCAGGTCCAGAGGCAGATTATGAGAAAGAGCCAGATCTCATAGAAAAATGGAAAGAAACCCAGGGGAATCTTTGCAGAGTATGATCTTGCAAGGAAGGCAGTGCCTAGGCAACTATATCAGTAATGTTGTGCAAGGTTGACTGCCTACACAGTGGTATGAAAATGGGTTATATCACATTTGAGGGCACCTTTCCAGCTTGGAGAAATGGGCAAGGAGGCATCTCAGAAAGTTCATCAAGAGAGATGTGCTAAGTGCTGCAGCTGAGAAGGAACAACTCTATGTGCCTATACATGCCTTACTAGCAGTAAAACTGCTTTGCAGAGGAGGGCTTGGCTGTCCCGCTGCACACTGAGCTGAATATGAGCTAGTAGTGCATCCTTGAAGATAAAAAACCAAACAGTCTCCTGGATGGCATGAGGAAGCAACCACCAGGTCGAAGGAGTGGTTCTTCTTCCCCTCTACTCTACCCATATGAGAATCATCTGGAATTCTGGGGTGCTGGGTCCAGTAACAGGATGCCCATTGCATGATGTATGGGAAGACATAGAATTGAGTCCAGCAAAAAGCCACAAAGATGGTCAGTAGACTGGAGCACCTCTCATAGGAAGAGAGACTGAGAAAGGTAGGGCTGTTCAGCTTGAAGTGGAGAAGGCGAAGCGGAGATTTTGCCAATGTGTTTAAACGCCTTACATGGGGGTCTAAAGAAAATTAAGTCAGACTCAGTGGTGCTCAGTAACACGAGGAGCCAGTGGATGCAAATGAAAATGCAGAAAATTACATTCAAATAAAAGAAAACACTCCTACTATGACAGTTCTCAAACACTGGAACAAGCTGCACATAGACTGTGCGTTCTCCATCCTTGAAGATATTCACAACCTGACTGGATCAGCCCTGAGCAAGCTGTTCTAGCTGACTAGGTGGGATTACAGGACCTCCACAGGGGCCTTCAAAACTTAACTATTCCATGGTCCTATATGTATCAAAATATCAAATTTCCATACAGATGTAACAAAACGTGTGACAAATGGGAGGGGAATCAATACAGACTGGATGTTAATCTGGAAGGACAATAGGACAGAGAAAAGGAGGTAAGGAAATAGGAGGGCTGTTGGAGGGGCAAGGGCTGCAGATTGACTGGTTTGTGTTGCCAGGAAGTGAAAAACTATTTAAAAAAAAAAAAAAGACAAAGAGAAATGCTTTTCCTAACATGGAAGAAGTGAGATTTTGGATTTTGTTTTAGGATTACCTGCAAAAGCTTTTCCAAAAAAGAAAAGTAGATCAGAGCAGTAGAAGACTCAGTGGGTTGTGTGGCATGTCTTACTCTTTTTCTGGTGAGAGAGAACCCACCTGTGTCAAAAGGATGGTACAGGAGAGTGGTAGCAGCACCTGGATATGAATAAAATTTCCTACATTGCTACCTTAGGGATGAAAGCACCTGTGTTGCTTGGTTTTGGTTCATGGGGTTTTTTTGTTTAGGGTTTTAATTTTGGGTTTTTTGGTTTGGTTTGGTTTTTATTTTTCTCTGTCTAAGAAACATCAAAATTAAGATGAATAGTTAATCCTTCCTGAAAATGTGTTAATTAGGACTTCAGGCTTTTTCAATTTCTTTCAGAAGTGCTCCAGTCAACACTAAGAACATTGCACAGAACCAGATAAAGAGCTGTTAGAAAAGAAAATGGATTCATACAAGAAGTCTGGACAGTCAGGGAGCCTTTCAGGGTCAGATTACCTAATTAAGCGTTGAAGAGATTTTTGATCTCACTACACTTTTATAAAGGGACAAAATCAAAAACCATAGATGTTTCCCAAGCGTTTGTGAATTTGTGAACCTTGTAAAACTCCACTGCTTCAAGGACAGCTGGGCTTTGATGAGTTGGTAGTTTAAGATTTAGGAAGCTTCTGTTTATTGTGCTCATGTCTAAAATGTAATTATTGAGTCATGGGGTACATTACAATGAACACTTAGGCTCTCCAGATTGGTTGCACATGTTATTTTGGCTTTTGCAACTTTCTATAATTGTGGAGTAGCAAAAAATTTTTCAGCTAAGCAGAAGATTTTTACTAAGAGAGAGTTATTGGTGTCCTCAATTATTCAGACTCAGTTTAGTTGACTGGAAGCTTTATTTAGAAATTTCATTTGTGGAGCTGAGATGCCTGTATTTGAAGCATCCTTTTTGTGTATGCTTGTTGTCTACCTACACAGTTTATTGAAGATAAATGAAAGGAATTAAAAGAGTGGCTCTAAGTTCTTATTGGTGTTGTCAGATGTGAATTTTAAGCAAGGAAAAATGCTCTTGAAAATTAAGATACAAAAATAGATCAAAAAAGGAAAAAGGAACTTTTGTCCTGGGAAAAAGGACACAGGAAAGCTAAGCAAATTTTTATGCAAACTGATAGGCTCAATTAACACCATCAGACTTCATTATAATTGTACAAGCACAGGTTACAGCTTCTCTCTATATATAGGGGTATTTGCTATGTGACTCCATTCTTTGCTATGTAGATGGAAACAATAGTTCTCTAGAGGAAACCCACCTACTCTGGAAAACATCAGCATTCAGGGCTATTTTGGCAAAAAAGCTTTGAGAAAAAAAAATTTAATATATGCAAGTAATACACATATACACTATTTATACACATACATATATGAAATAGCAAAGGCATACCTAATAAGTAGTAATAAAACTTTGTATTTATTATACAGTTTTTGTATGAACTTTTTAGAATATAAAGGGGATTTTTAGCTAAAGTGCAGAAAAGGGAATTAATTAAAGCTTGCCTGAACTGTGATTTTCTAGAAGACTGTGTCTTTTATAGAAAGATACTTGTAATTTCAAACTTTCCAAATTGGTCACCTGGACTCTGTAGAAGACTGCCAATTCAAAAAGAAGATCAGCCTTAAATCCCCATCTTGACGCTGCCAAAATTCAATTTTATGAGAGAAGAGACTGTGTCTTGCTGTCTGTCAATGACAATGCCTTTGCTCTTTGCTCAGGTAAGGCACACAGACCTCAGGGCCTCCACTGAGTTGTGTACACCTTCAGCTATCAGCAGAACCTGGACTTCAGCTACCTTCAGCAGAACCTGGGACTGGGCCACATGTTTTTAAGAGATGACATAAGAGTTGATACTTACTTAAGTTATTTAATTTAGGTCTTGCATATGGCTGATATGACTAGATCTCAGAGGTCAATGAAGACCTGAATAACTTCTTCTTTACAATCATTCTCCTGGAAAATATCAAAACTATTCATCAATTTGGGGTTGTACATATTGAGACCTTGGGAAAAATCCCAGTATACTACAGCCACGTATATTATAACAAGTACTTAGTAGATAGCAATCATAGCAAAACTCAGTTATGCATAATTAGTCATATCAAGCTATTTTTGAACTCCTTTAGTACTTGGCAGAATTTTTCTCTCAATATTGCTTCATGTTCCTTAAATCCAGCCACTAATTCTTATGACTGTCAAACGCCTCACTGAGGGTTTATAGAGCAACACAGAAAGTTTTGCACTTTATTAGCTTCAAAGAAACAGCCACTATATACAGCACCAGTGGGTGTTTTTCCTCTTAGCTGCAGTATAAAGAATTTGGCTGTACCTGTTTGCTTTAATGGATACATCTGTTCCTTTTTGGCCTATAAATTTCAATGTCATCCTAATGTCAAATTCAGATGCAAGCTGAGTTTTAAAGTGATAGCTCATGACACGTTTATGCAATTTAACAGCAGATTTCATTCTTTATAAGTGCTTTAGAGAAAATTGTTTTTGTCATGGTGACATGTCATATACCCTTTAGCTCTTCTGTTTTTAACCCTGTTAATACCTTACAATTTCAAGATGATTCCATCTTTCAGCTAAGTCAAAATACTCCATTCAAGAGATTGTGCTTCCATCATTTACTAAAACCTTTTGAAGATATCTGCTAAGGGGTGTTATCCAATGGCAAGGAATACATTTTCTTTTACTTATAAATGTTAAGAAAAAGTTGACGATTTTATGTCACATTCACCCAAATTATTTTGTCCCACACATTTCAGTTCTGCTAATAAGACAACACATTTCTATTCTTGGCAGAATATTCTCCTTCAGTTAGAGAAGGAATTTAAAAGAGTCAGTGAGAAGTAACATTGGACTGTAAGAGGAAGTATTTCCCCCTCTTCACAGGCCAAACAGGAGCTCATCTTTCACCAGATTGGCTCATAGACTCATAGCCCACGCTTGGATTTTGAAGTCTGAGAAAGACTACTGACTGCTTCTTTTCATAATTTCACTCCTTAAACATACTATCAAGACTATCAGTGAATATACCTAAAGTCCCACACTTTTTCAATTTTCTTTTAGATAGATGAAAACTCAACTGATTGATTTTTAAATGTTTTTCAAGTTCTGTAATTTTAGAATGGATTAATATAGCTATAATAATAAAGGGAATTCAAGTGCTCATTAAAAAAAGAGAAACATCAAGATCTATACAGAACTTCTCAATTTTTTGTCTGAAGGGCTAGAAGGTTTTGTAAATTACAGGGGTCTGATGCTTCAGAAATACTGAGATAATTATAATCAAATATTTCAGTGCTGTGTTCAGCAATGGAATGGCAGCCACCAAAGGAGTCAGACCATCTATATATTTGTAGGAGTGGGATTATTAGGAAGGCAAAAAAGGTAATATTTTTAAAGACAGTTGAATTCTAATTTGGACTATTAGATAATATCTTTGTATCTGGTATAAAATCCTTACTAGATTATAGACAATTCACTTTTTAATCGGATAAAAACTTTTAATTGACTAAAACCTAGACTTTTTACACACTGTGATTCATGGCATTTTTCTCATTTTTGGGTGCCTGTATTGAAGCTCAGAACCTTGATTACTAGAAAAATGGGAAGCCCTGAGAAAGAAAGTTTTGCTGGAATATACACTCTTAAATCGTGTGGGAAATTAGCTACTAGTAGTCTCATTCAGAACACTTGGAATTAATAGAAGTATTTGGCTGAAATCACTCTATGCATCAGTTCTTCATTTGAAAAATAATGATGGTAATTTCTCTTTGTTTCACAGGATCCAAATTTTCAATTCAGTATTGCAGAGATTATGGGAACACTTGAAGACCACTTTTGTACACCATGATTGTACACAGAAAAGGTTTTATACTGCAATAAATAACCCTTCCCACCCCTCAACTTCTTACATTCAAGTTAAACTAGAAATATCTAAAATTAGATGCTTTTTAGAAATGGACTACCATCTTCTGAAAATGTTAAAATAGAATTTTTAGTACCTTTTTTCCATTTGTTTTCAGCATTTGAAGCATGTTATAATGAAATTTGGTTGAATGAAATATTAAACTGAAAATTTTCACTGTTGTCTATATTAGCATTGTAGAATATAAAGGTCTCCAAGGAAATCAGCATTTTTTATTTATATAAAGATTTAAGTAGGCAATAGTAAATACTATTTTCAGTCACATTCTGGAATTCAGAATAAAATAGCAATATATGAATGGCCTATCTATTTCTTGGACTTGGTCAGATTTGTTCACTCTATAGGTGAAGAAACTGACACCAGTTTTAGTCTTCTTTAATAAGGATCTCCAGCACAGGAGTCGTCCTGTGCAGGGCCATGAGTTGAACTTAGATGATTCTTATGGTCCCTTCAAAGTCAAGATATTTTATATTTTCACTATACTTTTTATTTGGGATGCAAGTGTGCTTGTGACTACTTGTGTGATTACAGCAATCCCCAAGAAAGGATTAAATGACAAAAATAAAAGTTTTAAAGTGCTCATCTGACCTACCCATTAAATGATACTGTGCTTTATAAATTTTCTAGTCCCTATTTTAGGTTTAACAGGTTTTACTAGGACCATGTATTGCTTATAGCAATTTTTTACCTTTGAATTTACATGAAACTCACCTGCATTTAAAGAAAAACGTTTCACTTATTTTTTTGTTCTTGGTTTGTTGTTTTTTTTTTAAATAAAACAATTTTTATTGACCAGTTTCTGGAATTTCAATTATTTCTCTGCATACATGCAAATCAGGGTTTTTTTAAATTCAAACAGATATAATAAATGTATATTAAATTAAGTGTTTTTATAGATAAAGAATAGAGCTGTTTACACAGCACAAAATATTTGTGGTGTTATGTAGCATGCAATAGCTTTTTTGCATAGATTTGTGATGGAGTTTTAGAATTGTATACCTAGATATTTCATGTGCAGGAAAATTCCACAGGGATAATATGAAACCAGGAAAGTTCTCCAAGATTTTTTTTTTAATAAGCAAATCATTCATTTGATATGTTAATTTTAGGAAGAGGTATTTTCTTGGTAAATCTGAAATTGCATGGTAAGGATTTTTTTTCCTTCCCTATGCCCTACAAGGATAAATAAACACTGAAACAATTAATATATTGCACTGTCATATAAAACTAGGATAACTTGATATGGAGCTTCTTATCCTAGGATGAAGGGATTCTATTTAGTTACTTTCCTAGTAAATTCAATGTGCTTCTTGCAGGTGTTTACTTTAAAGCTGACTGGGTCCAAAGATTTCTGTAAATTAAGAATAGTTCTCTGTGGGGTAGCCTTTATATTTCCAGCTTCTAAATCCAGTTCTGCTGCCTTTGTTTGTGCTGAAAGACACAATTAGGAGTCCTGCAGAGTAAAATGCTTCTCAGTATTCCTGATAAAGGAAGATCCATCTATTTCAGTCACAAAAACATAAATAAATAACTAGACCCTGTATTTGCATGTGTTTGTAGAGATTCAATTTGACTTTTAGATACCGTGGTTGAGATGTTCAATATTAATAGGTACTCAATTCAAAGATTAAGCTTTGAGCTCTAGCTCTAGGTGGATGGGGGCAGGGGCAGGCACTAGCACTAGCACTTAGTTGCCACCTGGGGTTATGCCATCATACTATGGAAAGTAATTCCTTAAAGCATTTTCTAAACAAGGTGTCAGATAAACTTACAGACCACCTAATATCCTGAATTTACTTGCTTTCCAATCCTGAAAAACAGGATTTTATACCTCTTCAAAAGGAATAGTCTGTAGTTCATTACACTAGGATGGAATTACACAAAAACAGAAATGATCCTGTTGATTTCATTGCAGATGCAATGAAATGAACAGGATCAGAGTTTCAATTCATTAAACATTTTTTTTTCTTTTTTCCCCCAGACTATTCATGCAAAAGGAAGATATGCTTTCCTTCTCATTCCCTGGTTTCCACTGGGAATTAACAGCTAGGTAGTGCAAAGCCAGCTGGCTCCTTTTCTCTGTTTAGGAAAGAAATTCCCCTCTGGGACTTATGATACTGAAAATGGCAGCATGGGAGATTGCTATTTACTTCTCTCTTCACTCTTAAGTGAAAATTAAAGCCACACAATAAAGTAGCAACACTCCTTCTTTTGCCACCCTCAAATAGAGATATTTCAGAATACTTTTTTTTTTTTTCTGGTGAAAAGATGTGGCTCTGCCTACAGAGAAGAAATATTTTAAGCCCCATGCCTTTTAGTTACCCACTCACTGTATGAACAGTCAACAGAATTATTTCCTAAGTAATTCAGAGGGTGAGTTAATAGCTTCTTTTTTTCTTCAAGGTATGTGCTGTACTGCAAAGATACAAGGACATATAGTTTTTTGTAAGCCTGTCTATCATCAAAAGCAGTGTTAAATAACTTTGTATTCCACTTAAGATATTATTAAGGTTGTAATGAGAAGTGATGCCACACTTAACTGAGGGAATCCTGATAGTTAAAAAAAGTAATTTTCTTTCCCTTTCTCCTCCCTAAAATAAATATTAAATGTTCAGCAAAGATAATACATACTTTCATATTAGAAACTTCATAGGATTTGCATTTTACTAGCTCAATTTCGTGCCCTTGAATACCTTGAAAAATGAATTGATGAATATACTTAAATGCCAAACTCATCACTAGGCCTGTCAGTTCCTGAAAGAAGCATCTACATCGTATAAACTGGTATGACTAGAGAGATTTTCCAATTCACCTTGGATATGTCCTCTTATGTTGATAGTTACATGAATAGCCAACAGCAATTTTATATGGATGATATATGACTTACATATAAAACTGCGCCAGCTATGTATCTTCTACCTACTATAAATGACATATTAGGAAAGTCTTCAAGATGTTGCTTTTTTTTTCATTTGAACTTTCATAAAACTATTTTACTGACAGTTGAAAATGCAGCCATGCTATAAATGAAAACTTGCATTTATCACAGAAACAGAGGTTTTATCAGCTCAAGGACACATTAAAGGATTACTCATCTTCTTTTATCATATTTCAGAGTGTATGAAGGCTTATATGACTAAATGTTAATGAAGAATTGTATTTGGAATTAAAACAGTAGCAGTAATTATATAAGAAAATTTTTATCCAAAATGGTGCTGTTTTTATAGATGTGGTTATATATGTGAGGATATGATACCAAAATTTCTCCCTCCTATCAAAGTTTGATTTTCTGCCAGAACTCAGCTTCTTTTCAAAATGTTCTTACTGTGAATAAATGTCTTAGGGTGAGTTTATGATGTTGTATCCCCTATCACTGCTCTATGCCCAGAAATGAATCCTGTGCCTTTCTGTGCCTTTAAACTGAGCCAGAGAGGGGAGAGAGAAAAAAAACGAGAGAACTTTTCAAAGCAGTTTTTGTTCAAGGACACAGATACACAGTCCTCTGCAGCAAGAAGAGTGCAGGAAGCACCTTTTTGTTCCTGCTTTTCAGCCAGCTTTCGGCTCCATTTCTCCAGAGAGAGACACAGAGACTCTTTTCCTGGGACTTTGGCTTCTTCTTCTTCTCTTCTGGAACGGTTCAGAACACCAGAACTCACTGGGATAACTGTCCAGCTAGGCCTGGAGGGGACCCGGGCTGAAAAACCCAGCTCCAAAGCAGAGAGACCACACCCACAGAAGGATTCTAAAATCTTCCCAGGCTTCTTTCCACAGACAGCAATTGTATTATTTAGCATTATTTGTCTTTTCCTGTGTGTCTGTTAAATAAATAGTTTTTTTCTCTTTCACTTCCCTCTGAGAAATGTTTCTTTCCTGAACCTGGTGGGGGAGGGGTAGATGTAACCTGCCTTCCATCAGAGGACGTTCAAATTCGGATTTCCTCTGAATTTGTCTCAAACAAGGACAGTAAAATAAAATTCAATACATTCCTATTTAATCTCTCAAATAAAATACTAATTAATCTAAAATTTCATAGATCTTCAGATGTGTAAACTAAATTCTAACATTTTTTAGAACTTTAGTTATCATTTATCTCCATGAGTTTAGGCAGTCATCTCAAAAATTTATTTTAGACCAATTTCTAAACCCATGGAAACACTACAATGTCATCATGTGAGACTTTTGAATGCTAAAAACCTCAAACCTCTTTTACAGTGTTAAGCTTAGCTTAGTAGAACTTCCATGTGGAAGACTAGAGTTATTTAAATAGGGAAAGAGCATTAGGAAAGCATTTACATTAAGTCATTCATGAGAAGCAGCAGCATGCATCTATGCAGAGGCTTTTGAAATATGAACAATGATTATGGTGCCATATACTTCAGAATATGTTCATTTTCTGGTCAGTTGAATAGTGTTGTCTATATCAGCAAAAATCAGAGAATGAAAAGATAAACATGCAACAAAAGGAATCCTCAATGGGGGATTTTCCCTAAGAAGTAAAAAATGCTAGATATTTAACAAAATACTGCACTACATTAACTATTCTAACTGCAAATTTTTTAGTGTGCCAGGACTGGGTAGCAGAGGGAAGACACACCAACAAATTGGAAATAAAACTGTTGCTATTACTCACCATGTTAAGGTCATCATCCTAAGTAGAGAATAATATAGTTTATAGTCTCAGAAATAAAAAATTTCCACAGACTGCCCCAACATAATATTTTCAAAATATTACTGCTAGTTGTCTCTAATGAAGTGAAGGTGAAACATAGTTTTTTTGGATAAAAATGAGTAATCAAAGTATAGGTAATATTCACCTTGCTAATCTGATAATGTATTTTCCAAATACTCAGAAAATGCTTAGCCTCAGGCCATCATAATTTCCTAATAGAATGGAATATTTTCTAAGCAGAAAGGATAATTTCCTGCTTGAAAATAAGCCTGCTGTTCAGTAAAGGATCCTACTCTTTTCAAGTCAGACTCTTAGGCTGAACTTTGCATTTTTAAATAGGTTTCCTTTTCACTCAGTCTTGATGAAGAGAGTTGGTTTATTTTTCTTTTCATCTTCTACTGGTTTGATTTCAGGAACATAAAAAACTAAAATTATTATTTTTAATTCAAAATACATACATGGAAGAAAAGGCTATCTGGTATTTTTTACATCAAACTCACAGTGATTTTCCTTTCTTTTTACCACAGGATTTTACCTGAAGTTTTTCTACTTCTTATCTTTTCATCATATACGTGGCAGGATGTGTCTACCTCCTCTCTGGTTGGTGCACAGGCAAGAGATAACCCAGGCAGGTCGCAGGCTCAGCGTGGGGTCATCTCTGGCACCAAAAGGGCTCCAGCCCCCAGGTAAGAATCAACATCTTGGCCTGTAGAACAAATGTGGGAAGAGATAAAAGAAAATAAATACTCTTGACCAAAAGACACAGTTCTAATGCCTATAAAAGCCTGCACAATTATCACAGAGGAAAAAGCCTTCTACCCACATGCCCTGAAAGTGTGTGAGACTTCTTCCAAGTGTTTGGATGCAGATTCCGTGCCTACTTTCCTGGAAATTGAGGGAAAGGATTTCGATGTTTACTCCATCAGGAATTGGAAGGTAAGAAATGCTGGATTCTGAAATTCTATATTATTTCTTTGCTAGCTGTAAAATTAAGGGTACCCTTAACCCAGCGTGTATTTAACTAGTTGTCTCTTTTTGTCCTTATTCCTGTTTAGTAGAAGTCTGCTTTAAGTCTTAAGTCTGTTAGCTTTGTGTCTATTAAATAAATAATTCATTCTATAATAGACCGAATCAGCCATTATTAAAGAACTTGTGACCAAGAGTGGGTCTCGGGGTACTGGCCACCTCAATAAAGCTACTGCCTGCTGCCAGAGGCCTGGGCAAAAGGGAGGGACTTATTTAAACCCCTCATTATCCATTCATAACAATATATTAGAAGAGACCAGGAAGAAAATGACAAGCCAGAAAATACATTTCTGTCACAAAAAGAGAAACTCACTGTAATTTAGACTACTTAAATTTCAATTGCTAATTACAGAAAATAGTAACATATCTGAGCATTATTAAAGAAAATCCAACAGCACAACAACAAAAACAAGTGTTTGATTTTTGCACTATAGTGTACTGAAAGTCAGATAACAATTAAAAATATGTGAGTTTTGAAAGGAAGTCATTAACACCAAAAAAATTTCTATGAAACCCTCTAGATTAGGATCAGGTGGTGGAGGTGTATGAGAAGGTCGTTGATACAGCTCTTTGTAACTTGCAAGGACAGTCACTCACACTGGGACAAACTCTCCAGCTTGATTAACATGGACTATGTCAAAAAAAGCAAGATAGAAACACAATTTTGAGCTGTCAGTGGTAGTAACTGATAAGTTAGTTACTGATAAGATATCAGTTAACTACTGATAAGTAACTGATAAGATCTCATGCGATTAAACACCAAAGCTCTAGTTATGTGCCTGATGAGCTTTTTGCAAATTTTTGACATCATTAAAATGACTTCTAGTATTGAAATTTCTACTTTTTTCTTTAAGGCCAAAAAAAACGAACTTCACATTTTTCTTTCATTTCTTTTTCTTTTTTTTTTTTTTTAAGAATCAGCATAAATTTATATTTGAAAGTGTTTTTAGTCTTTTATCTTTATTTTTTTTCACATTAGATCTGTTTATTTTGCTAAAAGTGTTTAATAATTACTCTTTTATTATCCAAGGTGTGACATCTTTTGACACATGTAAGATTTTGCAATTGAATATTAATGCATACCTTCCTGAGAACATACATATCTCTTGTGGTAATTGTGCATCCCTGTATTGGAGATTTTGAGAGATGACTTTTTTTTTTGCAATGTATTCTCTGCTTTATCTTTCCCGAAATTAGAGTAAGGACATCACCAGTTTCATCTTCCAAGTCTTTTTGCATCAGATGTTTATCTTGAGGCAGCCTTTGACTGTGCTCAAGCTCAGTCACATCCAATCATCAGCTTTTATCATCACGGCTTCAACACATCTGACACGGACCTTGATTTCCCAGGTGATGCTTAAGACACTACAAGATTTCAAATAAACAGAAAACAAGCTGCAACAGCATGTGAATGAGAAAGCTAGTTCCCTTGACAAAGACTCATGAATACTTCAGAGAACAGAAAGTGCAGGTTGTTATTGTATTTTTCTTAGAGAGTCTCAAGCATAATTCTTTTAATAAAATGACAGTTTGGAGAAGATTTTTTCTCATTCTGCAATGGCATAGGGAAATATAAACTGAATTTCTGCAGGGATCCATAAGCCAGTTGCAATGCACTGGGCTATAATGAAGAAGCTTCATTTTCAATTCATCAGACACCTTCATCCAAGCAATTCTTCTTTTAGCAAATTGTAAATATGCTGATTCATATTCAGTGCAGCAGTAATTCATATTTTAATATTAATTCATACACTTTGTACTCATCAACAATGTTGGAATACATTTACCAGATATGTCCCTGAAAAGATGAGCTTGTTGTACAACTTTGCAGGCACACAGGTTACCTTTCTGGAGAGCGCATCCTCCCACTTGGCTATATATTTTCTGAGAGAAGAGGGAAAGGGGGATATGTTCCCAGAGTTTTGCTTTATGTAAAGATTGTTTTGAATGTTGTTCAGTGAATATAATCAGAATTTTCTTTTGCAAGATTCATTTGGCTTCATAATCTAGTCTGTGTAAGTAAGGGATGGATTTCCCCTAAGAATTAACTGTGTCTGCACTTGCAAACACGTGCAAGTAGGCAGCTTGCAAGGCAAGGTACAACAGACATTTGTATCTACTTCGAATGAAAAGTGAGTGACAGAAGTTTATCCTGAGCTTGAAACACTAAACAATTTTAATTCTTCATTTTCTTAGGTAACCTAAGTATATGAGATTATTCTAGAGCCTTTTACTCCCACTACCCTCCATAGTGATTAAAAACTTTTTTTTAACAAAACATAGGAAAAATACATCAAACTAAATTTAAACTCCATGTGAATGTTTCAAGTAAAATAAATAAATAAATAAAGGAACCATTAAGAAGATTAATAAAATTCCCCCAAATGTTTAAATTTTATTTTAAACTCCAAAACACAGTATTATGGATTAGATTCACAGAATAAACTCAGCCAAGGAACATTCCCTTATTCTGAAATTTTGTGCTCCACTTAATTCTCAGTTTTCACCTGCAAAACTCTTACAAGCAGAAAATATATAGGGTTTTTTAATCTATGAAAGCACTTTAAAATATATATTCCTATTTTTTTTCTATGGACAGTGTTTGATGAAAATACTATGAATGGAAGTATGGACCCAAGTAGACTATGAAGGAGTGAAGAGTCCTAGCAGTGTGAGAGAGCTCAGAAATGAAATGTTGATGAAATTAAGCACAACAAGAATGTAAAAATAATGTACAGAAGACATAATATTCTTATTTTTATGAATCTGATAATATTTTTGACCAGACTGTTATTATTTATGAATTATATCCTCAAGTTATCAGAGAGCATTCCATGAAAAAACATTTACTTGTCATATAATGTTCAAAAAAAGAGGTACAGGGAAGAAATGAATCACAAAAACCATTAAGAAACTAGCAAAAATACTGAAACAAGATTTAGAATCTATAATATGTGTCTTTAATTTGGATATATTAGTAACAATGTATGTAACACACCTGGGTTAGGTACAGAGAGAAAGAACTAAAACAGTTAAAGGTAGAACCACTGTAAGGGAATAACTAAATCAAAAGCATTCTCCAGTATTCAGAGTGAGAGAAGGTATGATGAGCATAAGACCATGTATGTCATTAAACTGAGCACTTACAATTGATCACTTTCTCCTCAAATGCAGAATACTTCAAAGACATTGGCAAGCTGCAGATTCAAAAGAGGAAGCTCCCTGCAGAACACAGATTTAAACTGTGAGTAGCATGATAAATTACAGAATTCTGGAATCCATATCCTTCATGTTGAAAAACCTGCTAAATACACAATATAGAATATCAATCCAGCCAGGGATAATGCATAGAAATATCAATACAAATATTGTTGGCTCAAGATATTCCAGACCAGGACCTTGCTGTGAACTTCTTAATACCCTCATTAGAAAAAGAAAAAAAAAATTGTTTTTGCTTCTCTCCTCCCTATATCCTTTCTTAGTCCTTAAATATTTGACAACATTATTGCAATTATATTTTTGGGCTGGATTCATCTTCCATCTAACCTAGTACATTCATGTTTACATCTTATGGAAATTAAAATCAAGATTACTTAATATTGTTTTGCATTTGACAGCAAAAGATGAGCTGCACTTCCCCATTCTGCCTCATTTTATAAAATGGTTTTCTTCAGAGGTTGCTTAAAAGAGAATAAAAGAGAAACAATATATTTTTTTCCTAGTAGGCCTTTCCTTCAAATTTTCTTCTATAAACTGTAGAAAGCAGTTTATGAAATGTGCTAGATATATATGTTAAGCTTTGGTTTTGCCTGTCTGCATAGAGAATCCGGACAATTGCAGATTTTCTGGAAAGTATAGAAGTGACAAAGGTAACCTGATCCTCAAAGTTTCAGGGCATTTCTCAGTCATAGGTGAACTGAGCTGTAGGAGGACAAAAGAACTTGGTATACTGCTTGTTCTGACCTGCAAATATTCTGTCTGTTCCACTGGAAAACAAGGGCATTTCTACAGGTTTTTAAAATTTGCTTATTTTTCACAGAGAAGAATAAAGAAATGCAAGTACATGTATCTGCCATAATTCATCAATAGTGGCTGTAGAAATTTCCTAAAATTAGCAGTAAACTTAGAGCTTTGAAATTTTTCCACTTACTTTTCTATTATTCATAAATAATCACTTTTAAAATGTTTTAGTTACTTTTAAAACTATTTTAGTTATACATCTAATTAAGACTCAGTATTCTAAACACATGGTAGCATAAGCAGCAGCAGAAGTGGTATTTCTATGCAATTCTAATTTATGCACATCTTGACATACTGAATTTTAGGGTTGGGTTTTTTTTTATTATCATATATATCATTCTAGTAACATACAGAAAAATATTTTTTTTTGCAAGACTCTTCAGAAATACATTCATCAATAACTTAATCCACTTGACAAAACAGACAAGGTCTTAAATTATGTATTTAATATATTCTTGCTAAATGGCTAATGCTCTTGTAGGTCCAAAACAACCCAAAGGAGTCCAGGGCTTTGAGGGAAGAGCTGGGCCTTAGTTTCCCTGTCCAGACCACTCACAGCTTCATCCCACCCCTGCTCATGGCCCAGGACTCCAGTTCAGCCTGGTATTATACAAGAGTAAAATAAAGCAAGTATTTTCCTATGGTATTCTTAAACCCATTGTCAGGTCAAATACAATGGAAAGAAGAAAGCTCTAAGTAATAGAGTTCCATAAAATACAGGTTGCCTTTCAGAATTCTGGGTAATTTACTGAATGAATGATTGAATGATTGAAATATCACATGCTGAGTTTTGATAGCATGGTTTTTGAACTATGAAAGTCTCAGAGAATTAACACTAGCACCTACAATGTATCATTACAAACTTACTCATTCCCATTTCAGAAACAAAAGAAAAAGTAATTTTCAACATTGTCATGTATCTAGCTTGTGAAATACACAGCATTTTTTTAAATGTATCTTAATTAATTTTTGCATGTGTAGAGAGTAGAGGATCTAAGCCAAAGCTCATCAGAATTGTTCAGTCAAGGACTATCAACATTTTTGAAGGTATTTTTCCAAAGTTAGAATGCACATGCAGAAAACTGTTTCTCAGTCTCCACAAGACTTTAATAAGGGGGGGTTAAATGGTTTTGAAAAAATCAGGTGAAAAGTTTATGGTCCCATATCAGAAATCTGGTCTTTATTAGTCCTGAAATAACAAAGTTAAATAGCTGACCAAAATTCATTTTACTTTTGTGGATATTTTTAGAGTAACAAAAAGCTGTTATCACCTTAAATAGAAGCATAGTGATTGATATTCTTAATGTTTTATATTATTAGCTTGAGGCATCAGTGATTGAATTCAAGATTTTTTAGCCCAAATCTGTTTAGAAACACATAAATGTAGGGTTTAAATGATCCTTTATAATAGGAAGAGAAATGCAGCCATTTA
The DNA here is from genome assembly GCA_013400515.1 of Erpornis zantholeuca. Classification (NCBI taxonomy): domain Eukaryota; kingdom Metazoa; phylum Chordata; class Aves; order Passeriformes; family Timaliidae; genus Erpornis; species Erpornis zantholeuca. The sequence continues at coordinate 25,247 of VZTN01032698.1, forward strand.
TTAATCAGAAAGATAATTCTGAGTATTAGTGATTGCTGCTGTCAGAAGACAATCAGCCTAATGGAACATTCTAGAAATAAAATATGACTGAAATATTTATAAGGAATGGTTAAGTTCTTACAGCTGAGTCATAGTGTAGATATCACTGCTGAATCATGAAAAAACACTCATAAAAACAGCCATTCAAGTTTGTCAAGTAAATAGATTGTGTGTTACTTCTAAAAATTACTCCTTTCAAGCCTTTTGAAAGCCATATTTTAGGGGAGGTTCCTAATTAATGAATAGAAAACCAAAAATATTGTGCAGAGCATCTATCAACTCATTTAGTGCCTGATGAATTATCAACTCATAAACATAACAATAACAAGCAATTATACTTATGTTTTCCAAGGGGAGTACTTGCAGTGTTTAGTCCATTAAACTGAGATATTATACAAAAGTGGAGACCTGCATTTTTCAACAAAGTGCTGAAGAAGAGTAAGGATGAGAATTACGGACACATTATTTGCAAAGTGCTAAGCTACATAGAATTCCTACATCTTACATATAATAGAATTTTCTTTGGGTTAAATTTTCATTTGTATTTACCACACCCTTTTAGCTTGTTCAAATAATCTATCACGGTATGTTACACCAGAAGGCCTGAAATTATTTTAAAAAACAAGAAAAAACCCCAAAACAAAACCCCCCAAAACCCCACACCATGAAAAAGGGAAGATCTGCTATTTTGCTCTGCTTACTGCTATGCATGAGTGGAATACTTGTATGTCACATTTATAAGCTGCATTTAGACACCTCTCTCTTTGTAATCTTTATTTGATGCATGTCTCTTAAATGATTAGGCTTCCCTCATATGTGTACTTGGATTTAATGCATATGAAAAGTAGCATTATTATGCCATAATTTGTCATATTTGATGTATCAGCCTGAAGCATGGGTGATTTTTCATCTTAAGAAAATTCCTTATTTTTCAGCTGCTTGTCACCACAATTATATAGAGAATCGCTTATGATATTTTTGATATGTATTAATTATTAATGACAACAATAAGAAGAACTGTGTTACCATATTATTAGATTTATTATGACATCACAGATAGTTATTGTGTCACATGAAATGGCAAACTGCATTCCTGAATTTAATCCTTAAAGGTCTTTAATTTTACCTCATAGTTCTGAAAATCTTTGTGCATTTTACTAAGAAAAAAAATTAATGCAATTGAATCTGGTCCAGTCTCACATTTAAGTGGGTAAGGTATTGTTCTTTCAAAAAGCCTGTAATATTATAAAGTTCATGTTTATAAATTGCATTTGTTGCTATTTTTCTGAGCAACATTGTAAAAAATGGAAAAATTTTTACAGCTGTTCACTGGGTTTGGAACAAGCACATTTTTCACATATAACCCACAGACATCTTTCTAGAAGATTATCTTATGTCTAAATATGAAAAATCTAAAGTATTTTGTTTGGTGGTCTTGTAAAAATTAAACATTTATTTCAGAGACACTGCTTAAAATAACATAGTGTATAAAATATATTTATGCATCTATATGAAAGAAATACATAATCAATCTAGATGGATAGGATTCAAAATCTACCTAAATTCCAAGAATAAAAATGTGCAATTAAAATGAGAATTGTGTAATTGATTTAAAATATTTATTTATCTACATATACTGCTTGTTTCTAAGTAAACTTGAACACAATTTTTCTGTTTTGTTTTACAGCAGTGATTGTCACAAACAGGGATTGTCACAAACAAATAATTGCTATACATTATTTCCAGGAGAGAATATTTTCATAGTATCTGTATCTAACTTTACAGAGTATTCTGAAACAATAGATTAGATTAGATTAGTCCCTGCTCTGTTTCAGTAAAATAAAAATAATATTAGAAACCATTATTATAGTTGAAAGCAAACTAGTGTGGCATTCTATGACTTATTTAATACCTTCAAGCAGAAAGAATTTCCCATAAACTTGTCAGAATGTTGCAGGATTAAGGACTCAATCCTGATAGTTGCATGTTTTTTAATATAAAAGAGACAACATTATACTCTGTGAGTCATACCAGGTACTAGACTTTGGGAATTTTTGACATAATTGCAAAAGAAGATTGGATGCTCAAGCCCTGCTCTCAAAGTAGTTTACATGGAGTAAGCATAGACTTCAATTTATATTCCACGGTTAGACAAACATTTCAGAGAGAAAACAGCTATCACCATTTTTTCCAATACTGTCTTCAGAACATTTCTTTATTGGCTAGCACTTCCAGGAATTAAAAAGTAGTTTATAACAATAGTTGCTTAAAGAGTTCTGTTTTCTGTTTAAGTATTTCTAATTATGGCAGAGAGTTGAAAGCAATATTTAGCTAAGTTTCATAATTCTGTTTTTCTTCATTACTTATTTATTTTTATTAATTGCAGACAAACTTTTTAAACTTAATTTGACTATGAAGACAGTAAGTAGCTATATTTTTCAAACTGTATCATATCAGATAAGATTTATGACACACAGTTCAAAAGAGATTATTAGAAAGGAAAAATAAACTCTAATGCATGCATAATTGAGCTACAGAATGAAAATGTTTTCATTAGCCCTGTGTGCTGTTTTTTGGCTGGGGTAGGGTTAATTTTCTTTACAGTGTCTGGTATGGGGCTATGTTTTGGATTTGTATGGAAGACAGGGTTGATAATATAAAGGTATTTTTGTTACTGTTGAGCAAGGCTTACACAGAGCCGAGGCCTTTTCTGCTTTTTGGAATGCCACACTGGTGAGGAAGTTGTTGGTGCAGGGGGATTGAGAGGAGACACAGCTGGGACAAGTGACCCCAACTGACCAAAGGGATATCCCAGACCACTGGACATCATGCTCAGTGTATAAAGTGGGGAGAAGAAGAAGGAAATTGGGGATGCTTGGAATGATGGTGTTTGTCTTCCCAAGCAACTATTAAATGAGATGGGGCCCTCTTTTCCCGGAGATTGCTGAACACCTGCCTTCCCATAGGAAGCAGTGACTTAATTTCTTGTTTTCATTCACTTGTGTGTGTAGCCTTTTCATTTCCTATCAAATGACTTTACCTCAATTCAGGAGCTTTCCAGCTATTACTCTTCCAATCCTCTCACCAATCCTACTGGTAGCAGTGTGAATGAGCAGCAGCCTGGGGCTGGGTATTGGCTGGGGTGAAACAACAACACTTTATAATTCAGTCAGCCACCTGATTACTATGGTGTTGTGCATTGGTAATGGATTCTTTATTTCCTTTTTACAGACCTTGACAGTACCTCATTGGAAACTGTCATTAAATAGAAATTTTCTTAAGGAACATAAGAAGTCTAAAACATTGTCAGATAGACATTTCTTTATGAATATAGAAAACCATTCCAAATTGAGTTGCATTAAGTCATTAGTATGCTTGTTAAATAACTCCATTATGAATACACAGCAAAGAGCTGCTGATTTACCTCATATGTGAAATGAGTTCTGTAAAGTTTTGGAATTCATTTTTCACAGTCAAACTGGTAAATTTTAGTTAATTATATTGTATAAAGAATGCATTTTTTCTAGTTTGTTCTACCCACAGATCACATCACTGGGACAGAGACATATACCTTGCATTCCCTACCTGATCTCCATAGATTTTTTTTTTTTTTCTCCACAAGTACTCAACTACAACACACCTAACAGTCATGGTAGCACACCCAAAAAAGGAAAAAAGCATCTTTGAATTTTCTTAAGCTAAGGGAAAGAACAACTGAATTCTCTTTTTCTGCCTTTTCTGGTAGTTCTGAGGCTGGTTTGGCTTTGTGTCCCTAGGTTCAGCCAGCAGTGAGGCTGACCATGAGTATCCAGTAAATAATGTGCACACTGGGAATAGTGTTTCCAGTAAATGTGCTCACACACATGCATATGCACAGATGTACAAAGCTACACATGCACACACAGAGCCACATGCATTGGCACATATGGGATGGCGCAGCCTTCTCACAAAGCTGAATTCCATTGACAGCCTGACCTTGTTCCTTCCTTTTCAGCTGATTGGGATTGAAGTCCTGTGCTAGAACATGCTCATAAGAATCCACATAATGTGGATTCTTCAGCTTTGGATGCTTGGTGTGAGAGACTTAATGACATTAATGGTGAATGACTCAAAATATTTCCCATTTGTGGAAGTCCCGGGGTGTTTGCTGGGGCCAGGTTTGCATCCCTCAAAGGAGGAGGTGAGTTTTTGGGAGTGTAATGGTTAGTCTGCATAAGACAGAGGGGATGAACTGTCACCACCTGGATGCTACAAACCCGGCTTTGAGGCTGATAGGAGGCAAATCATGCAAGGGGGTGGGGCTTCTTTTAGTGCTAATTGCCCTTTCTCATACAATTTGCCCAGTTGTAAAAGTTCCCACTCTCCCCCTGGGGAAGGTCCAATGGGACATTACCGGCTTAACTGTGCAGAATGGGAGACAGCTGAGATCATGAAGTCTCAAAAACCCCCAAAGCTTTCCCCAGATCCACTCCTTAGGCGCTTCCACGAGAAGATTGCACATGAGCCAAAAGCATTGCAACAGATCCAGTCTCTTGCAAGAGACAGTGTAAAACTTCCCTCTCACACAGGGAAGCTACCTGGGCATTCCTACACAGCTTGAGCATATTTTAACCCACTGGATTTCATGCATTGCGAGTTTCTTCCTCCTCCCACAACAGATCAAGATGGATCAAGGCCATCACTTCGGCCAGTTGATGTCTAAGCTGCAACAGTCCAGCCTCATTGCAGATCTATGGGTGGTGATTATGTGTCTTTCTACTCTAATCCTTTCATTTTTCTTTTCCTAAATAGTTTTTAAGGTAATGCTTTCATATTGCTATATTACAATAGATAATAAAAACCAGAACAGCTACATACCTGCTTTCCACTGCAACCAAATTGTTCTAAAAGAAATTATATATATATATATATAAATATATATAATTACAAGCACTGATCATTCAAAGTATTTTCGCTCTAATCCACCCCAAGGGATCTATTAACAAGAACCTGAGTTATCCTGCCTTTGTGGGGAGAGGTCACAGCAGCCAGTCTCCCCAGCAGCTACCCCTACTCTGCCCAGCTGGTGGCACCAGGGACATGTGAACCTCTGAGACTGCAGCTCCACTCCAGCTGTTCTTCTCACACACATTTACAAACAGAAACAACTGTCTCCAGGAGCTGCTCCAGACCTACAGTCTCCCCAGAAACTGAGACTCAGGCTCGCAGTTTCTCAGGTAGAAGCTCTGCTCTACGGTCCCTGCTGTATCTGACTTGCAGAGCCTTTGTATGCACATCATTTCCTTCCAGACTTCTAATCTCTGCTGTAGCTGGAATTCAGACCTCTTGTGCCAGTTGCTACTGCTTGAAGTTTGTTTATGAATGACACGTGCATAAACATACACATACACAGAAAATTAAGGCAACCCAAGGAAAAATACACGCACCCCAGTGTCTCCTGGTGTCAGCACCCAGCTCCTGGCTAATGCACTAAGCACAGTGGCAGAGTGGGTGCTCATCCCTCTCACATAGGCAGGGGTAATGGGAAGCCCTTGCCCATGAAACTCTCACAGATGGAGTTTATTTATAGAGGCAAGGAGGGGTTGCACCAGCTGGTGCAGACATGGCTGGGAACAAGGACTGACCATCCCCTGCTCACATCTCACCAGCCCCTTTATCCTCTTTCCCATGTTTTCCCACTTTTATCCTTCCTTTTACTTCATTCGCTTCTATAATGTCCCTAGAAACATCCCATTAGAAGTTTTGCACAGTCCCAAAATACTTTTTTTCCCACCTCCCCTAGCATGCCCTGTACCTTGTAAGGCAGTAGTCTGAAGCCTGAAAGAGATTTTGGGGAAAATTTATCTGACTCCTCCGAGTAGATTTCACAGCTGGGCACAGCACTGGTTATTCCCCCTTTGACAACTGCAGGAGAGGCCATGTAAGCGTGGTCTGTTTGCACAGCTCAGGTTATTGGCATTCCTTTTCTGTCTCTTTCCATACCTTTGTGGTTATGGTGAATAAGCTGTAAGTCTATAACCTAAGAGCAGCCTCCGAATGCAGTTTTTGAATCACAAGTCTAACCTTGAGCATCTCAAAATTACTTAAATCAATTTTTCTTGTTTTGGCACCTGTCTGGGGTGTTGGGTGTCACCATGGGGGAGGGGGTGCTAACCCAGTCTGGCTGAGGAGCTTCTAGAGAGATAGATCCTGGTGTTGCTGTATAACACTGGTTTGAGTCCTGATGGTGTCAGCCCCTGCCTACCACTTCCGAGCAAACACCACAGACCACTCAGTGTACCAGAACAGGATCTTATCTGCCTAATCTAAGCACTTTGCATGAGCTAAACTGTCAGTGCTGCACAAAACAAACCTTTACAGCAAGTGCTCAGGTTTCCTATTGGAGGGAATGGGACAGGGATGCACCTTTATGGCATCAAGGGCAGGCTTTTCTGCCTGAGGTAGTTTCCAGTCACTGAATGCAGTTCAGTATTCTACTACACAGCATAAAGACCGTAAGGGGTGGTAGACTACTTCCTCATTGAAATAATTTTTATGAATAAATACTTTTCTACTTGTAGATGAAAAACTTTGCTTTTCCTTCATTTTATAGACCTTGATCATATAGTTCTTTTGTGCATGAGCTTGGCAATCTTTAAAAATTTGTTCTGTTGTGGGTTTTTTTGTTAAATATTTCATTTATTTTATATAAATACCTTTCTGTTGTACACAATTTACTATGTTCTTAAAGCTTGGGAGAATATGGCTACTTTGAATAAATATACCTGCCAAAATATCATAGCTGTTTCAAGCACTGTAGTGGGCTTAGTAATCACTAAATCAGAAAAAATGAAATAGGAAAATAAAGGTACTCCAGGGTATTAAATTTTAGACTTCAAGAAACAGTAATGAGTGTTTGCAGAATGGCATGGGAAATATGCAGGTCTTAAAATGCACAGTATAAGTAAGGATGAAAGAGTTTGAATCTGTAGAAACTCTCCTACCACATAATGGAAAAAAAGTCTTTTTGGTATCTACACCATGCCATTTCTGATGGGACAGTAAATTCTGTGTTATAATATTTCAAAATATCTGGTGGGGTTTTGATCAGTCAAGAAATTTGATATGATACTGTATAACTGGAGTGTGAACATGGGTCTAGGCCCACAGTGGGACATCACTCTCCTGTTGTGTGATTGTACTCAGAAAAGTCAGCTTAATACTGATGTCAGACAGCAGAACATGAGTAATAAGCTGGTTTTTCTTCTAAGAAATATAAAGGAAAACCAGCAAATTATATTTTCTGTAATATGATAGGAAAATATTTCAAGTGTAAGCTAAAAAATAACTGAAAGAAATTAGAGAAAAGCATCCTCTTCCATTTTCTTCATTCAAATGTGCAAATTACCTCTATGACAGGAAAAATACACTAATTCTTTGAAATAAGTGGAAGCTGTAGGAAGAATTTCAAAAGAAATATGAAAACACAGATTCTGTGGGCAGTACCAGAAGTGTAAATGTGCTAACCTTAAATGAAATCAAATGTGTTATAGAGGATTGATATAAGTGGGATAATGACAAAATGGACATGTGAACTTTGCAAAATCAGTAAGTTTTATTTTCAGACTTAAACAGGTTTAAACATCATAGAAAATTGAAGAGTTGAAACATTAAGGTCAGTGTGAGATCTGGAAAATAGTAATTTTCATCTTCAAAATACTAACCCCCCCCAAATAATTAAAAAAAACCCTTTTCTCTCCTTCTCCCCACTTTTCCCCACTTTCCCCCATTCTTTTTGCATATTCTAAATGAATTATAGACATATTTTAAAAAAATGCCAAATCTTCCTGATTTGATGTTCTAGTTATGTCAGAGCCATCCTGGTCAGGCTGCATTAAAGAACACAGACAAGAGATTCACATTAGTTTTCAACCACAGAATGAAGATAAATGGCTTAGTGCATTTGAGAAGGAAGCTCCTGTGGGATGTGAATGTGAAATGCTCTGATGATGAGCACAGCTATGGCCTGTGGTCAATATAAAAAAATGATGGAAAATAAATCTTCAGGCTGGCTTTCTTAAGGACATGTAATATAGGCTGTGCAACCACAACCAAAACCAAAGAATTCTCTGGAAAGTGAGCTGTCTAAAGCTGTTTTTTTCAGGCAAGACCAAAAATCATAATGCCCTCTCATAAGTGAATAATAAATCAATCACAATAATATACTTGATATAACTGGGAAAAAAATCCATTATCATTTTTGCATGAGATGCTGATATGGCAAATTCTGCCACAGATGTCATGTGCTGAAACACAGTTTATTACAATCAGAGAATTTAATTTAATACTGTATTCATATCTGTGTCTGTTGTGAATTGCTGAGTGAGAATAGATAAATAAAAACTGAATTTGCCTTTCTAATTGAATCTCCACACAGTTTTTTGTGCTCTGTTGTGGAGTTTTTTAAGAACATGTGTTGTAATTAAAGATACTGTAAGGAAATGCTATGCAACATAAATTATAATTGTGTGTATAAAACTACACTATGCAGAAATACTTTCAGAATGTCAAAGATCTTGGAAATACCTTTTAGAAATTAGTACTTCTAAATTCTATCCAATAATCATGGGCGGCCTCCTGCAATTTTTAAATCATGCCTCCTTAATTAATAGAAGTGGTTTTAGTTTACATTAGTCTAACTCAGACTGCTCAGCAAGGTCTTGTATTTGTATCACAATGAATTTACTATTAAAATAGATGATTTAATGTAATTACTTACTTAAAGGAAAAGGCTGAATAAATAGAGGAATAACCTCTCCTTCCTAGACAGGATGAAATAACTAGAATGCAGCTCTGTGAAAATTAATTTAATTATGGCTTTCATTTAAGTCAATTTTAATTAAGTGCTTACAAGCTTTATATCTATAGCATATCTTGCACGTTATCACAGAAAATGTAATTACATATGATAGGTAAATTCATGTATGTTCTGGGTTTTTACCTCCATGCAGCATTTACAATCTTGTTTTTCAATTCTGCCAATTCCTTTTTCTTTTTTTTGATTATTAGTTTTTAAAACATATCTTTTCACATTGAACTGTGTCACCTGGAAAGACCTGTCAGATAAACCAACAGCTATTTTTTTTCCTGATAGATCCAAGATTCTGCAAATGGAAAGTATTGGCACAGTTTCCAGAACAGTTATTGTAGGTCATGGTTCACAAACTGTGTGGTTGCCAGAAAAAGATTTGGATTAGATTTTAATTCTAAATAAGTATTTTAAAAGCTGTTAAGAAGAGATGAACCTCACAGTGATCTGCAGTATTTGACTGATCAATTTCATTATAGATGCATTTGATATTATATCTGTGAATTTGTACCAAATTTTTTCTCATTCCTAACTTAATTATTTTCTATTTCTGGTTTATTTCCTATGTGCATAATTCCTGATGAAAGTATTTCTTTTCTGTTTTCTTTTCTAAAATGCTCTGTAAAAAAAAGGAAAATAGAACAGGCCTTAACCTGGTAGAAAGCGTAAAGGAAAGTTCCCAAAACCAGAAATCTTATCTGCTATTTTTCTTCTACACTCTTTGACAAAATGCATTAATAGTAGAAAAATTGTCACTCTTGTGACTTTTATCAGTCAAAGAAAGTGACATACCATCATTCATCTTGGAAGATGAAATTTAATTTTCATTCCAATCAGGTGTGCTTTTACTGCTTTATTTCCATTCTTGTGTTCCTCTGCAATATTTGCCCCTTTCGATCTTCAGTCACGAGGCTTCTCTCTGTGACTCTAAGTTTTCCTAGATAAAGAATAATGCCTTAAAATCATAACTCTAATTTGTGTTTGCTTAAGATAGTCTAAGCTAGAATCACCCTTCCAGAGCTAGATTTTGAATATTTGACATCCCTCTTATAAATAACATTTCCACATCCCAGTACTGGCAAGGCAGAGACATGGCATCTGAAATTTCAGTTTTCCACGCTCTCAACTCCATACTCTGACTTTCATCTTAAGCCCCTATTAATTTAGAGCATGTTTGTCTAAAATTTGGCAGCAAACTGGTGCACTGAGCTCAACAACTGACCGAACATTTCCAGTTTGTTGATATTTAAGTTACTGTCACTGGGAGATTAATAACTACAGTTAAGCATGACAGTATTAATTCTGCAACCTGCAGCTGGAATGCTGTATAAAAAATGGCATTTTCTTTAATTATTGGAACTGTACAGACAATACAACTGTTAGTTCACTTTTCAAACATGCACTCATCTCTATTTTATCCAATCCGGTGAAACAGTTTAAAATATAAAACTTACTTTCTGTTTTTATTTTCTATAAGGTGACCTGAAAAATCTTGGAACATATTAGTCCTTAAGGACATGTGGTAATGAGATAATAGACCCAATTCTATAACCATTCTGTATCAAACAAAGCCATGTTTTTGTAGCATATAAATCATTGCAAAAGAGTTTAGAAAAATTGTTTTGAGTGTCTCATTCAGAATATATTGAAATCCTTACATCTTGGTTTCTTGATCTTTCCCAGTTGAAATACTTTTCTGTGTTTACAAGGAACTGCACAGTAGTACAGCTTGTATTAATCTCTGAGATTCAGCTGAGGGAATGCTATCACAAAACAGTTAAATTAATTGGCCTACAAAATTCCATTCCCTTTTTCCCCAGGGTCCAAACTGTCACTGTTTTACAACGTTGACTTTTGCTCTTTGGGGGAATTTTGGAAGGATGACAATGCAAACAGTCTAAACACAGGGTTATATTGCTGCTAAAGCATGGGCAGTGGAGACTCCCTGCACCACCCTGAAACACCAGGAGCTATAAAGAGTGACGAAAGAACAGAACTGGTATTCCAGCTATAGATCTTTCACCAGAGACTAAAGCGGCATATAAAATGCAAGAGTCGCTTCATTTTTTTCTTCTGCAGGGTAATGACAGACCATGTCCTAAGAGAGACAATGGTATTTAGTAGTCAAAATGTATGGGCACATTGTCTTTTTAATAATTCTCTCTATATATTTGGGATACAGACCAAGAGATAGCATCTAGGAGGCTGAGAGTTCAAATTCTGACAATGTCATGGAGGGGACACTTCAATGCCTCTTCAGCTCAGGGAAAAGGAAAAGCTAGCAAACTTAAAGAACAAGAGAAACTTTTAAATTTTATTTTAAAATTTATTTAACACGATTTATTATTATTATNTTATTATTATTATTATTTATAATTATTTCATCTATTTAAGATCACAATTCAGAGTAAAGAAAAAGAAAAAAGGTGTCTATGTGAATAACTTGGAATTTTGCCTCAGAAAGCATGAAGTACCACACACCAAAATAACCTAGACCAGTTCAGCATAAAGCATTTCACACGCCAACAAATTAAAATTAAAGTTATATTGAGAAATTAAATTCTGAATTTTCCTTGCTTGTGTAATTTTTATTTTCCTGTATGATGTAGTTCTGGTAACAATTGGAACGTCTATTAATCACATGCAATTTAAAAATTATTCTTCAAAGTGAGAATTGCAAGATAAATACCACTTCCTTTAAAAATGTCTTTAAAGTACTTCAGTGATGAATTTTAGACATCGAAGTGAACAACTCTTCGGTTTAAAATTGCTGAGCAGTCAAGACATTTTATTTGGGAGGGAGAGGTAAGACAAATGTGACTGAATAACTCTGTTTTAGAAAAATGAATGATGAAGTTTAAATTCTTATAGGAATACATGTATTTAAAATATATATTTGAAACTAATGAAAAAATTTAAAATTACACCATGATAAGATATAAAAATCAGGGGGTTTAGATAATAATATGCAAAGAGATTTTAATCTTTCTTTTTATATCCTAACTCTAACTTGTTATGGAAAAATATTCCATAAGTTATTTTAAGTCACTATCTGAATTTCTAGTATTCCTATCAATGCATTAGGCTAAGATCTGTTGGAAAAATACGTTGCTGGAGTCAAGAAAGAGACTAAATGTGCAAACTATCTTCCTCTACACCCATACATATTATGCTACACCCATAAAACTGCATAATATGATTTCCCTTGTTCTGCAGGGTCTTTAGAGGCTAGTGGATGAAATTCCTAGAGCACACTTATTAGATACTGCAATAGTTTCTGATAATGTCTTTATCCAAAGGTGTTAGGTGAAAATGAGATCTGGTTTGTAAAATGTGCAGCTGAAATTACATGCTAATAATAATATATCGTGACTAACCACAACCTATAATACAGTTTATATTTTCTTTTGATATCTGACAGAATTTTATAAATATATAGACATATATGCATGCATATATACATAGACACACATATACATATATATATGTATTTATACCACCATATATGTATTATATATATACACACATAATTTTTATTTTACCAGCATGGTCAGAATTCTGACATGCAGAAAGGAAGGAAGGAACAAACTTCCTTTACAAAGAACTTTATTATTTCTATTTCTCTTACTTTTCCCTTAATTAAAATTAAGCTTTTATCTCAATCCACAGATACTAGTTGTTTTTTTTATTCTTCTCCCAATTCCTTTGGGGTGTGGGGTAAGTGAGTATCTGTGCTGTACTTAGTTGCCAGCTGGGGTTAAACCATGAGAAATTTTTATATTTTGAAGACTCAGCCTTCTGTAGAGAATCCCTATAATCAAATATTTCTCAACACTCTCCCTTCTATTGAAAGCTGTTCTCAGAAATAGGATGAGCACTTGAGGGGAACGGTAGAGGTTGCCTTGACTAAATGAAGTTTGAAGTGGAAGCAGGTGTAAAAGGAAGCAATTCTAGTGAAAGCTTCAGCTTGGATAGATTTTTTAACCACTGAGTGTTGTTAATCTTGAAGATCTATGGAGTACTTAACCTCTAAACCTGGCTGACTGTATTATCAGGACTTGCCTTGTATTTACCTTGTTGACTTTGGAAATATTCACTTGACATACTTGGAGCTATGAGGGCTGCTGTACCCCTTAATTTCACTTTTTCTGCTGGAGACAAAGTACATTTTCATGTTCAAAATATTTTATATTCATCATGTCTGGGCATGCTGTAAACATAATTCAAAACTGATAGTCTCATCATCTTTATTCCCAATGTTCAGGGAAAAAAAAAAGGCAATATGTTTGGACAGCATCAGTGTATCCCAAAAAAGTCAAACTAAATAGTTTATATTCCACTAATTTTAAAATTTTTGAATTCCCAAGTCCCTTAGAGTTCTGTCCTCTGTACTTTTAAGCTCATAAACTAGAACTTGTTGGTGGTTATACTTGTGTAAATTATTTTAATGCTCTTCAGTTTAAATTTCATAGTACAGCACAACTTTTTGTTCCTAGAATTTGAAGGCCATTATTACTGCTATTTGGGTCTTCTATGTGAAATAGAGTCACATTTCATCAGACTGGGTCCTCCATGTCTCAATTAACCTGTCAGGTCTTAAAATTCTTTCTATGTGCTTTCCCTTTACCAAAAGATTAACACTTTTTACCTGCAGCAGTTCTTTTTGCAGAAATAGATCTACTTGTTCTGTCTTCCTCCAGAAACAGCCTGTAGGTTTGGGATAAAAACCTCTCTTTGAAAGTCAAAAGTGTTATTTTAAGCCCCTTCAGTGTGAGAGCACTCTGGTCACAAAACCCTGAGGACCTTTGCTGTGTCTGTTAGTAAGTGCTTTTTATAGTCAGGCATCTGATATTTACTATGTCTATATTTAAGGATCTGGGTTTTATGTCACAAACTTCCACAACGTATGTGTTCTCTAGATATCAGCTTAAAAGAAGATAATTCTAGAAAGATAGTTTGGAAAGATACTCTTAAGTAAACTACTTTGTAATAATTTGCAATTATCATCAGAACACTTTTAAGCAAGGGCAAAATATGAGTTAAAAATATTGTCTTTATGTTTTTTCCAATGCTAAAGGGTATAGAGATCATGTAAAATATATTTGCAAGTAGTAATTATAACTCATTTATGTAGGATGTATTAGAAATATTATCATTCTGTGTCCTATTAAATAGGATTTATTTGATAACATTTATTAAAGAGTATTTACTACCATGGATGGACATAACAAAGAGCATGGGATAAAGTGAAAAGCATTGTCATTTCTAAAGGTATTTGCCAAAGATTTTCCAGAATCTAATGTAAATAATTGCATTACAAAATCCATTCCAGACTGACATTTTCTTATTTTTATTTTTGAAATGAAGAATTTAATATGCTTGTATTAAAGATTTATGGGTTGTTATTAATAATATCAGGATCATGTTAATAGTTGCATATTTAAGACTACATTGTAATGATACATACTAACAGACATAGAGCTCAGTAGCAGATTAGCTTTTACACAGTTTGCAAAGGTGAATATAGTCCAGTTCAATTTGCACTGGGTGAGATTTGTTGAGTGAGCTTGTCTCAAGGGAGGAGCAATATTGATATGGTCAAAGAATACACGAACTTGTCTTTTGTTGTTAAATATACATCTCATTTACCTGATAGTTAAGTTCTTTCTAAGGGAGGAACTAATAATTGACTAAAGACGAATCATTCTGCCTGACAGAGGTTATAGAAAGATGCATCTATTGAGTTCCCACTTCCATTTGACTGGCTTCATATCAACATTTTTAAATATTATTATAAGGTATTAAAAACTTAATTAGGATGATTATTAGTTAATGTTAGGGTTATACTAGCGCATTACATGTTACCAGAGCTGCATGATCCCTCAAGATTAATGCATGCAGTATTTTTATATGTGCTGTAAGACATATAGGCCAGATCCATATCTTATAAACAGATAAATCTTACCTTTCCCTGCTTCTAAAAATGGAGAATGTTTTCTCCATCTAATAGTTCAAACCTGAAGACAAATCTTCTTGAACATCTGAAACAATTAAGCTTTTTCTCTGATACAGAACAGCTACAACATACACTTTGCCATCACAAAATGAAAATAAACATCACAAGAAGAAGATAAACAACACTAGAAATATTTTCAAGTTATATAGTATATATTAAAATATTTTCAGATTTTTTTTATAAAATGCATCATTTATTGCTATAACCCATTATCTTATAAGTGAAGTCCAGGCTCATTAAAAGTCATTTTGTTAAATATGACAGGATATTATTTTCCCTTCTCACAAATTGGTACAAGTATCCTTGCTATTTTTCTTGTCAGAGAATATGAACAGCAAAGGAATATTCACAAGAAATGCTCTAGGGAGCAGCAGAGTATGAGAATGGCAGGAACATAATGTATCAAGAAAAAGTTCACATGATAAAATTTTACATATATAACTGAACTGTGTGATGTTATGACAAGTTTAACTAGACTGGTCCCTTTACATATTGAGAGTAGGACCTAAATTACAGAATCATAGTATGTGTAAGGTTGAAAGGGACCGCTGGTGGAGACATCTGGTTCAGTAGGATAGAGTCCAGATTGTTCTTCAATGTCTCCACAACCCCTCTAGTCAACCTGTTCCAGTGTATGGTCACACACACACTAAGGAGGTTGTTTTTCATATTCAGGTGAAACTTTCTGTGCATAAGTTTCTACCCATTGCCTCTTGTCCTACTGCTTGGCACCACCTTTATTTGGCAAAGGTCTTATTTCCTCAGTTTTTGGTTCCAATGAGTAGCATAAACTTCTATTTAAACAATTAATTTATCAAATAGTGTATAAAAGCGAATTCCCTGTAAATTGCTCTTTGCCCTTTTCCACTGTCAACATTCCCCAAACCACTTGTATGTAAGTTTCTTTGCTGAAGTTTCTTGCCTGGAAAACTCATCTTCTTTATTCTTTCCCTCTGTAATCTACAGCTCCTTTCCCTCTTCTCTCTTGTTTGTTTATGTATCTCCTGCTTCATTACAAAAACGACAACGTGAAATTTGCCGAGAATTGCACTGCTTATTGTATTTTCGCATTATTTTGCTAAAAGAGATTGCTTCAAGCTTTTGAACACTTTCCTCTCTATGCTCAAGAAACTCTGCTGGATTAAACAGCTTGTAATCATACAGCAGAAAACATAACACACCAATAAAGAGCTGAACAAAACCTTAATTGCTACATATATCTAACTTGGCAAAATGAGCAACAATGCATATCCTTCAGTTACAATAGTTTTTTTCTACTTTTGGAGTGAACATATTTTATAAACACAAATTAGCAACTGTATAAAATATATTTATTACCAAGATTTATAAAAGATTATGTTCTGAGGTCCTTAGTGATGTACTTCAATTGTGTTATAGTATTTTTTTTCAGGTAAAGGTTACTTCCTTCTTCCATCCTATTAATTTGATTGAGTTTCCTGCAAAGTGCACTGAGAAAACAATCCTTCCTTGAGATTAAAATTAGTTGTGACTTAATGATGAAACGCTAAAATATTTTGGAGAGATCAGCTTTCTAAATCTTGGAATTAAATACAGTCTTCCATGATGTTCAGATATTTTTCTAAAATGAAATTTATCCCTAAAACCAGAAATTATTCTTGATCAGTTCTATTGACCTGTATTTATTGATGGTTTCTATTAGATTTTCTCTCCTTAATTTATCAGTTTGCATAGAGAATTAGAATCTCAGAAGAAAAAGACTGATGATTAAGTGTGAATGTCAAGGCTGAGATGCAAATTTCTTTTTTTCCACTGTACTTGAATAAATTTTCTTTGACAGCTGCTATTTGAAACTGTCTGTAATGTACCAGAGAATATAAATAAAACAATGTCCTGTTTCCTTAAACATATAGTAGAAATTTACTCTGACTTTCACATGGAGAGACAAGCTTTCCTAACATTTCCTACCTATGAGATTCTCATGACCCTATGACATGTACATAGACATATAGACCCATATACAATCTATATAAACAACCCTCCAAAAACATTTGAATTTTGAAAAATTGTTGAAAATTACAACAGATGATAAGTTTTGACACTCATTTAGTGGTATTGGATTTGAGTGACAAGGTTTTGGTGTAAAGGAGCTTCAGGGGCTGGCTCCTATGAGCAGCTTGCCCCAGGTCTGACAGAGCCAACCCCATCTGGGTCCAAGCTGTACCTACTACTGGCTAAGGCCAAGCCTATAAGCAATGTGGGAGCACCTCTGCAATAATGTATTTAAGAAGGCAGTAGAACTGCTGCACAACAGAAACTGGGAGAGAGAAGTGATATTATGGGAGAGAAATAGCCCAGCCTACACCAAAGTCAGCAAAGAAGGAGGGGCACGAGCTACTGGCACCGGAGCAGAGATTCCCCTGCAGCCCAGGGCATGGTGAGGCAGCTGTGCCCTTGCTGTGGCCAGTGCAGGACCCTGTGCTGGAGCTGGTGGATGTCCACAGGAGCCTGGGATCCCTTGCAAAGCCCACACTGGCATAAGAAATACCTAAAATTTAAAACATGCATCACTGGAATCCTGAAGGAATTAGGATGCAACTTCACAGGACAAATTCTGAGTCCCGAAACCAGTGTTCTAATTAATTGTATATTCCCAAATTCCAAAGGTGTAAATGGCAAGGCACAAGCATATTGTGGCATACTCACGACTTCTGTGGCTTCTGGAAAAAGTAATAATCCTGCAATGAATTAAGCAGAACACAGCTAATATTTTTAAGAGACAGTAACAGTATGTTTCATGTGACCTGAGGGAACAGTATATGTTATACAACAGTGGATTGCAGATCTTCCTCCACTATTTACTTGTTCCATCACCCTGAAATAATAAACTTCACCTTTGTTCCTCAGCATTTGTGAGCAGTGCTCTGTCTGAACTAAAAATCACTGCCAAGGACAGCAGATTAGCTATTGTTAGCTGAGCAAAAAGACTTTGCTTGCAGACAGCATTACAGTGCTTTTTGTATGGAGGACAACAGATTAAAATAGTGATGCCTTAGGTTTTAACTTTTATATTTTTCAAATCCTGTACTGCTAGTGTAACTCTGAAGTTTCCTGTAGCTTGTTAAGTGCTGTTCTCTTATGCTAAGATAGACATAACAAAACCTCTCTAGTTTGCTCTCCAAAAACACCCAGACCAAGAATTATAAACCATCATCTTGGGGAGAGGGGGGCAAATTTAGAGAAATTACATCATTGGCTGAGTTCTAGTTGGTGAATTTATGCCAGTATAAAAGTGTAAAGAATTCATGTCCGTCATCCATTCTGAGATCCTCTGAGGCAAGACCCTGTGAAACCCAAAAGTGTGTATTTAAAGGCCTTCCAAATAAATACCACCTTTTTTTCCTTTATTCTTGTCTAGTCTCTGTAGCCATTTAAGACATCAGTAGAGTACAACTGCTATGGGCGAACTTCCTTGCATGTTAGTTTCTGAAATGCAAATTTTGGTTATAATTGACAGCTATTGTTCTCCCTCCAATGTTGATTCAGATTACACTTTTTTTTATTTTTTTACTTGCCTCAAAAGATACTGCTTCATCCTTTGTTACATATGCTGCACAAATTCCTAACACTGAATTAATGAGTTGTTTCTCATGTCAGGTAGAGATGAGAGGTTACAAAATCAAGCGGAATCCTGTGAAGACAAATCTCATGATGCTCTGGCAACACTTTGAAGTCCTGTCTTTCTTGAATCCTTGAAGGAATATTAGTGATTAAAAAGTTGGTCATGATATTTACTTATTACAAAACCCATATGCACACATGTACACACACCCTTAACTCGCATTTTGAAATGTCAAATTGTGCTTTACTGTTTCAGTTTTCCAATTTGTTTCATATCAAAGTTCTATAAACTGCAAAAATTTGTACTAAGAAAATGTTGAAAACAGAAATTTTATACACAGGATTTTTCCCCTCAATTTCTATTGTTGTTTTGCCTAGTAATTTTTTATGTATAATATTGAATTTTGGTAACAGGATGAGTTTTGGTAGATGCATATGCACATGCATAGGAAATGCTTCTAAAAAACCCACACAGAAACAACTTTATATTTTTTGTCAAATTTCTTTACTTTGGAATTCAATCTGTGTATCATACAAATATTTATAAAATATCAATGGATTTAAATAAATAGTTTTCTTATATAGTTTCTGAATCAAAAAGGGAAGGATAAAACTTCATTATTTTTCTAGCTGATTTGGTTTCACCTCTATACCTTTTCCAGCAATTTTTTCTTTTCCCAATTTATCCCAGTATCATAGTTGTGGAATACTGGCAAAATAAAACTTGGGATTAAGTAAGTTTCCAGAACAAAAAAGCGGTTAGGATAGCATTATGGAAAGCACTTTTTTCTGCCTGTAGGATTGTACTTCAAATTCACATTACTATTTTTCTTGTGAGATCTCCTCTTACAAGAACGGTATTTGTAGTCCTGATCGTCTTTTACATTCAAGTGATAGAAATTATCTCACTTCTAGCCAGTATATTGCAGTCTTTGAGATTTTATTACAACTAAGTGTAAGTAACAGTAGATAATTTCTAAGCTGCTATCAGAAGATATTTTACGTCTGCAAAATGTATACGCTTTATCTGTAATTAAGTCAGCATTTATAAATCTGTGTCTTCCTCAATCAAGAAAGTTCTGCAAATCTTTTAAATAAATGAAAGCCATACAACTCAGGGAAAAAAAAAGTATATCAAAATGGGGGAACAGGTGAAATAGAAGAAATTAAAGTATTTCAGCACTTCAGAAATGCTGAAGAATTGGAAATCTGAACTTCAAAGTTTGAGTTCTCTACAGACTCTTGTAGAAATCTCAGGTATACTTCTAGGTCACCAAAAAATCTTCTGGGAGTGAGGGAAATCTCAAGAGATGAAATGATCTCAGTACTATCTCTACATCCTTAATTGCATTATTTCAGAAAACTGCTGATAAAGAACCACACCCAGCACGGTATATATGGTACCAGAAAGATGCACTGGTATTAGTGATTCCTATCAGGAATGAATGCTACCCCTACACTTAATTAGTTTTGTTTATTATGCCCTTTTTTTCTGAAACTTCTCTAGCAGTGCCTAGACAGTGGACTGGATCCCTGTGTTTTTGTCTACGTGTAGATGTAGCAGCATAAATAAACAAAGGAAAAGATTACTGTAACTATTTAGCTACAATGAATAAAAAGAATAAAATAAAGTCATTCCACCAAAAGACTTGGTCATGTTGAGTAAGTTAAAAAAAAATGCAGGAATTTTCTTTTTTTTCTGAATCCTTTCCCCCTGTGATCTGAAGGTAGGGAAAAAACCCCAAGTGTTTGAATCTGAATTTTAATTTAAAAAATATTGTTTGATCACAGCCAGAGGTAATAACCCAGATATTTCTCTATTCTCTATCTCTGTTGTCCCGCCACCCATACCCCCTGGCCCCTTCTTGTCTTTTAATATTTCAGGTGTTTGATTATTATTCTGTTAGCAGTTCTGCAGGTTTGTCTTTTGTCAGTACGTCAATGAGTTATAATGTGCTTTAAAAATTCCCCTTTAATTCATTTTCTCTTTCTATTGGATATGGCTTATCAGCAATGACGCAACACAGTTTTCACAGTCCTCACGGGTTTGCCCGGCAGCTCTGGGGGCAGACCGCGCTGCACTGATCACAGGCGTCAGAAGCTCTCCCGCGTTTCCTGCTTCGGGGAAATCTCTCCGTGCCTTCTCTCTGGCACTGTTCTCAGCTTGCCTTAGCTCAGCTGCCCTTGGAGGCTGCACATCACACCAGTTGCACCGATGGGTAGAAGCAAGAGACAAGAACAGACCCTTCTGCTGCTATGTCCCAAGAGTTTATTGTCTCGGGGTGAGCAGAAAAAGAGCACGCCACAAGAGCCAAAAGAGCCAACAGAACAGGGGTGCACAGCTTTTTAAAGAGGAGGAAAACAAGGAGTGTTCACAATACAGGGACCAATCCGGCTAGCTTAGGGGCGGTGGGCAGGGAGGGATTACATTGTTCAGGACCAACAGGGTTACACTCAAGGTGACTGACACTTATGGCAACCACAGGGGCATCGAGGTTTTAGGGGAATTCCCAAGGGGAGTGTCTGGGACTCTGGGGATTGACAAGCCTGAGAGAAAAGGGTTTGGGTGACTGACAGGGATCTCTCTGGAACACAGGAGGGGTTTCTTCCTTATCTGGTGGAGGTGGGAGGGTGGAGGGAAGGAGTTTGGGGAGAACACTTTACTATGGGAGCACCCAGAGGCGGGGGGGTAACAGAACATACCAACTTTTAAACAGTAACTTAAATTTAACATTGCATACAAATGAGAAACCGAATGCAACCAAACATTAACAGTTCAGACCACATCACCACAAGCAAAGCTAAGAAAATTATCCTTTTGACAGTCAGAGATTTAGGGCTTCTCTTGGCAGCTGCCCTCAGAGCATATCCAACTACTTCAGTGTGGAGTTGTCCATGGGCTGCACAATAACTTCTTTTCCCCCTCTTAAATATGTTAACACAGAGTTTTTTCTATTTCTAACTGGTCCAGCCTTGGTCAGCAGCATGTCTGTCTTGGAGCCAGATGGCCTTGGCTCTGCCAGACATAGAGAAAGCTTCTGTCAGCTTCTCACAGAAGCCACCCTTGCTACTCCCCTGCTACCAAAACCTGGACACACAAACCAAATACAAATACATAGCAGGCAAGTAGAGAAATTGAGACAGGACTATTAAAAAAAATTGAAAATAAATATTTCTATTTGGCACGTAAAATTATGCAATTTGTATCTCCGTGGTGGCTAATTGCTACCCTCTATTTGATTGATACCAGGTTTACTGTCATAGATATTTTTTAGTTTTACTTGCAACTAATTTTCTGAAACATAAGTATTGCATTCAGAGCTCTAATCACTAATTATGAATTTGTAGAGATATAATTTGAAAACAGGCTTTTAAGAGTTTTCCCTCATTTTAAATGCAGTTAATATAGCAGATCTAAAAAACTGTTTTTTCTGCATTTGTACTGTTGATTGCAGTAATAATAAAACTAATTGCCTGTAATCCAG
The DNA here is from genome assembly GCA_013400515.1 of Erpornis zantholeuca. NCBI lineage: Eukaryota > Metazoa > Chordata > Aves > Passeriformes > Timaliidae > Erpornis > Erpornis zantholeuca. The sequence continues at coordinate 47,235 of VZTN01032698.1, forward strand.
TAAAGTATAATTACACTTAGCTTGATTTAGACAAAGATGTGGGTATTTCATAATTAGATCACATGAAGCATTATATGAATAATTCATACAAAAATATGATTAATAAGATCATTTTTAGACTTAGTTTAAACAAATATTCCAACTGAGTTATGGGCACAGAGTGTGAGATTCACCTTATATGACTTTACCTGTCTAACGAATAGTAATCTAAGTCTATGTTGGTGTCTTAAGAGTATCTCCATCACTAATGAAGAGTAGCCAACAACACATGAGGCAAGGGAAAATACCAGTCAGGTTTCTTGTTCAGCTTAAGATAGCATTAGAGGACATCTACACTGTAAAAGTATTCAGTCAATATCTAGCACCACCATTAAAGAACATTCCCCAAAGCCTTTGGAATGCTCATCAAGAACTAGAGAAGTATTACAAATCATAAGATTTTTTTAGATTCATCAGTTCCATATTTGATAAGTGCTTACTATCACAATTAAAATAAAGTTAAAGAATCATCAATTAGATACCTCATTTGAATCTGGTAACTGATATTAGTCATCATTACTTAGACTCAAAAGAAGCAGTTATTTCAAAAGGGGCCTTTGCTTTGAACTAAAGATGGTTTATATGAGATGCAGTATAAGATACTTTGCTATAAAACTTGCAAAACTCAACTGTTTAAGCAAATTTTAATACTAAGGTTTCCTCTGTGTTTAAAGAAATAATGGGTTTGCTTGCTTATGTTTAAGTTTTAAAGGAAAATACTTGGAAGGTGAGAGGTTCTTTTAAATTTTATTTAATTTTTTTTTCTAAACAAACTAGATGACATTAAAATTAAAGAAAATTTTAATTTTAAAATTTGTGATCCATTGACTGCATATTGAATCAGTTTCTAAGCATGTTAGGAAGATGACAGGAGATATGTGAATATGCTAAGTCTCTGGTAGCATAATAAACATAATATTAGGTGCAGATGAGGTAGGAACAACATCTTATACAGGCAAACGGGTGAGCCACAGTATTTTGTCTGGAAATTTTGCTTTTAAACATGTATATCATTTCTTTTCTCCATGGATGTAAGAATTAAATCCCTCTCCCACACCCACAATACATTTCTATTTCCTTTACTCTTTTGAATTACTTATTTTCATGCTTTGCTTCATTAAAAAAAAAAAATTAAATCGATTAGTGCAGTTGAAAGAAAAACAAGGCTTTTTTTTCAAATGTAGATGAAAACATCTGGGAAGATGATTTCCTCTTCTTATAGGAAAGAGAATACAAGGTTTTCTGTGTTTGTTGTTAGCTGTAGATAATCATAAATTTATTCAGTGTAGAAACTTTTCTTGTTTATTTTGCATGGATGTTCAGCTGTTTAGAAAGTCTGAGCAAAAGTAGGTCTGTAATATTCAAATGCAGGGAGAGTGAAGAAAATTTGTAATTACCATTACCAAGCAGGAGGGAGAGGGAAAAATCCTGTAACTTCTTTATAAGCAGCCCTAGAGCTGAAATGGATGAGAGCTTTGAGATGGAATTTGGCATGGAAATAATTCTCATTTAGAAGAAGAACCTTGCTTTCAGACAAAATTGGTTTTGACTTTACCAAGGTATAAGCTTTTGAATATTGAATACTGACTACAGTAATAAGGTTTTAAGCCTCTCTTTCACCTTCTCTCTTCTTTCCCTCAGTACATAAAATTTTCCTTCCATATGAACATTAAAAATGTAAAATATTTTTACAGCAAACAATGAAATACCATATATTGCTGCAGATTGGCAGTATCTCCTGTTTATTTCCTAGATATTAAATTGCTGAAACCAGTTTTGATATTTCTGGTGGTTTATTGTTTATTTTGCTATCGCACTTTCAATTTATACTCTTTTCACTGTCTTCACCATCATCAAGGAATAACTGTCCTTTGTCCAAAACACCTCTTTCATTCCAAAACATATCGATCCTATATCACGTATTTAATTTGCAGGAGTGTGAACATTCACAAAATTGAAACTCATATCAGTATTATATGGTCTCAGCTGCAAGACCTCTTTTCACAAGAGACTTTTATTTCTCTCACATAATCCTACATTGGCTTCCAATTATCCTTCTAAATCAATATAGCTATCGCAGCAAACTCTAGCAGCCTTGGTTAACTCTCAATCATTAAGAATAAAGCACTCCTATTAAGTGATTTCATAACTGATAACACTCTAGCTATACAACAAGGAGATAGGTTGGATTCAAATTACAGTTTCAGAAGGCTGAAAAAAGTGACCTTTCCTGTTCATTCTTTATTTTATCAGGACTCCTCTGTGTGAATCAGTTAGGAGAAGACAGCATTTACTTTACGTTTCCCTTACATAAGAAACTTTAAACTAAAAGTCTGAATGTCTTTCCAATTTGAGGACCCAAGATTACCTCATAATGACTGGACCTGGAATTTTCCTCTTAATCAGATTTACCATTTCTCAAGAACTTTGAGATCTTCCACTTTCATTGATTATTTCATTTCCAGACTTCTATCATCTCTTTTTGGTAATGCAGTATTGTAGCTGCTGCAGCCACTAAGTTATTAATCTTTCACGCATTTTGCAGAGTATTTTCTCTTTTTTCTTATAAATGTGCATTTTCCTTTGAATAAACACATTTATTGATTTTAATTAATTTTGCATAATATGTATAAAGATTGAAGTGAAGACTTTCAAATAGATAGAGCCTAAATTAGATGGACTAAATCACAGTACAGAAGTTATAGTCAGAATTACTGTCAATATATAATATTTAAAAAAATTAAATGCAAAATATAAAGTTCACTGTCACCTTTACTTTTTTCTTTGAAAACATTTAAAACAGTAAATACATGTAGATATCAGGCTATTTTTTCAGAAGCTAAAACGTCAATAAAGTCCGAGTCTGAGCTTCCTGAGTCTTCTAGACAAATAGATGACTGTGGATGATTTAAATTTTTTCCAAATTTCCCTTCTGTGGTGCTTGTTCAAGATATGTTCATTCAACTGCAACGCAATTAGTGTAGCTAATAACTTGAGAGCTTTTCTCTGAAAGGCATATGTACAAATAGTGAAGAATAAACTGTAGTTCGACAGCCCTCACATTGCTGATTTATGACAGTGACAGTAGACTAAAGATTTAGTTTCCTCAGTTCAGTATCTAATACGGAGGCAGAGAAAAGCAGTTCCACATCTGCTCCTTTCCTCATCTCACTTATCAGGGTAAACAGTCTGTTAAGAATCCTATCTTCAAAAGCATGTAGGTGCTTTATTCACTTTGTTGGGTAAGAGAGACACCTAAATGTGCCTGAGACATCTGATCCAATGTTTGCTTCTTTTCTCTTACTCCTAAACTGCATTGCATGCTGTCACTCCAAAACGTTATCCTCATGGTGAACTTACAGACATAACTGATGCAAAAAATAATAGTTAGATTTTTACATTTAAAATTCCCATAATGGCTTCTATTCTGACATAAATATAGCTTAATGATTTAAATAATTTGGTGGAAGAACTTTGTAAGATTCTAATAGTTAAAAGAAACAAACTTACTGTTAAAATTAATGGGCATATTTTGGCTCAGAAAACGAAAACTTTTAAAAGTTTTAATGGTGCCGAGAACCCTAATTAGTCATTAGCTTCACAATTACTGAAGTACCACATCTTTCATAACCATCAAAGATCTGGATGTGACTTGCTCACAGACGTCTGAAAGAACTCTGTAACTATTTTTATAAATTTTCCTCTTTGCTAAGAGTGTACTCTGTAGAGTACAGGCAGGAAGGCTGTGAAAATAAATGATAGATTTGTACTGCTAATACATTAACTGACAGCTGAGTACAGGAGAAAGTCATTTTGGATAAGGATTCCTGTATTTTTTAAGAGATTTTTTTAAGTTTTCTTGACAGCATCTTATACTAAAAAGTTATTCTTTTGTCTCAGTGCACTACCAACCCTTGTGCTTAAAATAGCTCTTTCTAAATCTAGCTTTCATTCTACTTAAACCCAAACCACCTATGAAAGTATACACCTTCTAGTCACTAATTTTAGCAGAAAGAAAGTAAATTAAAGGGTATTATCACTATATTTATTGAGAAGGGCAGATTTTTAAAAGATTATTATTTCTATCATGATATCTCCCTCCCCTTGTTCTCAGCTAATTCTATTTTGTAAGAAATGTCATACTTACAAAATACTTGTCATACTTCAAGCTATCTGTCTGGGATAATATATTTTTACTTTATGATGATGAATTTCACATTACCTAAAGTATTAATTAAAATAGGAATAAAATAAATTATGAAAAGTAAAAGGAAGGAGGATAATAAAAATCTCCTACTTTTTATGCAATTATCCTAGAGAGTACCACTTACTTTTTAAATGACAATACAAATATTTCAGGCAAAGAGGGGTAGCTGAATCTAGTGGAATTCAAAAATGTCTCTTCCATATATAAACCTCTGTTTTCAGGTATAAGCACCAAAGATGGCATTCAGGACAAGCAAAGGTTTTAAATCTCTTGTGGACAATAGAGTATAGATGGGTCTTTGGTCTCTCACAAAAAATGAAGTCTGCCTCTTGCTGTGCATGGAGTCATTTTGCTGTTTTTCAGTTGGGTTTTTCATAAAATCTTCTGTAATAAAGAAGGAAAAGTGGCCCAAGATTTTCTGAAATAAATACAAAAAGGAGGCATAGAGAGAAGCAAAGTTATGATGCCTAAAAGAGGGAAAAACCTTAAAGGATGAGAGGGAGCTATCCTTTGAAGTATAAAGTTGTGGCATGATCAAAAGCTCACTGTAGGTAATGGAAAGATTTCTGTTGACTTCATTGGCCTTTGAATTCTGTATAGTTTAGAGGAAAACAACAAACTTTTCTCCATTTTCCCCATTAGCATAGTTGTGCTGGTTTCAGTCATACTAAGCAAACAACACAGAGAGTCAGGAATGGAGTTAGAAATAGTTTCTTTAATTTGAAAAAAATTAGCAAAAGTATTTTTAAGAATAATTTTTAAAGGAATTTAATTAATTTCAATATTCTGTGTAATATTTCAGATATCCAGATATTAATAATTTAATATAATTTTTCTGGGAGAAAAATAGAACAATTTTTGCACAACTTTCTGCAAGAGTTTGCACAGCTTTTTATAACACAGCTTTTAAAAATTTTTTTTTTTTTTCTTTTAAGACCTATTGGCTCTTTCTTCTTTCTAAAGCTTTTCTAGTAAGATACAAGGTATACTCATTGATCTTAATGTCCTAATGAAAATAAATATTGTAGCTTCATTTTCATGACAGAGTCTGGCTCCTGTATAACTCCCCCCGTTTATTTCTCAGACCACTTTTTCAATTCATTCAGAGAAACATTCTCATGAGGCCTTTTAAAGATAGCTTACAGCCATAATACCACTGTACACTTTACAAATATGCAATGTGCCATTACCATCTAAAGTTTTAAAGAAAGTTTTTGTTCAAGGAGTTTTTTAGTAGAAATACCTGTTCCATAACCCACAGTTGCAGATGGGCACTTACACAGTCCATCTCCTTGGCATTACTGTTACCAAAGTATTTGAACAAGGCCCCAGATTCAATCAGCTTTTAGTTTTGTAATTATTGCCGGTACCAATATCTTGGCAACAATGATCTTGAGAAAATTCTTTTTGTAATCTTCCATTTTAGATAGTAGACTAAATAGATAGAATGACTTTGTTACAAGCAAGAGGATATTGTACATCTGCACAGCTACTGAATACGACCATGGTTCCCAGGTGTGACTTTTTCCTGAGTTTTCTTTCCATGAAAATCATGGTATTGTATCATCGACATTTTTAGTCTACAAAATGCTGCAACTCTGTCCTTGCTCTTTTAAAAAAGATTATAGAGATGTGAAAAAAAATATGAGATGAAACAAATTATTCAACTTGCAAGTTATAATAAATGAACAATCACCATATTTGGGATCATCCCAGCAAAAATTAATCTGTTGTTTAGGCTCAGCAACATTTATTCCAAGAGTATGTAATTCTGCTAAACCCTTTCACTCTAGCCATACCTGAATGATGGAATGGGGCTAAAATGATGCCAGAATGATTTTTTGCTTTTTCTTTTATACCCCTCTTACATACTCTTTTATATAATTTTATGTATGCTTAGTGTTATTAACCTAGATACTTGTAACTTTCCAAGTCTGATA
>VZTN01032699.1:11985-23977 GCA_013400515.1 Erpornis zantholeuca
CTCTGGTTCTCTGGAGACCAAATACCCTTCAATTCTTATTCCACAAAGTATTTTTACATATTTTTAATAGAGTAGGTAGAAACATTTGGTTTTATGATGTTTTAATTGAGGTGAAAATCCAGAGCTCAGCATTTTCATGTAATGAAAATTAAAAATATTGGACTAGGCTTGAAACATTTTTATTCTAATCTCTCTCATTTATAAAACTTGCTTTCTCTTTTTTTAAAAAAGCGTTTTCAAAAGCAAAAGGACGCAGAATATCAGAACTATTAAGAGAAGCTTCATAGCTTAAAGCTCAAACAAGAAATTCCCCAAAACTGACTTCTACCATGATAATTTTGCTAAAAATAAATCAACATCTTACAGTAAAATCTGCCTATTAAAAAGATTCTGAGCAGCAAAAGTATAACAACTTGTGCCTGCACGTGGTCTCCTGTTTTCCAAAGGCATCCACAAAATTTTCTGCGTTGTTTTCCATAGGACTCATTCCATGCCTATTTCAGATGCAGCTTTCCATTGATGCCGAATTGATTTTTGCCTTTTTTCTTTTATATATTCTCTGTATTCTTTACACATGTATTTGTAGCCTATTAGTATATTTGTAATCCCAGTACTTTTCCCTTCCTTTTTACTTAGGCAGAAAGATGAAACATATTAAAGAGCTCCAAGCCCTGGGGTGTACAAGGCCCTTACCCTATCTTGGTTCTCCCTAGGAACCAAGGTCAAAACCCACCTCTTTGAGACACATTTTCATCAAGAACGTTTAGTTCCTGAAAAGGGGGGGCAGAATTCAGAGAAGGGTTGAACCGGGGGAAATTGCATCACCACTTATGTCTCTAATTGGTGATTTTTGTCAATTATGCTAATTTGCTAAATTTAGAAAACTGTATTCACCCCGGGGATGTCAGGAGGGGGAGGGAGAGAGGGTTGGAATTCTGTGGACATTTCCTGTATCTGCCCCTGGAGGCCTCCAATAAACACCAGGCTTTACATTACCTCCTATCCTAATATTATCTCAGAAGTGTCTGTTGTTTCATTACTAGGTTCCTGTGGTGTTCCCCCCACCCCCTTTTACCGCCTTTCCCAGCTAAATCCTGGCCACTCCCTTGGACTCCTCCTATTGGTCTCTGAGGGACCCCAACTCCGGCCCTTCCCAGATCCCAATAAAACCCCAGACCCTCTGCCCTTCGTTGCCTTTGTCCCTGGACATCCGGATAACAGCATGTGAATAAAGATCTTGCGTGCTCTACTCATGGAGGCCTNGCATATGAATAAAGATCTTGCGTCCTCTACTCATGGAGGCCTCTTCTCATCCCCTTTGTCGCTGTGTCGTGGCGGAGAGCAGAGATGCCTGAGCTAGCCTGAGGCTTCCCCAGCCGGAGGGGGCCCCATGGTCTATGCTTTCAGAAGGAAGGCTTGGCCAACGTGGACCCTGCCCAGAGGCAGGCAGAGATGCCCTCTGGCATTAGTTGCTTTTTGCAGCTTGCAACAATAACCAGCAAACACCACAGGTTCCTTAAGACATCATCATGGGTAAGAGAAGCTGGGACTCACTCTTAATTGTGAAACACTCGACCCGTTCATTGTCATCTGATTTCAAAAGGCTTTCCAGCCCTAATGGGCTGGTGGGATTGTTCATTGTCACTGATGTCTCCCTATATAGTAGCGTGTTGTTGCTGAGAGCTGCCCTGATTTCTCAGGGCCGCACCAACAAAAACTCAGAGTCCATTGACAGATGATCAGAAATCCGAAGGCTTTAATATGAATAGATATTTAGATTAGATACATTAGATATTAATATAAAAAGAAAGATAGAATGAAGGAGAGAGGGAGAGATCCCTCAGCCTGCTCGGCTGCTCAAATCTTCTCTCTCCATCTGTGTCTCTGTCTGTGTCCGTGTCAACAGCACAGAAGCAGTGTCAGTTACAAAGTATGAAAACAAATCCCAAAATAGAAGTGATTTCTTTGGCCAAAGAAAAACAACCTGAGATATTAGAAAAAAACACTGCAACATGTGGAAGAGAGCAGCTGTGATATTTACATTTTATCAAACTGAAAACAATCCAACAGATTCAAGGCTGCAAGAACCAGTGAGGCACAAAGGTGCCTAAAGAAATCCTTTCAGGGTTAGCAATAGTGTGTGTCCTATTGCTGGAAGGGTCAGTGTTGCCCTTAGTGAGTGTGGTAGGAAGGGATATGTAGCAGCTTTAAATTAACCAAAGAGAAAAGAATACTTAGAATGTCATTTGAAATTTCTAAGGTGTTGAACAAACATGAATTATTCTTTATATTTACTGAAAAGACATAATAGCTGCTATTACCAAGCCATCATGATAATGGTAAGAGCCATGATACAGTTATTACTGTTTTTGTATCTTGTCCAAATCATAGGATCATAGAATGGTTTGTGTGGGAAAGGACCTTAAACATCATTGAGTTCCAACCTGTCTGCCAGAGCAGGGATGCTTCTCACGAGACACAGTTGCTCAGGGCCCCGTCCAGCCTGGCCTTCAACACTTCCAGGGATGGGGCATCCACAACCTCCCCGGGAAACCTGTTCAGTGCTTCTCCACCCTCACAGTAATTAATTTGTTCCTAACATCTAGTCTAAACCTGCCCTCTTTCAGTTTAGAACCACTGCCTCTTGTCCTGTCCCTGTGTGCCTGCACAAAAAATCCCTCTCCCTCCTTTTTATAAGCACCCTCAAGGTACTTGAAGACCACAATGAGGTCTCCCCAGATCCTTCCCTTCTCCAGACTAGACAACTCCAGCTCTCTCCGCCTGTTTTCATAGAAAAGGTTCTCCAGTCCTCGTCATCCAGACCTTCTCTAACAGACCCACATTTTTCTTATGTTAAGGACCCCAGAACGGGATGCAGCACTTCAGGTGGCATCTCACCAGAGTGGAGAAGGGGGAGAGAATCACCTCCCTCATCCTGTTGGCCACATTTCTTTTGATGCAGCCCAAGATGGGGATGGCCTTCTGGACTGTGAGTGCACACTGATGGCTCCTGTCCAGCTTGTAATCCATGAGAACCCCAAATCCTTCTCCACAGGGCTGCTCCCAGTGCCTTCTCTCAGTCCGTACTCATACCTGGGTTTGCCATGACCCAGGTGCAGAACCTTGCCCTTGGATTTGTTGAACTTGAGGAGGTTCTTATGGGCCCACTTCTGAAGTTTGTCCTGGGATGCATGTCATCCTGTCCCTGCCCCAGGCTATGCAGCTTCATCAAGTGGTCCTGAGCCTGTTCACTTACAGTGAGTATCACTCCCTGCACACCCACACAGAGGACGAGGGACTTGAGAGGTGTGGGAAGCCTGACTGCCAGTGAAGACTGAGGCAAAGAACTCATTGAATACCTCAGCCCTCTCCACATCAGTTGCCCTTCTTGCTTATCAGGGGTACACCCTCCGTGGCTTTTTTTTTCTGACCTATGTACTTCGAGGATCCCTTCTTGTTACTCTTCACATCCCTTGCCAAGTCCTGTTCCAGCTTTGTCTTGGTTTTCCTGACCCCATCCCTACACTTCCAAACTGTATCCCTTTACTCTCCCTGGGTCACCTATCCCTGCTTCCCCTGGCTGTGCATTTTTCTTCCTCCTCAGTTTGAGGAGCACATCCTTTCTCAGCCATGCCAGGTTCTGTTCTGCCTTGCTCCATTTCCTGTACAGTGGGATACTGAGCTCTTGTGCTCTAAGAAAAGTGGCATTAAAGAGATGCCAGTTCTGCTCAGCCTCTTGATTCACCAAATCCGTAAAAACAGTTGGAAGTTTGCTCTAGCAAAGTTCAGGATCCTGACTTTGCTACTCACCAGGCTCCTGCTCCTTAAGGTCACAAACCCACCCAGGGCTTGGTCACTACAGCCCAGGTTGCCACCAATCTGAACTCCTTTAATGAGCTCCTCTGCATTGGTGAACACCAGGTCCAGGAATACTTTACCTCTGGATGGCTAGTTCAATACCTGGATCAGGAAATTATCCTCTACATGCTCCAGGAATGCCTTTGGTTGCTTGAAGCCAGCTGTATTACTTTCCCTGCAGATGTTGGTGAGGTAGATGTTAAAGAATACATTCAGTGCAGGTAACTTGGGATGAAGCTGCAGTACAAGATGAAGGTTGAGCTCTGGCAGGGCAGGAGCCCAAGCACAAGGCAAGAAGCCAAGAACTACTCTTTGCATTACAAAGGGCACAGGGCCCTGTGGGGCAGCCAGGGTTCCAGACACTCAGAGACATGGCAGGAGCTGACAACCCCCAGACCTTAATGACCTTAGGCTGTGAGGGGATAAAGCGCAAGGGGTTCCTTTATTCTGGATCCCTCCTCAGAGGCATCAGTTTGAGGTGTTATTTTGTTATTTAGTTACTGAACCACGATTAAACAATTTTGAGGATCTGGACATCTGTGACTCTGATATGGGAAACCCAGAGTTAAGCCGGTAAGGAAACCTGGTCTAACTGTGTGAGTGTGGAGGGTGTAGCTGTGAAGGCCTTTGGTCCCACATCAGGTGATGTGAGAGTGACTCCAGAGTGCCTCTTGGGTGGTTGGAGAGGGAAGATTCCTTAACCTTTTCCCCCTTCCTACCTCTCACTTCTGAAAAGCCCATAGCCCTCAGCTGCAGTGTTGCAGTTGGGGAAGTGTCCCAGCATGTTTCCATGATGACAATTTGATCATAGTTAGGTTTGGGAGGGACCTAAAAGTTCATCTGGTTTCAATGTCCCTGCCGATAGGCAGGGACACCTTCCGCTAGACCAGGTGACTCAAAGCCCCATCCACCCTGGCCTTCAACATTTTCAGGGATGGGGCAGCCACAGTCTCTCTGGGCAACCTTTGACAGTGCCTCACCATTCTTATAGTCCAGCATTTCTTCCTAATATCTAATAAAAACGGCTTAAGGCCATTCTCTCTCTTCCCTGCCTGCCCTTGGGAAGAGGACCTCTCCAGCTTTCTTATAGGCCCCCAGCAGGTACTGGAAGGGTTTCTAGAAGTTCTAAAAGGTCAACAACAAACAACAGCCACCGGTGATTTACCATGACCGTTGACTGTCATGAGCCCAGCATTCTGGAGTCTGGGAGTTAGAGGGACAGACCAATCAGAAGGCTCTGATCCAGGTGACATCATAATGACTGAAGAACACCTGAGGCAGTTGGAGTGGCAGAGCAGAAAGGCAGCGCAGCGTGGGCTCCTGTCTTGCTTCCCTCTTGTGCCCTTTGGGTATTGGTGTCGTTCTGTGGAAGTCACCCAGGATCTTCTTGAGTCAGAAGAGGAACACCTAAAGAAATGGGTAGAATTAGTCGTTTGATGGACCTTCCTACCTGTGAACTCCACAGGCTTGGAGAGATTGCAGACCTAGTGACCTCCGTTCGCCTCTCACGCATCCGTAAGGAAAAGCTAGCACTAGCCTTGAAGAATGAAGGCTATATTCCAAAGCTGCTACAACTTTTCCAAGTCTGCGAGGATGCAAAGAACACTGAAGGCTTGCATCTTCTGTTTGACATTGTGAGAGGAATTTTGTACCTGGACAAAGCCATTCTGTTTGAGGTGATGTTTTCTGACCAGTGTATTCTGGGTGTTGTCGGATGCCTTGAGTATGATCCATGTTTGCCTCAGCCAGGATGGCACAGAGAATTCTTGACCAAAACAGCGAAGCTTCAGGAGATTATTCCTATCAGAGACCCTGAACTCAGGCAAAAAATCCACCAGACATTCAGGGCACAGTACATTCAGGCCATCATCTTGCCTAATCCATCTGATTTTGAAGAGGGTTTTCTTTCTACCCTTGATTCCTTCATCAGCTCAAACAGAGAAGAGATTTTACATGGGTTGCAGGTAAGGGTTTTTTAATGTGGCATAAATGGGATCTGTAGAGATCCCTCTAGCTGTAGTTTGGAAATGGTTTATAGCTGGTGAACACTGTGTAAGTTAATCACAGGCGCTTTCATTTGCACAATGTTTTGTTTGTTTTCACTTCCCATTCCTGGGATTTTGTATTTTTGAAATGATAAATTTCAGGTGAGTATCTTAATACTTTTTATGGGCTGTAATGAGTTAAAGTGCTTCTCTTTGATTGCCAAGCAAACCTTTGGAGCTGGTTTTGTATAAGTATTTAAGGAACATGCATCTTTCAGTATTTTTTTTCAGGAACATTTATTACACTATTTTCCATGTAAAGGGATGCAGAGAAATGAGTGGACAGAGATGGCAGAAAGTGCCAAAACAGTTGAGAGATGATGATGTTCCTGGGTTTTTTGGAGTCTGAAGTATTCAATGCTTTACAAGAAGTGAAGTGTTGTCCTATATATCCTTAAATATCCCATAGCAGTAGGGGATGTGAATCTGAAAAGCAAATAATAGTCACAAAAGTTTCCCATCTTGGCAGAGTGCCTGCATGTGGGAGAACTGGTTTTATTGCGAGTAAGATTCAGGAGAATGCGGTTGCAGCCAACTTGTAACATGTCCCCTTGCAGAGGTGGACTGAAAAGATGCTTTGCAATGCTGCACATCCAAAATAGAAAAACTCACCCCCATGGGATGTTCATAGTGTAGTATGAATGGTGCAGGTACAGTAGGGTCAAAGTTTTCTCCTGGTTAGCATTTTTTATGTCAGAAGTGTACCAGTTGCTACCTGGAAGAAGTGCAAAGTGCAGCAAGGGAGTCTGAAACAAACTAGGACTGTCCTTTTCTATTCTTTTTGTGTGTGGGGAGGTGTGGCAAAGGGGTGGGCAGAACTGCAAATCATAGGGGTGGCACGGCAGAGAAGGAAAGGAAATGTCACACTCTGTAGAGATGAATTTAGGGATCAGCTTTAGGGATCATCCCCTGTGCCCAACTTCACTTGTGGCTCTGGTGTCCTGGAGCTGTTTCGGCTGTACAGGAGTGCTGAAAGACTGGAAATTATCCTGCTGGAAGTGTACTCTAGCACTTGCTTTCCTTGTGATAAAAATAATGGCAGTGTGGAAAGTTTGACTTTGTGCAGCGTGGGATCCCAGAAAGATCATGTTTTCACTTTGCAGAGGCACTGTGTAATTCATGTTCTTTTTGTGTGCTCCACAGAAAGATGAGGAATTTTTGCCTGAAGTTTTTGCACAATTAACAAATGAAGCTACAGGTGGCGAGCAACGATGTGAATTGGTAAGTCAGTAGTCTTGGTGGTTCCTCAAAGGCTTTAAATGAGAGGGATGAAGTAGAAAGTGAAACTGTTCTGAGAGTTCTGCAGTCTTAGAAGTACTTCTGGAGAATCAGCCAGTACACCCCCTGGTACAAATTGTAACTGTTTCCTCCTTTCAGAGAGTTTTCTGACTCAAATACACAAACCCTTTTTTCTCCCTGTGCACCAGATGAGGTTTTTCAAGGAATTCTGTGCCTTTTCTTTCATGTTACCTGAGAAAAGAGATGAATTTCTTCAAACTTTGGCAAAGTTGGGAATTCTTCCAACTCTTGAAATGTTGCTGGTAAGTGAAAACTTAGAACTGGTTAATAAAACTAGAAAAGTCCAAAGCCATGTAGCTTTTTTTTTTTTTTTTTTTTTTAAATCTACTGAGCACTTTTGTGTAAGTCTGACTGGAGAGATTAGCTCTGCTGAGAGTGCAGGTTTCTGGTAATGTTCAGAATCCAGAAGCTGCCCACAGTTCCATTCTGGAGTAGCCTGGCTTGACTGCTCTTATTATTTTTACTTTTCCTGATGGAGAAGTCTGAGGGCAGTGAAGTCCTTGTGACAAGGTAATCAAAAGGTGAAAGATTTTTACATGTGGCAACTTGATTTTTTGGTTTTTATCAGAGAAAATCACAACCTTTAAGGAAAGGTCTGAATTCTTGTTGCCTGTAAATGAGCACAGAAACTATTGTACACGTTGATTTGTATAGTTGGTCCTTTAGTACAAAATGAATAAACTGTGGATAGCAAGTCTAGAATATCAATAAAGTCTTAGATATTCAAGCAAGTAGGATGTTGTGAATGTTTCCAGCCTAAGTTAGGGCTTTCAAATTCACAGAAAGCCTTGTCTCCTTCCTACAGGAGGAAAATAGTAGGGAAAGTATTTTCCTGGTTCTTTGTTGTTTTTCTGTAACCATATTACCATGTGAAAATTTTTGTAATGAAACGTTCTCCAGCCTTTAAACTGCCTCTTATTTGCAGCTTCATGTGATAATAAACACCAAACTTGATTTACTCTAACAAATTAATCTCTTTTTTTATGAGGGAATGGATGATCTGCAAGTTAGATCTGCTGCTACAGATATATTGTCTTATCTAGTAGAATTTAGTCCAGCTATGGTCCAAGAATTTGTAATGCAAGAGGCCCATCAGAGTGAGAATGTAAGTAAAAGTGGTTTGGAGTTTGTTGAATATACCAGTTTTAGGGCAAACAGGTAAATAACCAGCCAAATAAAGTCTCAATTTCTGTGTTTTGTTTTAATTTTTATTTTTTAAAGATTGCAGAAAGTGGGGAAGTCATTCCATTCTTGCAAGTAATTATTTTGTTTTCTTTCTTTGGGTTTTTTTTGCAGAATACCCAACTCATCATTGAGGTCATTGAGCAGATAATCTGTAGTCCCGATCCTGAATTTGGAGGAGATAATCAGTTAATGGAGATTTTGTATGCTCTGATCGATCCAGAGAAAATGTTGGCCGTAGCTAGTGTAAGAGAACATGAATGGCAGAAGAATGATAATGTCTTGGCAAACTTAAAAGCCTGATATTGCTATTTCTGTGGGCAGAGGATAAAAACTTATAGGTTTTTTTATTTTAATAGCAACTTTAAATAAGCAAAATATAAGCTAATTTTGCTAATGAAAGGTGTGCGTCTGGAGCACTGTGCAGGTATTAAACCACGCAGTCCCACATGTCAGTGCCACAGCACTGTCTGACCATAGCTCTCTCTATCTGCATGATAAATCCTGAAAGATTTTAATACATTGTAATTTACCAGAATACCTGTTAAATGGTTTACAGGTTGTTCTGGGCAAAAGTAACTGCATTTCAGAATGGTCTAAAGACACTTTGTCAAGCACTTTGAGTCGTTGATGTTTTTTCCAGTATAAATATATACTGCATCCATGCTGAGGATTCTTTTAATGATAGCTAGGTCTGGATTTGTGAGACATCTGGTTGGATGTCTCACAAATTTTTCCCAAAATAAAGAAATTGATCTTGTGTGAAGACAGTGCTGCAGACCCAAAGAACTCAGTAGACTTCTTTGTAGGCTGTTTCTTCTGTTACTCTTTTTTATTTAAAAGGTTGTATGTGAATGCCAGTGTTTAATGAAGTTATTGTTGTTTTAGAATTTAGAAATATTTGAATTTCTCGATATCTTCTACGATCGTTACATTCCTGTCCTTACTGCGCCGCTTCTGGCTGATACATCAGAAGAATGGTATGAAATAGGTAATGACAATTGTAATTTTTTTCCCTTTGAAGGACCTTACAGTCCTGGTAACAGCAATAGACCTATGATGCCTGCTGGGAATATGCTTGCTGCACGCTACTGTTCCTCCAGGGACAGGGATTCTGTGGGCAGTAATTTTCATAGCCCTTTCTTGAAGCTGTGAATGCTGACATATCTTGATAGTGTACTTTGTAAAGATGCACTTCCTTCATATATATTGAGAATCATGTAACAGTTTCATTAGTCCAATTTTAAAGAATAATTTACTGTAAAGGCAAAAAAGCCACAGTTGTGTTTGTTGTTTTGTTCTGAGCCAATGTCCTACTTCCCAAAGCAATCCAGTAAAGCAAAAATTCACTGAAAATATGTCAGGAACTGCAACAGCAAATGAGCTCAGTGTACAATGACAGTACGTTATTTATTTTTTTGTACAACTTAAGGCATTAATTTTTCTTGTAGATAATTATCAAAGAGCAGAAATATTTGCCTCAGTTTTGGAGCTGCTGTCTTTTTGTGTGGAACGGCACAAGTATCACATGAAGATTTACATTATCAACAAAGATCTGCTAAGAAGAATACTGGTCTTGATGAAATCCAAACACAAATTTCTGGCCTTGTGTGAGTATGGAGATGTTGTGATTTCCTTCTTCAAGGCTTTGTGTGTCTTGTGTGGAAGGTGTACCAGTACCAATGTACAGTTGAACTCAGAATTCCTTTCCATTTGCTGTGTTTTACTGTGTTTTACAATTAAGTAATTTGGAAAAAAAAGAGGTAGCAGCTGTCTGTACGCACAGACCAATGCAGTTTCTAGTGGGAGGAGGATTGTTGTCTCTTTTGAAGTCTACAGGGATTCTTTCAAATCTTCATGACAGGATCCTTTGTAATCATATTTCTTGCCTCATTTCAGTGGAAATTGTGTCCTTTCTTAATAATGTCCTAAATCTGGATCTCCTTGTGGAGAGCGAATGAAATTCTGTGAACCAGGATCTTTAAAGACTCAGGCCTGGTTCTGGCAGGGGAACAAGGGAAAAAGCACAGGATGGTGTTAATAGTGTAACTTCATGCATGCTGGAGTGTATTGCTGCTGTACTTGAGAAAGAAATCTGTGGTTCCTGATGACCTTCAATTACCCAGGAAAGTCCAAGAAGGAAAGAAAGGTGACCTGTCAACAAATGCTGCTTCTGCACTTTGGGGGTGCATCTTCCTCTCAAGATAACACCAGGTTTTTCACTTCTTCCACAAGAAGATGAGAGCCCTGGCATGTGGTTGTTAAATGTTTGAATGTCTCCACACAGGTGCTCTTCGCTTTATGAGGAGGATAATTGGCCTGAAAGATGACCTTTATAACCGTTACATCACTCAGGGAAACCTGTTTGAACCAGTTGTAAATGCTGTGTTGGATAACAGGAATAGGTGCAACCTGCTCAACTCTGCTTTGATGGAGCTGTTTGAATTCATCCGAATGGTAAGTTCAGCAGCAGCCTCAGCACTGACAGGTCCATGACCTTGTAGGGCAAGAGGCAAAAGGCAGATTTCCAAGATACATGTTTTAACGGAAGGGTCACAAATGGAACTGGGATGTTGCTGAGTCTATTGTCCATTTCTAAGAGAAGTTTAATAATTCTTTCCAGATCTCAGCTCTAAGAGTAAATAAATTTCCTAAGAATAAATCTGATTGCTTCCCATTTGTTCTTGACAAGAATATTTTGGCTCTGGACAAGGAATCAGTTACTTTCAAAAATAAAGTTAAAAGCTTTCTGAGTTTCTGCATGTGAACATTTGAGACTGAAACCCTGTTTTGTTCTTATTCAGGAAGATATTCAGTTCCTTACGGCACATATAGTTGAGAACTTCTCTGATGCACTGGAATCTGTCAAATACATTCAAACATTCCAGGGACTGAAGACAAAATATGAGCAAGAAAAAGACAGGAAAAATGAGAAACTGAGCAGGTATGGCCCAGTCCTTTGAGGCTGCCAGTGACTGCCATTCTCAGGTCTGCTGGTTGGTTTTTCATTTCTCAGAGAAGCAGGTGGCTGGGATTGGGATTGGGTTTCATTCTTGCTGAACTTGGGTAAGAGTAAACCCCCATCTACCTTTCTTTGAGTAGAGCAGATGTGGTCAGTAGATTAAATGTTCCATTCAGAAAACTCTCAGCTTATGAAGAGCAGAATCTTGCTCTGTCCTTCTGAGTTAGGATTCAGTCCGCCTCATTATTGGCATATTGGTGAAGCTTATGGTGAGGGTGGAAGCAGGGATGGGGCTGTATTGCCTTCTCCAATGCACCTAATTAATTCTAAAGCTTTGGAAGCCATTTCTGACCTGGCTGAGTCTGAAACATCAGGCAAAACTTCAATCACTTGTCCTTTGTCTCTTGCAGTGTCCCCTCCATATTGCCTGGTGAGACATTTGTCAAAGAAGCAGTAGTCTTACAGGTGGATGAAGATCTGCAGTTATGTGAAGGTGAAGAGAAGGCACCTCCAGTGTCACCAGCAAGCTCTAATGTCTCCTATCCAACGAACACAACCCTGACCACAGTGATGACAGCCCCCAAGGTGGGAGAGAATTTGTATGGAAGCTCCTGTCCCATGTAGGACAGCAGAGCAGCCTCGTGGG
>VZTN01032699.1:34511-67249 GCA_013400515.1 Erpornis zantholeuca
CTTCAGTGAAGCTACTCTAGAGATGTCTTTCTGTTACTGAGAAAGGGGGTATTATTTAGAGTGTAAATTCTGATGAGACAAATGAAAGCCAACAGAAATTATATGTGGAGTTATAGACTGGAAGATTGCTCCAAAGGCTAAAGTGCCATGTAAAAATATTTTCTCTAAGACATTGGGGAACACCCAAATCCACAGTCAAGGAAAGAATAAAAGTCAGAGCTTCATCCCAGTTAATTTTTTAAAGATTCTTCTGTATTATGAATATGACTTATTTGTTATATTCCTAGTTAAAGAGTTTGTATTCACAACTTCTTTTGGTCATCAGTTCCTTAGTTCTAGAGTAGTCTTTTCCCTAGTGTGTTCAGAGTAACATACACAATATTTTTGAATGCAAGTATAAGATGCACATATATAACATTCTACTTGTTTTCTCAGACACTATTTTATAGTCAAGTACTGAAAATTGAAGTCACAAAACACTGATACCTCTACCAGTGATACTATGTAGAAAATAAATATTACATCTGCTCTAAGTTTTAGAAACAATGTACATATTTTGTAAATTCTTATCTGGTTTGCCTTGCTTTTGATGGCACCCAGATGAAAACAAGAGAAAATATAGTTTGTGTAGATTAAGATGAAGCCTTTCTGATTATAGACACTGAGAAAAAATTTCAAATATAAGACCCCATGGAAGATCTGATTTCCCGGACATCTCTCAATCCCACTGAAGTTAGTGGGACCAGAGTCAAAGCTGCCCTACCAGAGCAAAGACACTTTATTCTTTCATGTATTCAAAAGTTACAAAGAAGGTTCAGGCATTCTTTGGAAAAACAGAGACAAATGCTGTTTATTTACCATTCTTCACCTGTTCATTGGCCATGTAACAGGCAACTGTATATTGTAGTCATAGGCTGAGTTATTACCTATCTCTAACTAAAATATTCATGGAGCATCTCTGGACAGTTTCAGGAGTCATCCATTATAGATTCAGGTCACAGTTTGCAGTCTGTATTCACACTTGTTTTGATGCAGAGCAGCAAAACCTGTGCTTTGCAGCTTAAGAGAGTAAACCCAGATGCCACAAACGCAGTAGGAGGAGAAGGCTAGGACTCCATTTCATGTGGAAAAGTCTGGCTCTTTGCTCTGTTTCTGTGCTCTTCCATCCATTTTGTGCTGGATCCTCCTCATATGGCCAGGCATGAACCTAAGGAAACAATGAAGTCTTACAGGGCACGAAAGTGCAAAGAGTGAAAAAAAACAAGGGGTTTTTTGATACCAGGGGATAACAAATAACAACAATTAACAGGGTACAGAACAGCCTACTTCCGTATTCACAATTAGAGGGAGAATACTGACATCTGCAGACCTTTGGTTTGACACATTTTACCTACTTTCAAGATATTATCCTCAAGTCTGGAGGTGGTCAGAAAGAAACTGTACCTTTATGCAAAAAAATGCCCTCTAAGAAAAGTCTTCTACTAACTTCTGGAGGTGAGAATTTGGTTATGCTTCAATTGTTATTAATGTGTAGATCTCTGCCCTAGGCCACCTCTCATGAAATTTGACATCAATCGATTTCCATTGCAGTTTCAAATGGGTTTATCATTTGCGGGGATGGGAAACTTTTTCCTGATGAATTATTATTACCAAAATACACTGCTGTCTGTCAATCTGCAGAGGGGTGTAGAGAAAAATCATGCTCTCTTTATCTGTAACTTTTTCTCTACTACTGATATTGTCCTCTCCTCCAAAGCCAGGATCCCTCTGCTGTCTGGGTTATTATGGTAAGCTTTGTGTACTTCATCCTTCTGAGAGAAAAAAACCCAAGTTTGTGGAAAACGACCTGTGGAAAGAAACTCGGAAAATACATTGTTTGTATCCACTGCCCAGTGACAAAGTTATTTTTTCTCATATTAAAGTAGCTCACAGCAGGATGTTCTCACCCTAAACAAACTAATGCCATAAACAAAACATGAAAACATAATACACTCTGCAAAAGAAGTGAATTTTCTACCCAGCTGTCTATTTGCAAGCTTAAGAGGTATGCAAAATCTCTACCCAAATTTGGCTGATTTTGAGATGTGAGTTTTGCTGGAAGAGAGAAATAAGTACTAGGACTGGTTGCACATAAACAGTGCAGTCGTATGCACTTAATTGCTGCAGGACATCATGCCATAATGTGACCCATCTAAGTTTTTCTCAGAATTTTATTTCATGAGAACAGCTTCTAATTTTTTCCAAATTGAATATTTAAGTGGTTTTATTTTTATTTACATTTTTACAGAATGCAATAAAAAGAGTAACTGTGATGAAACACATCAAAGCACTTTGAGGATGTCACCATTCTCAGTGTCAGCGTTTTGCCTTGAGATGAATGTCAAACCTGGTGTTCCATGTTCTGATTTAAGCTAAAAGAAAACAGCAGTAATTAAAAACAGTTCACACAGGAAAACTCCTGCAGGTTTTCATCTTTAGTAAAACATTAGAACAAGCTAAATGCTTCTATTTGTTTGAAATGGCTAATAAAATTTCAGTGCAAATGCGCCAGATTTGCTGTAGGTCTGAGCAGAATTCAGAACTGCCTCCCCAGGAAGTACTTCAATGGGCTAAAGGGTATCCCTAATGGTACCTCTGTTTTGGAGGGATGCTAATGAGGGCAGGACCNGATTCTGAGGCTTCTCCTTTGCTCACAGTTTGAGAAATGAAAGGCTGGGTGAGCCTTGAGGTTAATGTTTTGTGAAGGTGGTGGGAGAGGAGGAGCTGCTGGTAAATAGGAGGTTTTCTCAAGTTTCTGGTTTCCTGTATTTGTTTTGCGCATCTCATGACTCAGGGCTCATAATTCTGTTATCACTTGTGAACACTAAATTCATGGAACACTTTTTAAAGTGTACTTTGCAAGAGGTTTGTCAATTAGAAATCATTAAAGAGAAGGATCTTTTTTTGTGATTCTACAGCAAATTTACCTTTGCTCTTTGTAGCATCTGTCTGTCCCTACAGGGGCTGGCATCAGCTACCTACCAAATTGCTCAGTGTATTTATTGATTGACTCAGTGGGTCAGAGTGAACAAGTGACAGGTATGTTCTGCCTGACTTGCAGTTGAACTATTTTGGAGGAATTCTCTATAAATTTTCCTAGTTCCCTGGGTTTGCCTGGTGTTGTGTTTAATGATCTGTTACTTGAACATCAAAAAACTCTGCCTCTGCATGAGGGTCTACCAACTGTAGCCAACAACAAAAACTGGGGTTAAAATGTTCCTCCAAATGAAAGCTAATAATTTTTGATTGCTTACCTTTGGGCACAAGTATTTTCAATTAATAAATAAACAAGAAACAAATAAACTTCAGCTGAGACATCTGAAACACTAATTTAGCAGACAGGTGATCATTCCAAAGACCACAGAGCATCTATATTTTAGCTATTGGCTATCATTTATCTTACAGTAGCAGCTAAAAGCCTCCACTGAGATTGGAAGCAAAATTCTTTTCTATACGGCAGTGAGAGGCAGCTCCTCCTGCAAAGGATTTATTAATTCAACAGAGAAGAGGAAATAACACAGCAAATGTGCAAGGAGCCTGTAGGGAACATGAAAATCTCTCACATGTAGAAATGTGACCTTCTGTAGAGCTGAGTGCTCTGTAGGAAGAGCTTTGGTCCCTTTGGTTTCCAGAGAGTCAGAAGTAGCCATCATCTGTCATGTGCTGCTAAGGAGAAACCTGGCCCTGACATTTTGCTGCAAAAAACAGGAATTTAGGTGTTAACTCCATAGATATGCTGCGAAACCTGCAGCATGATGCTGTCACTTTAATTTCTGACTTGTAGTCTCACTAATTTCAAACCAGTATAAAGTGTTTTTCTGCTCAGGGAGTGTAATTAGCTTCTAAGCACCAACTCCAGAAAGATGACTAATGTTTTTCAGATTCACATGGGATATCAGCTGGGTTGCCTCTCACATAGCCCCTGGGAACAAGTTACAATTTAGGAGCAGGATTTTGATTTTTATCATACCAGAAAAATCCAAAATTTAGCTAACTGGGAATGACAGAAGCATCAGTGATTACTAGTGACTGAGAAAGGTCCAGCATTTTAATCCCATTTACTGGGTATAAATGCTCAATCGCTTTTACCCTGTGCTTGTGGACACTTTAATGCCTACAAAAAGCTATAGGTCAAGCAAGAAAAAACAGATTCTCCTTGTGCTGGGAATGGGTAAAGGGATGGACTTACAGAGCATGTAAAAACATGTATTTGAGTAGAAGGTGAGTTATTTCACAAAGGGTCTGATTCAGAGGGTACTAGACTGTTTTCAACAAAATTTCTAATACGGTGAGTCACCTTTTGAGCTGTAGAAGGGTCTCAGAGGTGCCTGTGCTAAGTTTGGAGGTGAGAGTGGCCTCTTCCATTGCAGCTGGAGGGACAGATGTACAAACTGTGCAGTTTCCACACCTGCCTCATCTGTCACCATCCTCCAGCTTTCACGGGTAAATAAGTACTCACAGCCTGTTTCCATGCAATCCAGAGAGGCATAGTTTATCACTTCTGTCTTGGAGTGATTTTTATGATGTATGATATATCCTATATCGTCTCCTTTATGCCCAGAAAATGAATTTTATGCCATTCTGTGCCTGAGAGGGGAGGAAAAAAGCCCAGAGGAATTTGTGTTCACAGCCAAGGTCAAAGGTGTGGGGGAGCGGCAGAACTGAGGGAGACGGAGGGGAAAGGCAGCAGTGCTCTCCTGGGTTTTGGCAGCTTGCCAGCGAGGGTTTCGTCTCTGCTTCTTTTTCTTCGAGGGGAAGAGAGAGAAGGTTTTTTTCCTTCCTTTTTGGGACTTTGGTTTCTTTTTTTTCTTCTGGACTTGGAGCATCAGAACCTCGGGAGACCTCACTGGGAGATTTGGTTTNGGATATTTCTCCCCTGGGTTTTGTCTCAAACTAGGACAACTTCTTAGCCCCAAAGTGGATTATAAACCCTCACAGTGCCACTTACTGCAGCTCAGTAGCTTCTTAACCACACAAAGACCTGACCATATAGAAAGGCTTATCCTGTCTGTAACTCCCACACTGATCTGTACAGATATGCCTGTAGCATCATATATTTTCAAGAGAATCTAAAAAGAACACCTCTGCGAAAGGCAGGGAGTCATGCAGTACCCACCTTGGAGCAAGTGCTGGAGTCAGATGTAGACAGTTAAAGACTTTTTTTTCCAGTCCTGGCCTCCAACCATGATCTTGTGTGCCTTTACTGTGAAACTCCTGTTCATGCTGATGGCATTTTCTTTGGAAATCAGTGTTGTGTAATTTAGCAAAAGCTGAAGAAGATGTTTTTCTGTTCCAGCATGAGTATTACCTTTTCAAGTGGTAATCACCACCAACTGCTAGATGGCAAGAGCAACAGGAAAATGTAAAAAGGCAGCTGGGACCAGATGAGAAATAGTAAAGCTGGAATGAAAGGCATAAATCTAAAATGTGCATGAGGATAATTTACTGTTTTTTTAATAGATAAACATGTGGAAACAATAGAAGACATAGAATGGCTAGAACTTTTATGTTGAGTAAAAATTAAAGTGACTAGACTGACACTGACCAGACTTGTAACATCTGTCTTTTACTAGATTTTATAAAAGATTCAGATATGGGGGATTTTATTATTACTTTCTTTAGCAAGAAGAGAGAACTACAAGACATTTATTTAGAGTCTGTTTCCATGATATAACAGTTTCAGTTATTCAGTTTCAAACTTGATGTGTGAAAAAATATTTATGCTCAGCTTGTTGTATTTAGTTGATGTGTGTTACCCAATTACCGTTTGCTACATACTGTTCTGGATGGAGCTCAGTCCCTACTGACCAATACATCCTGTTTTAAGTAAGTTCTAACTACACATGGCAAACTTCTGCACCTTGTGGATAACTCATTGACTATCAGGAACAGTAAGTCCATTTATGTGTTTTCAAATCCAAATCTGCCAAAATGTCTAGGTGCAAACAGTATAATTTATTAGGTTAACCTACAATATAATCCATTATATTAACCTCGCAATATAATCGATATATTGATAGTTTGAAAGCATTCACCTTCTTACCAGGATGATAAAGTGATGATTTTTTGATCTGCTCTTTGCATAGCTCCTGATGTCCTGCTTTATCTGCGAGGTATAAACTGTCACCAGGGTTTAGGTTCCCTTCCCTTGTCTCTCAAACTCACTTAGGTGCCTTTCCTTCAGCACAATCCAAAGAAGTGAGTTGAACATCTGGCTTCTTTCTTACATGAAAAACTGTGTGAGGTGATCCATCATTTTGTTACCCTGTGGTGATCTGACAAGAGGATTAGAGCCAGACATTTCTCATCCATTTATATTTAATTAGAAATAGCCATTACCAAGACTGAGACTTTCAATAACTGTGCATTTCCTGCTTGCATTTGTTTTTCCTTATCACAGCTTTCCTGTAACTCTTACATTAACCAGTAATGATGCCCTAATTGATTGTGAAGTTGTAAATAGTAGACAGAACTTGTGAGTGCTTTTGATT
Organism: Erpornis zantholeuca; assembly: GCA_013400515.1. Taxonomy (NCBI): domain Eukaryota; kingdom Metazoa; phylum Chordata; class Aves; order Passeriformes; family Timaliidae; genus Erpornis; species Erpornis zantholeuca. The sequence goes on from VZTN01032699.1 coordinate 41,042, forward strand.
CAATAAAGGAACAGCAAGGCTCTTGGTAGCTGAGAAACACTTGATAATATCATATTGAATTACATACTATTGTTTAGGTCCTTCAAGTGGCCTTGATGGACTTTAATAACCATCTTGAAATAAAATGTCTCTTGAATACCAGTTATCCTAAGCAGCTTACTATGAACATTTGCACTTTCTGAGAAGTTCATTAAAACATTGATATCAATTCTCATAAATTTTAGAATAGTTCATTTTTATTTCAGTAAATGCTAAGCACCACAAAGAGGTAAATTGCTGTTAGCAGTTACTCTAAAACAGATTGGTTTGGATACCCTTCAAAAATCAATTTGCACCCATTTAAAAATACTGTGATAATGAATTGCATTAATTGTTAATGCTTACTTTCAGTGTCATTACAGAACCCATCATAAATGCTTTCCATTCAACAACCAGTCTGCAGAATGTGCTGAGAAGAGAAATGCAAGGATCCTGAGTGTAATTATTTGTTTGTAATGGCTCAAGGCCCATTACTTACTTAGGAGAGTGATTTTGTTCACATGTTCAAACATATTCACATGTTCATGGCGGAATTTGAACTCTTGGCAGATCACTGGCAGAGGTCCCTGGCAGATTTATGTGAGCAGCTCATCTTGAATCCGCAAGATCTGTGGAGACCAAGTAGCAGGGGCAAAATTACTTAAGAAATATCAGCTATTAAGTTCTGACACCATTCAGATAAGCCAGTTGCATTTTTAAAAAACACACAGAGTATTTATCAAAATGTTATGATATGAAGCAAAGTAACAATTAAAATACACACCCCAAACTACATCCTGTGGGAAGTTTGAATTAGAAGTTGTACTTATTTTCATTCATTGCTGGTTTTATATTGCTTAGGGGTTATTCTGCCTGTAATATTTTTATTTTTTCTCCTGTCTCTGTACCATATCTGGGGAGTCCCAGATTATCTTCATTATCTTCATGTGATGAGAAATAACCCCCAGTCTTTCTTCTCTTGGTGGTTAACTGTTCTTTGTTGATTGATTGATTGACTGATTGATCGAATATTCACTGTCTATTGGCTCCAGCTCCTTATTCAGCACACAGACTAAGCATAACAAGTTGAGGAGTAGAAAAGTGTGATTTGATGATTAAGTCATAGGATCAAGATTCACATTCTTGGATATTATTACTTTGCCTTCTAATGCTTTAATTTTTCACTTAAAGAATGAGATTGTGTCAGGAGTTTTATATCTGGTGTTTTATGAACATGTTTACAGGACCAGAGAAAATAGAGCTTTCCATTATAAACCTTTTTGGAAGTGTTAGAATTCACAAGATCAAAATCAAAAACATTCAGAATGTGTTCTGCTTTTGCTATATATGTCAAGAAATGTGTTCTGCTGTTTTGCTAAAATTTCTAAAAAAAAAATCTTTAAAGCAGTTTGTGACTATCAAGATCTTTTGCAGTGACTGGTAAAATCCCAGTTGACTCCACTTGTATCCTGACTATTTGAATTTATGCTGATTGACAAAATAAAAAGTCTGGGGAAACCAGTGAAATGTGAATGTGAGAGGTTTCCAAAGGCAACTCTTCCCATGTCATGACCAGATAAAACATATTGTTCTTCTCTACAAATCAAAGGTCAGTTATTTGGGAGGACAGACAAAAGAAAAGGCTGAGTGGCATTTGCAAAAGTAAATTGGAGTAGTGAAACAAAGAGAATGAAGGGTGAAAAGTTTAAGGTCCAAGAGAAAAATGAAAAGTGAGTGCTGGAGTAGTACAGAACTTGGCCAGCAAGTACCCTTAAGGCAAGGATTTCAGTCCCTTTGATTGGATGGCAGGGGATAGCTGTGCAAAGTAAATAAATAAGTAGGGAAGCATGCAGAAAGTATTGTAGTCTTTTTCCTTGGGGGAAACATATGGCAAATTCACCTGCTGGTGAGGGCCAGCTGCCCTGACAGGAGAGGACAGGCAAATTCAGAAAGCTGCCATAGCACACAGGCTGCTCTGCAGGGTTTGCTATCACATACTACCATGTTGACACCAGTCCATTTTCCAGAACAGAATTATTTGCAAGGCAGGACAATATAATATTTATTTCATTTGGTTGTTTCTTATGAAGTAGCTTCTATTAGCGCACATAAAACCTCTCTTCCCCTTGCCCTGAAACCAGTGGAAGTGAAACGGTAGGACAGACATGTCTCACTGCTGCTCGTTAATAGAGTCGTGCCTGTGCCCAATTGTTGGTCATGGTTCATATGCCTGTTTGCAGAATGCCTGAGGAGTCACAGATGAGACACCAGCTACCAGGTCCTTGGAATGTTAAAATATGTCATGATGGCAGATGCTGGCATAGGTTGAACCTTATTAAGGGAATCATGTTGGAGAGACAGAGTATCTTTCCCAGAAAACAGCAGTTAACAGATAGGTACATTTTGACCCTTCAGGCTTTTGCAGCTGCTTTACAGCACCAGAAGGTCCTGCATGTTCTTGATCTCTACAATAATCTGTACTCGTTAGGTCAAATTTAGAGTAGCATATAAATTAGCTGAAAGAAATGGGGCACATTCAAACAGATGATGGTCTGGAACATTGCTGAGATTGCGAGTACACTGAAGTGGCTCATAATGTGTTACTCAAAGGCATTTCTTCTTCATTTTTGAAAAAAGACTAATGAAGGAGGCAGACAGCAATACACAGTAAACACTCTTGGTCTGTTGTGTACTATTATCAGATTTCAGGTAGGCTGCAACTAACCAGATACCATAAAGGTTTTTAGTGAAGCTGTGAGTAACATGGAAGCAGAGCACCATCAGGAGCATGGTTACATTAACAAGGAGAAGGTCAGTGAGAGATGCTGGTGATCAGTATCTCTTGCGGCCTGGCTCAGGAGCAGCTTTGGAACAATCTGTCCAAATACACTTAACTTTCTCTTTTTCAAGCATCAACAGCCAAATACCATCTGTCAAAATGCAGATGTCTGCTGTTTGAAGATGCCAGCGTGTAACACACCTGATATTCTGCTATTCAGAATGATCACAAACATTACAAAACAGGAGGTTTGGAGGTGAACTGAGGAGGATTGGAGCTCATCATTATTCAAATGCTGGGCTGGTAGAAAACATTGATGAATGCTGTGGGAGTTCACTATAACAAATCCCTTCTTCTCTTACAACCTGAGCAAGTGGGAACAGGTACCTACATCTACCCTGCAACAGCAGACACACCAACAAACACCTGAGTCTTAAGACTGTGCCTCAGTTTAAACAAAGATTTTACACCTACTCATAAATTTAAGGACGGTTGCGTTCTGCTGGCTACTGTTGCAAGCCGCAAAAAGCAACCAGTGCCACAGAGAGTCTCTGCCCTGCCCGGGTCAGCCCACATGCTCCATGCTTTCCTTCCTGAAGGCATGGTCACAGGGCTCTCACCAGCTGGGAAGCCTTCAGGCTAGCTCAGGCATCTTCTGCTCTCTGCAACAATGCAGCGACAAAGGGGATGAGAAGAGGCCTCCACGAGGAGAGCACAGAAGATGTTTATTCACATGCTGCTATCCAGATATCCAGGGGTGAAGGCAAAGGCAAGGCAGAGGTTTGGGGTTTTATCAGGACCCAGGGGAGGGGTGGAGTTGGGGTCCCTCACAGACCAATAGGAGGAGTTCAAGGGAGTGGCCAGGGTTTAGCCGGGAATAGGGAAAAAGGGGGTGGAGGGAACACCACAAAGGACTTCTCATGCAACGTATGCTCTCTTCTTAAAATTTAGGAAGTTACAGTTCTCCAGCCAAGAGTCAGGAAATTACCCGCAAATGATCCCTGGCTGCTGTGAAAGCAAAGGCAAGAGTCAACTCTTACCTTTTTCCTTGCCTCAGCTTTGAAAGGAACAATGCACCTGCAAGGTGATAGTATTGCATTTCATCAATTTTTTACAAGGAACAGTAAGAATTCATATATTTTACACGGATGAAAGAGCTTTTCGGACCAATGAATCCTTGCTTCTTTTTGTGCAGTTTGCAGAACTTGAGGGTGGTCTCACCTTACCTCCTTGAATGGGTATCCCAAGCATAAGGAAAATACCATTTCCTCTGCAATCTCAGCACAAGGGGCAAGACTAAGTTTGATTAGAGCATAAACAGGTATATTTCCCTGAGATGTTATGTCCAGGTCATGGGTATGTTGTATTGATGCATTTTTACTGTGGGAAAGGCAAAAGAAAGAGCTTTCAAACTCCTGTATTCAGAGAATCACAGAATTAACTAGGTTGGAAAAGATCTCTGAGATCATTGAGTCCAAGCTATGACCTAACACTGCCTTGTCAACTAGACCCTGGCACTGAGTGCCACATCCAGTTTTAAATACCTTGAGAGGTGGTGACTCCACCACCTCCCTGGGCAGCCCATTCCAGTGCCCAATCACTCTTTCAGTGAAGAGCTTCTTTGTAATATCCAGCCTAAACTTCCCTTGGAGCAGTGTAAGGGTGTGTCCTCTTGTCCTGTCTCACTGATTGCCTGGGAGAAGAGACCAACTCCCACCTGGCCACACCCTCCTGTCAAGGAGTTATAGAAAGTGTTAAGGTCTCCCCGGAAGCTCCTTTTCTCCAGATTAAACAACCCCAATTCCCTCAACCACTCCTAATAGGGCTTGTGTTCTGGACCCTTATTGCCCTTCTCTGGACATGCTCCACCATCTCAACATCCTTCCTAAACTGAGGCACCCAGAACACAGCAATTAAGGTGCCATCTAATCAGTGCCAAATACAGGGGAAGAATGACTTCCCTAGACCTGCTGGCCACACCATTCTTGATACAGGCCAGGATGCCATTGGCCTTCTTGGCCACCTGGGTACACTGCTGGCTCATGTTCAGTTGACTGTTAACCAGCACCCTGTTGGGAGTTAGGCTTTTTTTTTTTCCCCCAGGGATTCTTCTTCCCATTGCTCTGGAGATGATGAATAGATGTTACTTAAAGACCTAGATGGGCATCTTGGAACAATTCCATTTGAAATGGTTCTGGGGGGACGGGGTTGGTGGTGGTGTTGCAGCAGTCTCTTAGCGGGGAGGAGGGGGGAGGGAGTCCTTGCCCAGATCAGAGGACACATGGTTGAGGTTTTGGTTTTGGACTGCTGCTGAGGAGAAGATTTTTTCCTTCACTGTTTCTCCTTACCATGGGTGAGCCTCTGCTCCAAGAGCAGCCATTGAACTGGGACTTTTCAACACCCAACCTTACTGGGAGAGTCCCTCACCATCTGTTTGCATGCCTTAGGGGAAACCTGAGACCCCAACCCCCTCACTCCCTCTGGTGGAAGCACTTCCAGGGAGCTTTCCAGAGCCTGGCTGCTCTGGACGTCACACAGGACATGTGAGAGTCAGGGGAAACCCAAAACACCCCTGCTTCACCTTCTCTCTCTTCCTGGGGCCACTCCGTCCCCGCTGTTTCTGACACTGATCCAGGGTTTTTTCTACACTTCAGCTCGACAGCACGGGTCTGCCCGGCCCCATGCTGCTCCTGCAACCCCTTCAGGGTTATTGCTACACTTGGTTTGCCACCCCAGGTCAGCTCGCCTCTGCCGTTCCAGCTCGCCACTCCGAGGTTACTGCCACCTGGAGTGGCACTGAGACCAGCCACTCCCTGTGGATTTTGCAAAGGGAGCCACCTCCCCTTTTCCCTGATACCCCAGTTGCCATTGCCATGTGGAGACACAGTGGAGCTCGCGCCACAGCGCCCCCTGCCCGCGCGGGGGAATCACCGCACCCGCCCTGCCCGGCCGGGAGCCACCAGCGCCCCCTGCCGGCTGTGAGCGGCACTGCAGCGAAGGGGAAAGGGCCTGCGGCCCAGAGAGGCTGCACTGGCCTCTGCTGCTCTCTGTGCCGGCTGACATTGCTGCTTGTTTGCATTCTTATATCTATAGATATTCTAGTAAAGAACTGTTCTTCCTTTTCCCATATCTTTGCCTGAAAGCCCCTTAATTTCAAAGTTATAATAATTTGGAGGGAAGGGGATCATATTTTCCATTCCAGGAAGGTTCCCACCTTCCTTGGTACACACCTGTCTTTTAAACGAGGGCACTTCCCCAGGTCCCTTTCTGCTTAGCCTCTGACTAGTCACTCTGTCCCCAGCCTGTAGCACTGCAGAGGGTTGTTGTGGCCAAAGTGCAGAACCTGATACTTTGTCTTGTTAAATCTCCCAAGTCCCTGTGCAGACCCCTCCTACCCCCAACAGATCAACACTGGTACCCAACTTGGTGTCGTCTGGTACACTCAATCCCCTCATCCAGATTATCAATAAAGATATTAAGCCCAACATATATCCTTCGGAGACACCACTAGTGACTGACTGCCAACTGGATGAAGCACTGTTCACCACCACTCTCTGGGCCTGGCCGTCCAGCCAGTTCTTAAACCAAGAGTTTGCACCTATCCAAGCTGTGGGCTGCCACCTTTTCCAGGAGTGGGAAAGGAGATAGTGTCAAAGACTTTGCTGAAGTCCTGGTAGACAACATCCACAGTGTTCCCCTCATCCACCAGGAGGGTCAACTGGTCACAAAAGGAGGTCCTGCCCTCCTAAATCCATGCTGGCTGGGTCTGATCCCTCAGCCATCCTGTAGGTGCTATGTGACTGCACTCAATATGAACTTGAGTGCAGTCACATGATGAACAGTGGTAACTGTTACCACACTATTACCACATTACCATTATTACACTATTACCACATGATAACCTTGCTGGGCACTGAGGTCAGGCTGACAGGCCTGGAGTTTCCCAGATCCTCCTTTCAGCCCTTCTTTGGGATGGGGTCACATTGGCGTCTCCAGTCATCTGGGACCTCCCCAGAGAGCCACAACTGATGGTAAATCATGGAGAGTGGCTTGGCAAGCTCTTTCGCCGGCTCCCTCATCACCCTAGGATGGCTTCCCTCTAGCAAGCTTCCCCTATAGACTTGTGAACATCTAAGTAGCTCAGCAAGTCACTAACTGCTTCCTTCTGGATTACAGGGGAACTATTCAGCACCGCATCCCTGTCTACCAGCCCAGGAAGCCAGTGGTCCTGAGGATGACTGTAGAAATGACCCAGCCCTGTTCTTCGGGGCCTTTCAACAAGAGACTCATGTTCATAGACTGAAGATCAGAAGGGTTATTTTACAGATTGATATTATTAAAAAGGAGTTGAGAGATCAAGCTTCTCCCTCCAGCCAGGCTTCGCTGGAGGCATCGTCTGTCTGATGTCTGTGTCTGTGCAGCAGCACCAGAAAGGAATGCACAACAAGATGGAGAGGAAATCTTTCATTGGTCAAGGAAAGCACCTCACCATAAACATTTCTCATATTTACATTCTTTCATCAAGGATTTTTCCTGAGAGGTTACAGAAGTTCTCTGTAACCTGGGTTTAACTATTTCATTCAAGACAAGTTAAAAACGACTTGCATTTCTCAAGCCTTTCTCTGAGATCTCTCAAAAACCCACTGACAAGTCAGTACCACAGATGACCTGTCTTATTGTTGAAAACTGAGGCAAAGATGGTCTTAAGTACCTCAGCTTTTTCCTCATCTTTAGTAACTATATTTCCTCTCACATCCAATAAAGAATGGAGATTTTCCTTGCCCCTCCTTTTGCCATTAATATATTTATAAAAACATACTTTATTATTCTTCACAAAAGTGGCCAGATTAAGTTCTAACTGGGCTTTTGCCTCCCTAATTTTCTTCCTACATGGTCTAGCGACATCCTTAAATGTTTTTTGAGTTGCCTGCCCCTCTTTTCAAAAGTGATACACCCTTTTTTTCCCTTAGTTCTTTCAAAACCTCCCTGCCCATCCAGGCTGGTCATCTTCCCTGTCAGCTCATCTTTTGGCACATAGGGATAGGCTGCTCCTGCACCTTTAAAATTTCTTTCTTTCTTAAGGTATGTCTATCCTTCCTGGACCCCTTTGTTTTGAAGGGCTGTTCCCCAGGGTACTCTCCAAATCAATCTCTTGAATAGGCCAAAGTCTGCCCTCCAGAATTCCAGTGTGGAAGTTCTGTTGATGTACCTTCTTGTTTCACAGAATATTAAGAACTCTATTATTTTACAGTCACTGTTCCCTAGACAGCCTCCAAGCACCACATCTCCCACCAGTCCTTCTCTGTCTGTAAACATGTCTAGCAGAGCCCCACCCCTGGTAGGCTAACTCACCAGCTGCAACAAGAAGCTCTTTTCCATACACTCTAAGAACATCTTAGATTGCCTCTTCTCTGCTGGTTGAGTTCCCAGAAGATATCTGGGAGGTTAAAGTCACCTACAAGAACAAGAGCGGGTGATCTTGAAACATGTTCCAGCTGCTTATAGAATAACTCATTTACCTCCTTATCCTGGTTGGGTGGTCTGTAAGACTCCCACCAGGATGTTGGTGTTATTGGCCTTCCCTGTGATTCTTACCCATGGGCACTCGACTTTATCATCATTAATCTCAAGTTCTGGAGTGTCAAGGACCTCCCTTACATACAGAGCCACCCCTCCACCTCTTCTCCCTCTCCTATCTCTTCTGAAGAGCTTGCAGCCACCCACTGCAGCACTCCAAGTGCAAGTCATCCCACCACGTTTCCGTGATGGTGACTANACGTTGCCGTGATGGTGACTACGTCACAGCTTTCCTGCTGTATCATAGCTTCCAGCTCCTCTTGTTTGTTACCCATGCTGCATGCATTAGTGTACATGCACTTCAGCAGGGCTGCTGATTTCACCCAAATCTGGCTTATCACCCTTAGGGTCCTCTTTGGAGAGTCTGGTTTCATTCCTGTCCTGCTTCAAATCTCTTTTAAAGCCCTCTCAATAAGCCCTGCCAACTCATGGGCTAGAATCCTTTTGCTCTTATTAGATAAATGGAGCCCATCTGACTCAAGCAAGCCTGGTGCCTTAAAAGTAGCCCCATAATTAAAAAATCCAAAATTCTGCTGATGGCACCATCCCTTAAGCCATTCATTGATAAAGTGGGTTTTCCTGGTCCTTTTCATCATTCATCCCTGCTACTGAAGGAATTGAGCAGAACACCACCTGTCCTCCTGTCCCATCAACCAATAAACCCAGAGCCTTGAAATCCTTTTAAATTACGCTGGTACCCTTCTTATCAACTTCATCACTGCCAACCTGGACAACCAGCAATGGGTAATAATCAGAAGGCTGAATCAGCCCAGGGAGTCACCTGGTGATATCACATCCCTAGGCCCCAGGGAGGCAGCAGACCTCCCTGAGGGATGGTTCTGGTCGATATACTGGGCCCTCTGTTCCTCTCACAATGGAGTCACCTACTACAAATACTCCTCTTTTCTTCTTAATACTTGAGGTTCTGATCAATCTGACAGACAAAGTGCAAATGGGGGACTCTCCAGACAGACTTTTTTCTTTAGCATCATCTGCTTGACTTTCTGGATTCAGAGCCTCATATCTATTCTGTAAGGGCATGTGGCAAGGTGATGGAGGACATTTTACTACCTCCCTGAGCAAGGACCCAGTTCCATCCCCTCCATCTACTGGTCTTCTTCTGCCTGATGGCAAGAGGGGCAGGGCTCCTGTGATTCATGCTGAGTTTCTCTCAGGTTTGGAAGGGTGTAATTCCACCGGTTTATTTCTCTTTTGCTTTCCCTACTAGTCCTTAGACTATCCACTTCTTCCTTAAGCTGTGCCACCAGACAGATCAGAACATTCACCTGCATGCAGATGTGTGGGGAGCGATAGGGAGAGATGAGCTGTGGGCTGTGAGACGCCTGCAGAACACCATGGCAGCACTTACTTATCACTACTGCCTGACCCTGGGGGAAGGAGATGCCACGAGGCAGAGCCCTGCAAAGAGGAGCCTGCCAGAAGGTGCTGGATGGGTGGGCAGCACGTGATCACGCCTACATAAGGACATTAAGACAGTGTGCTGCTGATGTGGCAATGTGTGATAGGCTGCTTAGTGAAAAATACCATAAGGAAATACTGGGTCTTGAAGAAGTGTATAAAACCAGCTTGTTTCTTTGAATAAACATCTCAGATTGCCTGCTGGTCTGAGTTTGTGCTTTAGTCATCACGTCACAGATGTCTTGTCCACTGTCCCCCTGTACTAATACCAGGCTCAGACACTCTCTGCAGCCAGTGGCCTGGACAGCTGCATGCTCTTGGGGGGTTAACACCACAGCCACCTAACACACAACCCACCACCACGAGGGTGGCTGCCCTGTTCCTGCTCATCCTGCCTGCACAAACTGCCATGCCACACCCTCACTGTCTTGCCATGCCCCTGTTCACTTCTCTGGACCACCAGCACTCCCTAGAACCTTTTAAAATCCCTGCAAATGACCCAGAGATGACCCCTGTCTTGCCTGAATGGCTGACAAGAGAGCCATTAATTGTCACCCTGATTTTAGCTTTCTGGTGTTTTCATTTTTGGAGTCAGTCTTTCTCACACATTTCAATCTTTCTATAATCTTGTTTTGCTTTCCTTTCTTCATAGAAGAGAGTTTGATGGACTTTTAGTTTGACCGGTGTGATTAGAGAGGAGGACATCTCACCCTCCAATCCATGGTCGTTTTAGAGAATCTATAAATACCAGTGTGAAAAATAAAACTGGGCTTTTTTTGCCTGAGCCACGCGCTGTGTGTGCATGTGTTCATTTTGTGTCCTTTAACAACAATTAATCATGCCACTTACACAAAAAGCTTGTGCCTGTGTCCATGTGAAGGGACATCCTTCCAGAAAGATATATTTTGGAGAAATACTTGGCTTTTCATGAGACAGAGTTTCAGGGGTGGAATGTCAGAGTAAAGTGATGAAAGGAAGTCATCCATAGTCTGTAAGTCTCCCAGCCTCATTGGCACAATCTTTCACTAAGCCATGCAGTCCCCATGTTTCTTTCATGCCAGGTCTCACCTCTATATCTCTTTTAGCTTACCCAATCTCACAAAAGCAATTCTGAGAAGTAGGGCTTTGTCATTTTAAGCTCAGCAACATGCTGACCTGTAACCTGATTTCCTGGGAAAATTTTCTGCATCTAAGAGTATCAGGAGCTTGAAGGGCAGACATGCATCTGAGTATATTTCTCCAGAAGCCTAAGTTTAAAAATACGCGTGTACGTGTACATAAGGACTAAAGAAGATATAAAAGCCATTTTAAAAGTTCAAAATTGTAATTACTTTCTCAGGAATGGCTGTAAGTGTTACACACTGCAGCTTTGGCAACGGCATTCTTTGCTCCTTTCACCTATACTGTATGAAAACAAACCAGAGCCAAAAACTCAGACACAAAACATGTAAGATCCATTGCTCCAAAATTAAATGAACAGTTAATGATATTCTCCAAGATAGGAAAGAGGCCACATTTTTCTTCTCAGGGAAGTCTGAATATATTAATTCAAATTATCTGGAAAAATGTCCAGACCTTCAACAATTACTAATATATGTTCTAACATTTTCAACAATTTTAATTGGCGACATGATAAAACCAAAGTGTGACTCAGACAACAATTTACTGGAGGATGGGAGAAGTCTCTCAAGATACCTGTTTTCATTGTTTTCTGCCAGCTCTTGGTCTTTGTGGTAGACAGAGTATTGCTCAGTGAACCCTTTTTTAACCTTATTTGCTCTCATGGTCAAAGCATGACACATGTTTCACAGCCCACTTCTCTCAAGAACGTCTATAATGCTTTTTCTGTTGACAGCAGCTGAGGACAGCAGCAGAACAAAATATGAAGCATGTTTATGAAAGCACAGGACAGACTGATGGCTAAATACACAGCTTAATTTGGTCTGTGAAACCCAGAGAACAACTCCCATAGGAATGTTATAAATACATATTATAATATTGGCTTTTCGCGTGTATAAAAATGGATGCTATATATGTGATGTTAGACACTTTACTGCCTAAGTATAGTTTCTTAGAAATAGTAGTGAGATACGTATCTTTCTTAGGATTATAGCATGGTATGTAGAATGCTTCTTTTGTAACAACAAAGATAATCAAGGAAATTCCCCACATTCTTGGATTGTCTGGATGAAGATAGCGGTGACAGACTCCGGAACCCCAAAGGAAGAACTATTGATCAGGAAGTAGAGCACGGGATATCCAAAAGCTTAGTCTGCAGAACAGGACTACAAGAATTTTGAAACTTCTAAACAGACCTGCAAGTAGGAAATTAAGGCAGGATGGGGGGAAGCTTGAAACCGAAAAAACACCAAAAAAAGGAATATTTGAATCATGCATTAAAGTCTGTGAATATGCAAATATGCTGGTATATTTAAAAGAAAGCATTTTGTGGGCCAAGGTGTGCTCTTGGCAGCCTGCCAGGCATCCGGCCATATTAACCTTTTACTTTATTTCTGCCTCCTATTGTCCTTTTATTAAACCCCTTATTAAACCTTTTAAATTTAGCAACAGGGTGAACCTTGTTTTTCACAGGAATCTGGTGTCCACATTCAAGCTTCAGCTTTAGGATGAGTGTGTTTGTTTTACACTGCATGGCTTTACAGAACTGATCTGTCTCACTGGATGATGCAGCTGCTCTCAGCTCAGGTTTGTTCTCCAAAAGGACCCATGGGAGGGCTCCAGTTTGTCTGACCAGTTCTAACTGCATTCAGCCTGCAGCCTCACAATTCACGGTAGGGAACTCACTTGGAAATAAGAAATTGCAACTTTATTTCCTTCCTCATTGTGAAAAATTGAATTTCACTTGGCTTTTTTTTTTTTTTCTCTCTCTTCTTGGACAGCTGCAAAAACTGAAAATGTTCCATCTTAGAAATAACATCTCCCAGCAGATATTGCCAAGCAATTATCCAAAAAGAGCCCAGGATATAGATAAGAGAGCTTAACTGCATCACTAGGCAAGCTCCTGAGCCTTCATGTCTGGCTTTTATACCATTTGCCACAGGTTTTGATCATGGCTCAGCCAATGCAGCTGTGGTTTATAGCTGAAACAATACAACATGACTCTATGACATTAGACCTGTTAATTTAGCACACATATCCTTTTGATATGATTAACATTTTGTTGAAATCAATAAGCATTTTGACTTAAAAGGCACTAACAGAGCCTGTCCTAATGGCTTCTCCTAATTTCCTCTTTGTACATCTCTCTACCCCCTATAAAAACAAAACAAACCAGAAAACCATTCCTATATATTTCTAATTAACTGGTGTTTCATTTGACATCTGATTTTTCCACTGTCTTTTTAAAACAGCAAATTCAATCTTCCCATGCTGTGCATCTTTACAGAAGCCATTCTAGCATAAGTTATGATATTTAGCCAAGAGCAGATGTGAAAATACCCCTGCTGTCAGCTACAAACAGAACATGGATTCTGATCCTGTTCCTTTGAAGTAGATGAAAATTGGTCTAGTGTTCACTAAAATTTGGCCAATTCACAGGGAAAGGAAAAAAGAAAGCAAGAGTATTACATTATCCTCTGTCTTTCAGATCCCCAGGTATCAAAGAAACATCAGTCTTTATTGTTATTTAGCACATACATTATCAAAATGCTTAATATCTGTGTCTGTGGAATAGGACCTGTTGCACTGAATATGATTATAGTCCTCCTCACAGGAGTTTTACAGAGTATAGAAAGGGCCAGTGGGTACAGATCTCTAGGAAGTATTGGGATAATGAGGGGAGAAAAAGACGTATGACTTAAAACACCAAGCCATACATATGGAGCCAGACATATGGAGCCCATTATCAACTGCCTTGAAAATTAATTCTCATAGCTGTAATTTCAAGCTTTATGACTGCTTCATGCATCCTCTGAAATACCCAGTTTATTGTGTCAAAAAAGGGAAGTTTTAGTTCTTTCTTTTTGCACCTGCTTATTAAAATATGAAAGGCTTGTTCATGTAAGCTCTTTCAAAAACTACCAGTGTACCTCATGATGGGCAACCAAACTGTACCTAGACTGTTTAAAGTGTTACAATTTTCCAGTGGGATCCCTTTTGCAGGGGCAGACATTGATGCATGACAGTCACTTTTGTCTGAGCAGGATGGATCTATGAGAGGTATGTGGCATGTACTGAATGGTGACAGTAATTTTGTTGACAACAGTGAAGTGAAAGCTTCAAAGAAAAACATTAGTGGCAAATGAGTTAGAAATACATAGTACCAGCTGGCTGGTTCCCCCAGGAGGCAAACTTTTTTTTTTTTTTTTAATTAAAAGGTCTTTCTCTTTAGATGGTCTGTTTATCTGTCCTAATTTGACAGTGTATGAAAATGATACCTAGATTTATTTCTCACAAGATAATTGCCCTGGCATTTAGTTTATGTGTCTTCTAAATCTTTCCAACACTTTGCTCTTCTTCTGTTTTCAGTCAGATTCTACATTTCCTAAATGAAGTGGTATTTTCTTTCATGCAGGCAGTTACTTAGTGATTGTCATCAACAGAAAATACGTGCTTGCACAAGGGGATGAGCACAGGAAGGAATGGATGCATCAGACGGGAACTCTCCTGCTGGTACCTGGGGACTCTTTCCAGCACACTTCACACACCAGGTAAAAAAAATACCATCTTTCCCTGCAGCAAAGTGTTTGTGTGTAATGAATATTGAGGATCTTCCAGTGGGAATCCATAATCCCAATCCTGGCCATCTCCTGGCATACATTCCATTTTGCCTTCATGCCCTGCCATATCAATCTCACTGCAAGGAAGCAGAATGATTGCAGGCACAGTTCTGGGAGACCCAGCAGCTTTGGGAGGGTGCTTATCCTCATCACCTGCCAGATTATTGATTGTGCCAGTTTCTCTCTAGTTCTCAAGGATAACATGTCCAAAAATACACTGAAGGAGCTTAAGGTTGCCCCTAACCACCAAAAATGTAAAACTCACAAAAGATTTTGTTTGGCACCAGACACCAAAAAGGTTAATTGTCATGGCTTTAGATTGTAAGCATAAAAAACTTAAAAATTCTGTGATCCCACCTTCAGAGGATAAGTATGATTTTGTGATGAATAGTATCCGTAATTGAAGATTTATGCACATGGAGTAATGTGGTGTTGCTGGTCTGTGCAAGATTTGCCTCATGAGACTCTTCTTTACACTTTATTATTTTTCCATTCTGAAGTCAACACATTTCTTCTCTCACTTCACACATTCTCCACCCCCCCCACCCCCCACGCCAGTTTTGTTCACATAGAAACTTTAGAGCCTTTTGCAATCACCAGGACTCTGGCTTTCAGATTCGATATATTTTTTATTCAGGCCTTTAAAATTACTTTTACTGCAAGGGACAGAGGTGCCCTATTATGGCTCACATATTTGATGTGGTCAGGGCGCATTTGTTAATGAAAGGCATACCCAGGCATCAAACCTGCACCTGTGATACATCATGAACATGTAGTCTGAAGTGAGAGCCTTCTGGATCCCAACACAGCCCTGTGAAGGAGGCTCAGACAGCAGCACCCCAGACCCAGATGCACAGCCCAGCCCGGCAGTGCCATGTAGTTGGACTTCTCCTAGCAGGCAGCTCAGAGAAAACCCCTAAAGCTTTTTATTCTGCACGTTATGGATCAGCTGGGATAAAAATTCTCAAGACAGGGTAGGGCAAGAGTGGCTCATCCTCTGGGAATAACCCAGTAACAGTGGTGCAGTGATACTAGATTGTAGAGGAGAATTTCTTACAGGACCAGGGACATGTGAACAATCCAGCCTGCACTATGTGCTTGGAAAAGTGCAACCCAGCCTACATGTCGAATGCAGTGTATTCAGCAGAATAAGAGTTCACCAAGGATGAGAAGGAGATTAAGCAGTTCTCCAAGGATGAGAAGAAGGAAGAAGCAATAAGGAAACAACTCCCAAATCCAAAAATGGATAGGAAACTTTGGTGCAGGAACTTGCAAAATTTCTGTATGAACAGAAAATGTCAGCCAATCACTGCCAGTAGAAAGATGCATGCTTCTAGGGATTGACCAATTGTAAAGCAGCCTGCAATGCATGATGAAGGAGCTTTTAGGGTATAAAAGTGCAGAGATCTATGCAATAGATCTTCACTTGATCATATTTATCCATATTTATCCCTCCCGTTATTAGCTCCTGTGTTACTAGATGACAGCACTTTTAATGGGAACCCAGTTCGATTAGTGCCATTGTTAAATGGCAAAATAGCAGAAAGCTACTCTGCATGGAAGAGAAGGGAGGAGTGAATTAGACTCAGATTATGGTAGTTAACAGCTGGCTGGCAGCGAGGCATTTTGTCTGCCCAGCAGGTGAAAGCTCTTTATTACAGATAACCTCCCAGCAGAGCCTTGGCATTGAAACATGCCTCTTAGAATTTTGAAAGTGGGGCAGCAAGCTGCTGGATTACACTGATGAATATGCTACAGTATTGCTATGTAAACAGCGTGTTCATGTTTCATTTTCACAAAATATATCCTTCAGGATGCAGTTATGGGAAATTCACCCTGGAGCTCTAATACTGAATTTATTAAGAAAACAGTATCCTCGGTCCTGGGCTAAAAGCAAAAAAAACCCAAAAACAAAAACAAAAACAAAAAACCAAAACAAACAAACAAACAAAAAAACCCACAAAAAAAAAACCAAACCAACCAAACAATTCTTAAGAGGCATGTATGGGAAAATTGCTTATCATTTGCTAAAATGCATAAAACATACATTGTGAGTATTAGAACTTTGATTTCTAAACCAGCGTTTTTGGGGGGATCTTTTAAAATGATGCTGAAATTATCCAGGTTTAATGTTATCTTATGTGGCATGACAAACAGTAAGTTGATCAATTGAATCAAACTTACTAATCCTACCTGTTAAAATAACAGAGCTGCTTTCCCTACAATTTCAGTAAAAGAGGAATGAGACCTTGTTCATTAACTTCTCAAAATATTTTGAAAAACTTCCAGTCCTGCTTATGAACAGGTAAAGTAGGAATGCTTCAGGGACAAATGGTGCTGTGCTGTATCTGTGGCAAGTTTCAGTAATAGCAATGTGGTTTTGTCAGGTTATCACTGCAACTGGTTCCTCTGCAGTCACACAGCAAGCTGAAAGCAAGGTCCTGCTGATGTGCAGGAAGACTCCACAACTCCTAAATTATGAAGTAGGTATGTTTATTCAGCTGAGGTGCATGGGGGATATCTCCTCCAAAGGCATGTGCTCCATCAACGGCACTGGGCTTGGCATGTATCTGGTTACAAGTTACATATGCATTAGGTTTCACAATAAGCCTATACATATTCATGACCTGTCCCTGCTTCATATTCTTTGCCCCTGCGCAGTGCCACCAGGTGGTCATGGGTCGGGGTCTCTGGGATGAAGTAAGTCATCTTCCTCTGGTTTGAACTCTTCACCCTGCCTTCTTGTGCATGCTCTCTGACTTCCTGGTCCAAATCCAAACCTTAAAGCTGGTTTGAGCTGGTTTGAGGGTCTGGAAGCAGGATCTCTGGTCATAGTTGCTTCCTCTTATCAATGGCCTTGCATCCCTCCTCTCTGCTTGGCAGGCGCAACAAGTGTTGAGCAAGCGAGATACATTATTTAACTAGCAGCCCCTAGCAAATAATTCCTTAACCCCTAAAATCCCTTGTATCGCTGCTCTCAGGAAAATCCTGAACTGGATTTCCTGCTGAGGCAAACAGCAAAATCATACAGGAACTAAGCCCAGTGAAGAGGATGGAAGGCAAAAGCTGGGATTTGAGGAACAGGGACTGTAGGAGCTGTTGTAGCATTAATGCCTGCTCTTTCAGCAGCCTCAGTTACAGGGAGGCTGTTTGTGAGTGTTCCTTCAGCTCCAAAACCTCCTGTCCACATCTGCCCATTGCCAGTGAGAGGAATGCGGGACTGATGTTTACAAGCAAGCTGTGGGCTTGTTGTTAGATAAAACTAGCACTGAGAGATAAAAGAAACAATGGGAAGGATTCCACTGATTGATGAATGGAAAGAAAGAAATTTGTCCTTACAAACAAACTGTAGGTCTCGTGATAAATGAAACCGGATATTGAGAGATGAAAGAAACATTGGGAAGAACCATAAATTCCATAAGAATTAAAAATTAAAGGAGGGTTATACATTAGAAAGGTTTCTTAGGTATTAGGCATTCTGGGAAGTCTGTACCTATCAAGTACCTCAGCCAATGGGGAAAGAGAGAGGGAAATGCAGCCAGGAAATTAGGATAAATAGGAGGCTACGCCCTCCAAAAATTTGAGAGACCCCAAGGGGGAATGCCCCATGGCCTCTCCCGTTATTCAAATAAAGTAACAGGACTCTTCTGTCTCCTTTTTAAACATAAACCTTTGGTGTTTGTAGATTAATTTTTCTGACACTAGCTGATCACATTCCTTGGTAGTAACTCACTTGTAATAGCAATAAATCTTTGTAAAGCATTGGGCTTGAATTGAGCAGTGCGGGAAGAAGTGGGCTTTTTTTTTTTTTCTGATAAATTGTGTCTGCCTTCTAACTGTTTAATTAGATGCATTAAAGCAAATTGCATAAATTAGTGTGGCTTGTGAACTGTAAGCTGTTATCTTTTGGTGACATATCTGGAAACCCATGGTAATGGTCATGGTTTGTTATTACCCAGATAACTGTCTTCTGATCCAGCATGTTGGATCACAAGACAAACAGCTTGGCTTCAACAGCTTGGGATTTAAATAATGGTTCATTGATAAGCTGTGTCTAATCTTTTTTCATTAAAGGAATCTGCAGTAACTTCAATTAAGGGAAATTGGACAGCCTGTATGATTTCCAGAGGTCTTTTTTTTTGGTATGGGTGATGAGATTTATTTTAATTGCATGTGGGAAAGCAGATCTTTTTCTTTGCTGTCTGAGTGTTTTCATCTGCAACACAGAGATCCTGATCCCAATGCACATTTAAAGTGAAGCTTAGGTCATTTGCTAATCACTTTTGTAATGTAAGGTAAATGTGCAGTGTATAATTTTATCTGAGCCAAGCACACTTTATTGTTCTAAAGTAATAAATAAAATATATGTATGTTCTGACAGAACTGAAATATTCAGAATCTGTGGATCTGAAAGTGCTGATCTGCAGTGCTTGGAGAAAGGAATTGACATGAGGCATTTGCAAATTAAAACTCATGACTTTTTAATGACCTTAAAAAGACAAGGCATGAGGAACAAAAGCAGGAAGTTCTGTCCTTCAAGAAGGAAAAGTGAAGTTTGTTCATTGGACACTTGTGTGCCAATTATTCCTTAACATAAAGCCTCCTGTTCTTCTCGATCAGTGTCTGTAATTATGGAGTAACCTACCTTCTTTTGCCCTGTAACTCTGTTCCTCCTTTCTCTGTCTGGCAGGGGCCTGATCTCTGAGCATGAGGACAACGGTTGACCTCGCCAGGCTGAGCACATGCAGAGTGAGGTTGAAATGCTGTGGTTATTCCCTGTGCATTAACCACACTGCAGCTCTGATGTTACAAGATTCTCGGACAATGGTGAAATTCAAGGAAACTAAGGAGAAGGTATTTGTCTTGGCTGGTTTATTGGGAATGCAATTCTGATGAGGGGGAGAATCTAAGTACTACATATTTGCACTGCTCTCCCTTCTCTCACTCTGTCCCAGAACTGATTTAAAGATGAAGCTAATGGTGCAACAATGACTTTCTAGCATACTTCTTAGTGCTGGGTTTTAAAACAGCTTCAGTGTTTTCTGAGCTGCATTTTCATTGCAGTATGAAGACTCAAAATGAAGTAGTCTGCTTATGTCAACAAAAAATAGGTACAGAGGCCAATGTAAAAACACCCACCCAAATCGTTTTTAGAGAAACTGAGAATTTGCTGATAGAGAGATGCTTTTCCCTTGTGACAGTGAGGCACAGACTGTGTGGCTGCTGTCCTAGCAGGAGCAGCAGGCAAACACCCAGAATAAAGTTAGCCACCTGGTAGGTGGCACCTGAGCAAGGAAAGATGCAGAAGGAAGGTGACCTTCTCTCTGAGACCCTCAATTATGGACCTAGTGCAGAATTTAAAAAGAAACAAATCTGAAAAAAAAACCTCAAATCCTTAAAAAACCCAAAAAACCAAACCCGTTATGGAAGTTTTAGGAAAGGGGTTAATTTTTTTTTTTTTTTTTTTTTGCTTGTCTTCACAAATGATCTTGCGGCCACATTGTATGTAGTGGGCAGCATTTGAGAGATGTCCGAATGGTTCAAGATGGTATTGTAGCAACATTAATGAATGATATGAAAATTGTGTTCAGCTAAAAGCAGAGCTAAATGTGACTGTGCTTACAAATGGTCCATGCAGAAACTAATGCAAATGACACCTCCCTACAGAGGCCACACAAACTGTAACAGGAGCAGTGCTGTCAAAGGAAGGAAAAAATCAAGATCTCTGGCAATCATCTAATACAAAGTGACATATGTTAAGTGAGGAGCTAGACCCTCTGCTGTTGCCAGCCCAGCTGTGCAACTGGAGAACTGCCTCTGCCAGCTGCTCTGCTTTGCTGCAGCAATGGGGCTCATGTCCAGAAGCATTAAACCACACACCACCAATCCAGTCAGAAAACATCAGTGAAGTCATGCTGAAACATGAATAAGGTTGTGCTGGTTCAGCACAAACCCAGAAATACCTAATTAAGGAATATTTTTGGCTGCCAGTGCTACTGCTGAGGTGAAAGTGTTTTATAGTGTGGAGAGGAATACCAAGCACAGGGCACATTAGGCTGTGTGTAAAACTTTGGATTACCAAACAGTGTTGGCTTTTGTGCATCAGAAAACCTGTGAACCACGCACAGTATTAGGTAGGTGAGAGTCAGAGCAATGACACACATTAATGAACGTCACTGGCCTC
This sequence comes from Erpornis zantholeuca, assembly GCA_013400515.1. Taxonomy (NCBI): domain Eukaryota; kingdom Metazoa; phylum Chordata; class Aves; order Passeriformes; family Timaliidae; genus Erpornis; species Erpornis zantholeuca. The sequence goes on from VZTN01032699.1 coordinate 61,758, forward strand.
AAGACTGAAAGTAGCCCCGTATCCAACAGTAGGAATGTGCTTTGCACATGTAGGTTACCTCCAGGAAGGCATGATGAGCATGGGGCCTGTTGGACCTAGGGACTTGTGTGGGTCTTCCTTTGAGCAGCTGCACCTAAGCTTTTCTTCAGTATAAAGTCAGTCACCACACATTTGCCCGGATGCTGTCTCTTACTGTATATGTGCACATCCATGCAGTGTGTGACTTCTGTATGTTAGTTGATTCTGCACCACGGAGTGTCTCTCGAAGGAGAAAATGACTGTGAGGCTTCCTAGTTTCTTCTTGACAGTTTGTATACAAGGTAATTTAAAATACTGAGCTTTGGAAAATATTAGTTTGTAGTTCCTGTTGCAGCAGCACTGACCTGTTGTTTTGACCCCTGTCCTTGAGAAACACTTAACTACAAATAAGCAAACCTCGCCCTGCCCATTTATCCAAATCGTAATCCAAATATTGCCATAATAAATATGAAGCAGAAATTGGACAGGTTTTTCAAAGGAGGGTAGAGAATGGTGAAAAAAAATGCTTCCCACAACTCTTGTCCCCATCAAATAATTAATGAAACAAAAGGGGGGAAAGAAAGATCTCAAAGACATTTTGAATTAAGTGCATAAACAATTTTCGACATCAGGAATGGGCTTAGTAATTGCCTGCTGTGAGTGTGGCATTTCAGTTGAGCAGGTGCAGTGGCTGGTGGCGTGGAAATCTGTAAAGGAGCAGCTTGGATGGTCAGCAGCGGATGTACATCTACTGTTAGGTTCCCAACTCAGTAATTAGCAAGCCAAATTTTCAGAAGTGTTGAATGTCTGACAGCTCCAGCTGGCTTCTGTTTTAGGTACTAGGAGTTCAGTGTTCAAATTCAACGCCTTGGAAATATTTTTTTATTTAGCTCTGCATTTAGAAATCTAAGCATTGGCAGTAGCTTCTAAACACTCCCTGACTCGCAGAACTGGCGGGCTGATCCCAAAAACACAGTATCACTGCAAGAGCTGGAGGTAGGGAAGGTGTGCTGAGATATGTGGATACCTGCATAAAAATGTGTTTTAATATGAGGACTTCTCATGCTGCTATGCCACGTGTCATTCAAGGCTGCTCCAAGGGGCTTTAGCTACTGCTCTTTGTTACCTGCTTCTCACAAGATGCTTTCAGCCTTGTGCTTCACCTCTGGCTCTGGTAGTGGAGAGAGGGACAGATAAAGTTAGTAGGCAGAGAGGATATAGTATAAATGCCCGGGGAAATTATTAAGAAGAAAGAATTGGCTGTTAGTTTTTGATAAATTCTTTTTGAGACTGTTTTTGGGGAAAGGTCAGTGTCAAAGATACCTACCAACGCTTTGGCAGAAGAGGAGCCAGTGGCTGGTTTGTCAGCTTTTCATCATTTATTGGTCTTTGTATTCCAGACAGCAAACTCAAATATGGTGAATATCTAAATGCAACAGGGAAGGTACTGAAAGGAAAAACAGAGCTGGATAATTTATTACAGAATATACTTTCTGTAGTTTTACTGGTAAGAGCCCTGTGTTAAAGCAGGGCCAGGAACTGGACTCAGTGATCCTTGTGGGTCCCCTCTAATACAGGATATTCTATGACACTATAAAAGCTGCTAAATATTTCCCAGTATAACACCCTTGTTCGATTTACTAAATTTGGTTGGAGATTATTAGAATTTGGGAGGAAATTTGCTGTCTGGAGCTGTAACATTTGACCAAAAATCTCAGTTGTTTGAAGCCAATATTTTTACTGAGCTTTTAAATATTTTTTTTTCCTACCTTGTATAAAATGAAAAACCTTGGAAGTTTACAGGCTTTCTCTTGTTGGAAAGTTCCAACTTTCTTTTGAGATAGCTGAGTTGAAAGGTAATGGAGTCCTTGAGCACTTCAAGATGTATTGATGAAAAAGAACACCGAGAAGGTGTCTGTCCAGCTTAGTTTTTCCTCTGTATAGAATTAAATCTATAAGGAATTGTAATGCAGTTATGAATGGCTCTTGGCTACCTGGCTTGAGACACTGTTAATCAAATTGGATGTGCAGAGCACTCAGCTGCAGCCCAGGGCAATTTGCAATTTGTTGTTTTGCAAGGCAGGGATTGAAATAGTTACTCTTCTGGCGTCTCTGGTGGTGGTGTCTCATCTAATGCACAATGATTAATGGAATTCTTGATGTCAACTCACAAAGTTTTGAAACAGAAGTCTTGGCTTTCTGTACCTCAATGACATGATTTGAAACTGCACATTTATATGTGCATTTATATATAAATGCTCAAGTATTCCCTAATGCCTCCTTGGCACTATTTCCTCAGTTTGATCAGTGAAATAAATTTATTCCTTGCAGCCCTTCAGAGACCTTTTCTAAGGTACCACAGGGCATTTATGTTTTTCAGTGTGCTGAAGTTACTGATGCTTTGCATCTTAAAACTGGAATTCATTTCCCAATTCTGTTGTTCTAGCCTAGGCACTGTAGGATATCACTGATTTTGTATAAAGATGATTAAAGGCAGGGAAAGCAATTTTTAAATGGCATTATGGAACACATGCAATTTCAAGTGAATTGTATTTCAGTTACTTGAGTTTCTGATAAATTACTTCAATGATCAGTGTCAACAGATCTTGTAGGTGTAAGAAGCAAACCAGCAAATAAAAATAAATATAACTAAACTCAGCTAGGAGAAAAGATGAAGTAACAAGCAGGAGAATATTTTGGATTACTTTGAGAGTATTGAGGAGAAAATTGGCCAAAACTGGAGGCTATGGAGGAAGGAAGTGAGGGAGGATGCCCCAACCCAGATCAGATCACCAGTTCGAGATCAGTTCTAGAGGAATATCCTTTTTAGATCCAGTCAGCATTTTCTTCACTACATGCTAATGTCAAATTTCTTACACCTTTCAGCACTCTTCCTATTTGCTTTTCTGTCATTGCTGAAAGTATTGTTATAAGTATGTATTGTATTATTGGCTTTTTGCAAATATTAAAAATTAATGTCATATGTGTAATGTTAGAAAACTTAGTTGCATGGATATAACTTTTTAGTAGTGTGACTTCTTAGTATTTTATCATGATATGTAGAATGCCTTTTCTCATGTAGCTAACAAAAAGCAAGGAAGTCCCACATTCCTGAGGCATCTGGTCAGACAACAACGCGGGCCTAAAACTTCTGGAAGGAATAAGACATTGATCCGAATATGGAAAAGCGGACAACCGAAAAGCATGGTCAGCAGAACTGGACTACAATGGATTATCAACTTTTAAACAGATCTGCAAAAAGGAAGAAGAGACCGCATGGGGGGACTTGAAACCCAAGGGATACCAAAAAAGGAATATTTGAATGATGCATAGAGATCTGTGAATATGTATGAGACTCGGGCATTTAACAGAAGAGGTTTGGTAGCTAAGGTGTGCCTCTGGTATCATGCCAAGCACCCGGCCGCATTAACTCTCTTTGCTTTATTTCTGTCTCCTTTTGTCCTTTTTATTAAACCCCTTAATAAACCTTTTAAAATTTTACCAGGAGTAAACACTGTTTTTTCCAGTATTATTGTTTAAAAGTATCTAGAAGGTGAAGTTTCTTCCTTCCAGGAAATTTCCCAAATAATTCTTGTACATTTTTCCTCCAGCAATTCATTTTTCTTTTTCAATATATTAATTGACAGGAGGAAAATTATAATTTCAATTTTTAAAAAATTTTTATATATACTGAGTAATTTAAACTACTCTTTTTTCATTTTTCTTTTCAGAGGTTGTATTGTATTTGGTTTGTGTTTGGCCAGGTTTTGGTAGCGGAGGAGCTATAGGACTAGCATTCCCCACCATTCCACCCCTCACCTCTATGAATCACATATTAAAGGACTATCATTAAACGCCACATTCATCATGCAACCTTCACTTACATCAAGAAGCCCAACTAACCAAAACAAAAATTACCCCCACAAAAATTAACATAATCACAACACTGAACGAAAGTCGATAATTTGCACATAATCCACCACTTGTCTGATCACCACAATTACAAGAAAAATTCCCCATGATCATTCCACTCTCTAACATTGTTCAGTACTGTTGTTTTGCCTGTTACCTCTCCCAGTTGTTATCCTTTTCTCAAAATCCTCATGATCAGAGTCATAGCACCAAAAAGGTTGTAGTGGTTTGACCCTAGCTGGACACCAGGCATCTGCTGAAGCTACTCTCACTCTCCTCCACAAATGGATAGAAGAAAGAAAATATAATGAGAGGTTCATGAGCTAAGGACAGGGAGAGGTCACTCATGAATACTGTCATGAGCAAAATAGACACAGCTTGCAGATATTAACTGAATTTATTAATAACAAAATCAGAGCAGGATAATGAGAACTAAAACCAATCTTAAAAACACCTTCCCCTACCCTTCCTCCTTCCCAGCTCTACCTCCTCCCCCAGCAGTGCAGGCAGATGGGAATGGAGGTTGTGGTCAGTTCATCGCCTGTGATTTCTTCTGCTGCTCAGGGAGAGGAGTCTTTCCCCTGCTCCAGCATGGGGTCCTTCCCTCAGGAGACAGTTTTGCATTAATTTCTCCACTGTGAATCCATCCCATGGGCAACAGTTTTCCATTAAATGCTCCAGTATGTGCCCTTCAGACACAGCCTGTTCCTGGGTGTTTTCCCCATGGGGTCACAGCTTCTACTTGGAAACCTGCACCATGGGCTGCTCTCCTACAGGTCTGCAGATCCATGCCAGTTGCCTGCTCCAGCCACAGGCTTACTTCCTCTCAAGCATTCACCTGCTCCTCCACAGTCTGTGGATCTCTGCATCCCCATGGCTATCCATGAGCTGCAGGGACACAGCTACCTCACTATAGTCTGCACCACAGGCTGCAGGGTAATCTCAGCTGGCGCCTGGTGCACCTCCTTCCCCTCCTTCTCCACCGATCCGCATGTCTGCAGAGCTGTTCCTCTGTTGGAGGTTAGGATTTTTTTTTTTTTTTGTTTTTCCCTTTCCGTCAGGGAATTTTGTCCCATTTGTTGCCTAAGAGATGATAATGACCAGTACTTAAGAGACAAAAGTGGCCAAGGTGGGGGGAACGTGCAGATAGCTACTCTCTTAGCCAGGGGGGTGGGGGGTGGGGTGGGGAGAAGGTTTCTCTTCAGAAGGGCAGAGATACAACAAGATTTTGGCTAGGGATGAGGGACTGGGCTCATCTCCTCTTTCTCTCTCACTCTCGGACTGGAGTGGAACAGCTGAGTTGCTGCTACCGCGGGGAGAATTCGCTGCCACCTCGGAGTCCAGCCCCTTAACCACGTCTTACTTACTGTGGGTGAGTCTTTGCTTGTAAGAGCAGCCGTTGAACTGGGACCTTACTAACACCCGATTGTACTGGAAACGACCCTCACCGTCTATAGACTTGGGTGCCTCAGGGGAAAAACCCGGGACCTCAAACTCTTCCCGGTTCCCAGAGGGCATGTCTCCCCGCTGCGTGCAGCAGCTGCTTGCAGAAACAGCTGCCG
>VZTN01032701.1:3528-44447 GCA_013400515.1 Erpornis zantholeuca
TTTTACCATAAACAAGCACTTTATCACCATGACAACCATATTACTTATTGCAATGATTTTAACTTTTAGAGATGGGCAGGAAAAGCTTCATTTGCATTCTACAATTTATTTAATCCTTTTGCTATTCAGTTTTGTAGAGTGCGAATCAAATTTTTGGGGCTATTTCCATTTTAGTCCATCTCCACTGCAACAACCCTGGTTCTACCTGAAATTATATTTTATCCTTTGTTTTCAAAGTGCAAAACCAAAGCAAAGATATTACAAAGCAGGAGACATACAGGAGATGCATTTAGCTACTATAAACTGCTTTTGTTAGTCTACATGAGTAGCCTGGATGCTGCACCTTTAAGCAGTACTGTGATGCTGTGGCTGTGATTCAGAGCCAGCTCTCATGGTGAGTGATGTCAGGATGGGCTCCTGTTTGAAGGAGATCCAAGAAACACCCACATGCTGCAGAAAATGGTGAGTCAGGTGTCAGCAGCTTCCTTCTAAAACACCACAAAACAAATGCTTTAGTATGGTGCAAGAATGATGGAATAAAAATTAAGCTAAAGCTTGAGCTAGGTCACTTCAGATATCACAGCTGTTATGGCCACTGCAGCCCGAGGTGATAAACCATGGTGCTGTAGCTGCTTGTACAGCACCTGGGTCAGGGAGAAATCACTTCTAGCTAATGTCTCCAAAGTCTTTTGGCTGACAGGGGTACTGTGGAACATGGTGTGCTTGGATGTCTTGGCATGACATGATTAGGTACTAGCCTGTGTGTCATCACCACATTGCTCAGGATTTCAAACCTGAGGTTTATGGAACTCTGGTGGTGATGTGTATAAGGTGATACTGAGGTGTGAGGGCCTTGGTTTTGACCAAAGTTTCTTTCACCTAATATCTCTTGCATTTTTCACACAAACGTGTGTGCACCTGTGGACATGCCTGTACATTGCATAAGCTCAATGCCTGAAGCAAGCTCCCAATCTAATGACTGTACTATCCCTCAGATTCCCCCTTGCAGTCAAAAAACAATTGTCTCCTTGCTCACAGCCTGGCTGGTGTTAGGCCATGTGCATCTTCATCATGACTCCAAAAAAAATCTGAACATGGGTCCAGAGTGAAACTCAGATGCAGGGTTTTGAGAGACCACATTTCACAGCATCACCTGCCCTTACAGACATGAAAGAACCATCAAGCTTGATGTCTGTCATGACTGTCATAGACTCCAAAAGTGAGGGTGCAAGAAATAATATTCATCCATCTGAGAGATAAAGAGGCCCTGATTTCAAGGGTCTTTGGCACCGAGAGTCTAGGAGAATCTGGGCCCTGTCCTTCACACATTTCTGCTCATAGAGCCTGTACAATGCAGCTGGGCTCACTGAAATTATTTTCTTGTGTTCACTGAGGCCGAACATTTCTACTGTAGTTAGGATGAGAGAAAGGAAGACAAAAGATCATGCTTAAGTGTTTGCATCAAATTATCCAATGGTTTGAATTTTCTGGTGTAAGTATACCTACTATTCCCAAAGACATTTTGAGGCCAAACCCTCTTTTGGGCAGGCTGTGGTCTTGACGTCTAGTAGCATTTGTTACGTGTTAAAAGATCAGTGTTAGCCCAAGTATTCTTCAAGGAAATATTTCATATATTGCTGCTTTTGCTTGCAGTAGGTAGCAAGATATTCTACAAATCTCGTGTTATGTATGTAAGGACAGAGCATGACTTCCATAACTGATCTCACACACTCAGCTCCTTATTTATTCAATTGCACAGAAATTGCATCCTGAGAATTATTCGATAACAAAAATCACAAATCTAAGAATTAACAGATCCAAAGCTTTGCAATCTGTCAGTCAACAATTCAGGAAAAGTAGAAATCTTCGAATTATTATTTAATGGAAGTCCTGTTTCCTCCATTGCATACAGGAATTTTTTAGTGTCACACGGCTTATGTGGAGCAGCAGCAATTTTTATTCCTTACACAGATCCTTCTCCTGTACCCATTCACTAGGCATCTCTGCAAGCCATGCTCCAAATGTCTGCAGGGAAAGTGTTTCTTCCACACCAATGTTTTGCTCTAAGACTGTGCAAAAATAGTCTGGAGGTGACAGTGGGAGGGGTAGATGAGAGCCAAAACTGAGAAAACCAGCACATAAAAAATATGTAAGTGCCTTATCTTTGTAAATACGAATTGTCCTAAATCATTCTTTTTCCACTGATCTCTTTCACTGAGAAAAGATATTTAATGAAAGCATCTATAAACAAAAGCAAATCTTTTACAGCATCATCTAACCACAGGTTATGCTTTTTTTGCCTTCTCTAGTGAGAACACACATGAGCTATTTAATGTGTCTGTCACAGGATATTTGTGTTTTATGTAGTGTTGAAACATATTGCATGATTCATGCATAAAGCCAACACATTCATGTGGACAGTCTTTTGGGTCTTTCATAACCTGAATCCTGTACATCTTGTCTAAACACAAACGTTGTGTGACACTTCCATTTAGAACAGCACGTGAACTCCTGCTTGCTGCACCGAACTCAACTTGAAATAAACATGACTTTCAAATAAAAGTAAATAAACATAGCCTTAAAATAAACATAGCTTTCATTTCACTGTCTTCTGACTTCAGGCATGTTTGCTTCATGATTTCAAGATATTGGAATCTTGGTTTTGGTCTTGGTCTCCATGGGATGCCTGTCTATATCCACTTGTGCAGTATTGACACTAAAGGAATTTCCTGCATGCTTACTGTTCTTTAATTAGATTTCATTTTCTTTAAATTAATTTTCATCTGCTCTGCCTCTTGGACCATGCCATTACAATTATTAATCTGAACCATTCTGTCCACAGTTCAGTCTCTGAACTCCAAAGGAAATCTGCTAGGTACTATAGAAAAAGGGAGAAAAACAAAAGCATCTTAAAATTTCATTGAGGAAAAAATGAAATTATGGAAACCAGAACAAAGGTTTGGTGAAATGAGCAAGAGAAAAGTGCTTTTCTCACAAGCAGAGCTGAGAGCTGGAAAATTTCTCCCTGACTAAACTTGTCAGTATCCACAAGTGCTTTTTCAACATAGACATTGGTAGATCAAAAAGACTCTAATTTTCCCTTGGATCGATTCTCCAGTTCTCCTTTTGCCCAGCACCCAGGAGGTTCTCAAGTCGCTGCCTTCAATCTGGAAGAAGCAGGCACATATGAGCTATTTCCACAGCCATGTTCTCTAAAATAAATCCTCACAATAAAATAAATCCTCACAATAATCTTCCTATTAATCAAGACTTTGTTATCTCAGAAGTCGTGCAGACCTGTCATCGTTCTAGACGCCAGACGGGTTACTGATTGCAGAGGATGTGCGTGGGCAGGATGGGAACAAATCAGCCAGAATAAAACAGAATGAACTTTGCAAGCCAGCCATATTTTGTAACTGCACATTTGTGGGTTTAGTATTTGTTAGGAACACAGTTCAGCCTTCTACTAATTGTTGGCAGTTTGGTATGTGGAGTTTTACAACAGCCTTAGTCATGACCCAACTGCTTTAGTCATGCAACAAGTTTAGATTCATGACTTCTCAAAATGTTGCTCATTTCATTTCCCTTTGACAGTGAAACGAAGATATACAGCTGCAAAGATATCCTTCTGCTCTCACTGCTCTATGGTTTCCTTTGTCAGGAAACCCAAGAACTGCTGTGATTAGTCAGGTGTTGAGTACTTATTCTCTCTGTGTGTGTGTGTGTGTGTGTGTGTACTACAAATCATTGAGAACTTTACACTTGACAGGGAATTAGGAGGTACAAAGTTAGCTACGAGTTGGAGGTTCTGTTAGGTTGTGTTACACAACCCTCATCTGCTAAAATCTTTTTTGACCAGCATCATTACCACAATAGTTCTTTTCCTCCAAACAAGTCAAATAATTGTCCATTGTCTGCCATACATTTTTGCACCTTAAGAAGCCATCAACGTGATTCCAATTTTTTCTGAGAGTACAAGCAAGAAAACAGTGTGGATAGGCAATGAAAGCTGGACAAGCATTCCATTAAACCAAAGGTGCCGCCACTGCATGATGCTGAAAAGGAGAAACAGATTACCTGTTATCACGTTTTCCCTAATGTGAAAAAGAACTATGATAATTCATGTGGACAATTTCAGGACAAAGCTTACTTTTATGTCAGCCTTTCAGAGAAGAGAAGGGAAGCAAAAAGAAAACAAAGTCAAAAGACTCATTGAAAACAGGTGAATAAGTGTCTCAGTATAAGGCTGGATAGTAAAAAAACAGTTTATTCAAAACAAAAACAAGTGATTCATGGGAATAGTTCATGCAGGGTGTTTGATTTTCTTAAAGAGGCATTAATCTAAGTACTCTACAGCCTTCAGAGCAGAATAAAGTAGTAAAATAGTCACATAGGAAATTAAGTAGCCTGATTTAAAAGCAAAGTGTCAAAGCAATACATAATTGACAGTGAAGTCTGTGAACAAGATACACAACTAGTTGGTTTTGAGAAAAGACTGTCCTCCAAACTCAAGACAGTCAGCAAATGTCAACAAACTCTGGACTTCATACCCCACTGTCTGGCAGGCCTCCCAGCATTTTCAGACTGAACCCAGCTGTGGAAAGTGTGCTCAAAACAGTCAAGTGTATGTTTTGGAATTTGGTTGTCACTCCTATCAATGGTTTTGTATTAATTCTCTCTGTGGGGACCCACAATTGGGGACAATTGTGCCACACCTGCAGAATGCTGTATCTGCAGGACAGGTACCTTTCATTGAGCACCAACTACCTCATCCAGACTTTTTATGTCTGTCACTGTGGGCTCAAGTGGAAAAGAGGCTCCTTTCTGTGGATACTGACAGACTGTCTCCAAAACCAAAACTTTCTAAAGTAGAGTCTGGACTAAGTCAAAGTTCAGGCAGCTACTGGAAGATGAAAGAAATTCCATGCCAGGAAGATATCTGCTCTACCTGAAGGAAGTGTGAGGTAGAAGGTGAGGAGTTGCACACCGTGGGGCCTCCTGGGCCACACAAGCCCCTGGGGTGGGAGAGCCCATCCCTGTGAGAGGCCACATCCACCTGCCAGCCATGGCTGCACGGCAGCGGGGATGTGACCTGGCACCAAGGCAGCTGACAGCCTGAGGCAGCATCTACCTTCCTTCACAGCAGGCAAGTGGGGCATGACTGGGTCCCAAGGAGGAGACTCCATTAGCAATGCAAGGTGCAGTGGAATCAGCAGGACCAGGATGAGTGGTGGGTACAATGCTTGTGCACAGCTTGCAAACCCAAGTCCAGGCACAAGGCAGCTTTTCCCAAGGCAGTGTAGATACAGCTTCCAACATCATCTAGACTTCGAAGAGTACCCAACCCAAATGACTTGTATTCTACACAAATTTTATTCTATGGTGCCATTACAGCTTTTCAAAGCTGCAAATTTATGATTCACCTAGATCAACTGTTGTAATAGCAAATCTTTTAAATTATTACAGTATCTTTGCACTGAAGAAGTGGGAAGAGCCATGTGAAGTAACTTACCAGCACATTATGGGATTTTTCCTACATTCACACCAATTCAAACAGATGTATCAGATCCGTGTTACCCATTAGCATTTTAAGTGACAGAATCACTTGCTGACATACAGAAAATATATAATTAAACAGCTGACTAGTAAAAAAAACCAGCTCACTGAAGAACATATTGAAAGTAAACTGCTAATAAATACATTTGGAAGCACACAGTAGTATATTAACTCATTTACATGATCCAGAGGGACCTATGATTTGCCTTAATGAGATACCTTTGGGACTTTTTCATTTGTTTTAATTTACCTGGCACACTACTGCAATCAAATGGCATTAAGGAGGACTTCAGAATACACCTTCCTGGCCAACTGAATGATGTTTAAATCATTAAATTAACCACACATTTATTAAAGTTCTCTACCAGCACTCCAAGCTGGCAAGACAAAACCATATTCCCTTTCACATAGTTTCTGCTGGGAGACCTGGAATATAATATTTACAAATTGCAGGGAGGCATGGGAATTTATGCCATAATGAAATCCATCAGTTCATTATGAGCAGAGAAGTGAAGATCATCACATTTTTTTACACTGAGGAATAACTTCATGAAATAGCTCTTCTATTTTTCATTAAAAGGTAAGGATTTCCCCTTTCTCCCTACAGGAGCTGCTATCAGATACTATATGTATCTGATATATCTAGCATATGATAGAGGTAACCATAATTTTATATTCTGGATAGCTGGAAAAGGTTGCTGAAGTATTCAACTCTGCAAAATACTAAGAATGTATACCTACATTTAAAGTTTGTAAAGATGTGAAAACCCCGCTGTTCAGCAATGTATTTATTCTTAAGTACTGTTGAAAGTTCTTTTCCACTAGAGAAGTTCTCCAGCAGTAAGCCACACCTTCCTTACTGAGAAAGCAAATACACACTGCCAATATAGACTCATTTTGGTACTGAAGAGGAAAGTCCTCAACAGGCAAACAAAAATGAACATTATTTCCTGCTACAAATGCAGAATTCTCATTAAAATAATTTCTGAGTATTGCTGATATGCACATCCAGCCAGAGCAGAACAGCATCCTGTACCTGAGGTAGCCACTGACACCTGAAACTGATCATTTCTCAATGACCTTTCACCCCAAAACTGAAAGAGTGCCTCTGGGGCACTTCCCATTTCCCTGCTTTATGTGTTGTAAAACACCTGTAATTTAAATTCAAACTTTACTCATATATTTTTCCTGTGTTTACTATGTTTAGGTGCACAGAAGAAAATAGATGTGAACAAAACCACTAGTCCACATCAGCTGGTATTTCTAAATCTTAGTGACACTTTATAACAAGCAATGTATTGGATTTCATAAGCTATTTAAATATGAAACTTCACTGCAATCTCTTTTATCTTTTTCTGCTAGCTATAGATATTCAAGAATATTCTCCTGTCTTTCCTTCTTTTCCTTCTGCTTGTCACAGAATTAAATCCTTCAAACAAGAACAGCATGACTTGTGCAACAATGATTATTATTCACAAGAAAATTATCCCGTCACACAGTATGTATTTATTTTTGATGTGTAAATGGGGAGCTTTTGAGATTTGAACATCACTGTAGAAAACCAGAAACCCAAGCATCTCTAAACTTGCTGTCACTGTACCCGAATCCTCTGCAGCTTGGTCCTTGCAGAAGTATTTGCATACATTCAAACCAACAGCAAACCTATGAAACCTGACTTGCCTGGTGCTCTCCAGGCAGAGCTCTGAAGGGTGAGATAGTGAATAACCATGCTTCACACATCTGCCACATCAATACTGTGGCCTGCTAAAATAGCCATCTTTGGACAGGGCTGCAACAAGTGAGAAAAGGTGAAATGCAGGAGAACTTGTCAGAAACCTTCAATTAAAAGCTAAACACAGAGAAGATTTAATGCAGAAATGGCATTAATGAAAAATGAGTTCAAATATGCCTGGCCTCAGAGGACATTTGCAACTACTGCTGCACTACAAAATACACAGCTCAGGTTCATCTCACTTTGAGACACAGCTTCTCCTGAGTTTCTGCTTCCAATCCAGATGAAAAAGGCTGCTCAAGAAGGCTCTTTAAAATATGACAAACTGAATTCTATGACAGAAAACCTGAACTTTGGGAAAATTTACCTTTTAATTTCATGGGATTTTAAAATATTTACCATAAGACCATAACATTTCTTATTGACCTTTAGGGTGGCTTTTTTTTTAGTCTCTTTAAATGTTGACTTAGAATGCATCTGAAATAGTTTCTAAAGGATAAAACTTAGCAGGGCTTGTTAAACAGCCTCACTCAAATCTGTTTGGACAACCTTGCCTGCTACACATTTGGAACCATGATGAGAGAAAGCCAGCAACTGATGGTGGGTGGAGAAAGAAGATAAGAAAACTGCTCATTACCTGGTGGAGTGGCTGTGCTGGACATCCTATTCTGCCCTGCAGATAAGTGCAAAATTTCTTAGGGAACAAAGCAACAGACCCTGTTCTCAGAAACAGAGCCATTTGTGACCCAAGCAAGTCAATACCAGCAGGGTTTTCACCACCCTCTCTACTTTTTCAGTTGGCTCCTTTTCTCTCCCTCTGTAGACAGAAATATCTATAGCTCTTGCAGTGCCCTTCTGAACCAACCTTGTGTCAGCAGGCTGGTGGTCCAGAACTGAAATGGCATTAACCTTTACTCCATTCTGCAACTACATCATTTTGTTCTGCTGGAGTGGAGGCACAAGCTATTTTTTGTCTGAGTTTTGAACAATTTAACATCATATCATGAGAGGAGGAGAAAAGAAGAGATTATATAAAGAAAAATGGGGTAAGAACTATGCTTCTATTTTGGTGGGGGGAAGGAAGAAACTGTACAAGGAACAAAGAAAAAGCTTTTTGAAGAAAGAAAGAATAAGCACCTGACTTCTAGAAACTTTTCTTTTAAAGATGGGAAAAATGTCCTTCTTCAAGGAAAAAAAAAAGATATATCCATAAAAACTACACACATTTCAGAGGCAGTTTTCAAGAACCTCTATATAATATCAACCACTTAAGACAAAAACTCCCTTACCATATCACCTCAAAATATAAATCTGATATGGTGCTTTTGATTCAGCTAAAAAGCCATGCATGACACAGAGGAGCACTTGAGAGGTCATCACAGAAGTGTCTGCACAACACAGCTCTGGTTGCTTCAGCCAGACAAGTGTAACCTGTATTGGAGCTCTTACCTCACTCCAAAACTGGCTGGGCCTGTTTTCCCTAAGCTCATAAATTTATGATAATGTCAACCACAACTAACCTGTGGATTTGCAGGTATGCCAGGAGCACGTGCTCTTAACAGGACTTTCCAAATGAATCCTTGGAATGCAGTTCAGCCAGTCTTGAGCTAAGGGTAGCATGTTCCCACAGTCACTCGTGCTCAAGTAGGTTTCCCAAAGTAATTTCAATTTTCATTTTATATGACTACTGCTTAAATACTATGGATACACTTCCTGTGAATTAATTACCAGCTTAGATGAATGGACAAATTATTATCTCCACAAAATAATTTGTTGCCCCCAGAATCTCCCTCTCCTGGTCATTATTGAAAGCAGAATACATCTGCAGAACTCATCAAAGTAAATATTGCTATAAATCACCATTCAGGAAAGCCTTGGTGAGCAAGGGGTTTTGTTCGGATTTTGACTGTGGTCTTTCAAGTACTTGTTTCATAAGAATTTGGTCAAAACTTTTGTTAGTTTTGAAGTAGTGGTCTTTTCATTCAACCAGTTGATGAAATTAAGGGGGAAACAACACGAAGTCCTAATTTTGGACATTTCAATATACACGGTAATTAAAAAAAACCCCCATAGATTGGTTTTAATATAACTTATTACATACATATGAAGCATTGGTTCTGTATCTATTTCTAAAGCTCTAGTATTATAACACAGCCTAACATGAGCCAACCCTTCCTCTCCCTGTACTTTGTCTAAAATATGTTAGTCACATGTTTTACTGTGAATTTAGTGCTTTTTCTTGTGCTTCGTTTCAGTAGGCTGACAGTTTGCATGCATTATGAAATAGTATTTGATACTCCATAGCTGAGACTGAAGCTGGATGAATTTCATCTACACAGATACCCCATTAGGTCTCAAAAAAAAAAGGATATTTGTAGAGCTCAGTAAAATTTTTAGTTTAATTACGAAATCTCAATTTGGTAATTTTTAGGTGATAGACAAAAAGAAGAGATCCTTACACTGGAAGGATTCATTATCAAAACATGAAGAAAAAAAAGCCAAATTTTCCTGTCTGCCTTGAGTAATTGCAGAAGACTTCAAGTATATCACCAAAAAAAATTGTTATTGAAGGCATCTGGTGGTCTGTTTGATTCTCCTGCATCATCACATAGATTTAAATTCCTACAACCTATGAAATTTATGCTTCCCAGCATAGAGCCAGCTTGTTATAGATCAAACACCTTCTTGCCTAAGCAGACTATGCCTGTACTATGAAGAGACACCCTGAACAGTATGAGCAGAAATAAAGCTCTGGGAGCTGTCCTTATTGTCCACTGCTCTGTGCTTTTGGCCGAAATGAGGGGCCCAGGACACAGGCTGGTCCTTTGTGCAGCACTCATCCAGCAGAGTTGTGCTGCTAATAGAAATAATAAGTAGAAAATGCTACAGAGTATGTAGCACTGGCAGACTTCTTGAAGTCTCTTTTTTTGGGCTGCTTTATAAACAAAGGCTTAATAAGACTCTTAAGTTCTATCACCTCCTTTTGAACCAAGAAAAAGGGAAATGTTTTCAAGAAAGAGGAAGCACTAGAGGTGAACTTTTCACCTACACAGTAGAGAGAATCCCAGAATGAGATCTGGCTTGCTTAGGTAACCACAGATACAAAAGTAAGCCTGAAGGTTAGGACTAGTTTGCTTATCAACACTTTGACAGTTTAGTTGCACCCTCTGATAGCTGTAATGATGAAACCTCCCATTAGTGGTCAGACGATAATGATGGGCTGTGCCCAGGTACAGCACCCCTGTGGCCTTGGACTCACGGTCAGCCATGCTGAGGTTCCTGCCCTGGCTGTCTCTCAACTCTGCAAGCCCAACAGGCTGGGCAAGGGTTGGCACTAGAGGCCTAGACACACACTAGTACTTCTCAATACTGCAGAACTGATAAGGGTTCCGGCATGAAAATGTTTGTCTTCATGTGTGAGCACGATTCTACCTCCAGCGTTTCTGTAGTGCAACACTGGTGTTACTGTATTTCAATTCACTGTTTTCAAATATTAACATATTCCATAAATTTGGCATCAAGTCAGTTCTGTGGGATTTTTGGGAGGAAAAGGGACATTGATTCCTTTCCTTGTGTATCCCCAGCTCATGTCTGGGAGTCTGAGATCAGCCCAGTATTTCAACTTTGACAAACAGAAGATGCTTGTAACTAGGTTAATAACTGCCTAGGGATTAGGAAAAAAAAGAAGTCAAGGTCTTTTAATAAGCTGTTTAGCATCCATGAGGCAAAGCACCCCTTGGACGTCACAGCAACGAACATGAAAATGAAACTATAGGCTCATAAATTCCTTTGGGCAGATTATCTGAAGAAAATTAGTGATATATATGTAACTTCAAGCATGAAAGTTTTTTCCTATGTAGTTTAAATTGAAAACAAATACAAATATATTTCCTTCATATTCAAGCAAAATTCAGCTGCCTTTGATTGAATTTTTAAGAAACATTGTTTCAGTACACATATTTCCTTCTTAATGGTTCCCTCTTCCAATAAAGCAAGAGTTTATTACATTTCCATAATTCTCTTGGGAGGAGTATGGAAGGTTTTTCTTTCACAATACAGCTGTACCTTCTAATATCTTGCAAAACAGCTAAACTATAGCTACACTGGAGTCAAATTGTGTTGTTACTTTCCTGGGAGAAGTCTCAGATAGGTGAGACAAAATAATCATTGTTTACAATGAGTTTCTATTTTTCAAAAAAATAAAATTTTATTTTCTGTTTATGCAAAAGTCTCACTTGAATGAAAAAGGTGGGCATGGACACTGTTGAGGAATCACAGGGTTAATGATTTCCTCAAAGGCATTTACATTCTTAATTGTATTCTGAAACAAAAAAATGGTTGCTAGGACTTTTCTCTCTCAAATCAAAATAGTCTTCACATTTCGGAAAGTCCCTTTATTGTATATTGGGAGCTTTTGCATCCACACTGTCTGGGCTCCAGTTATGTTATTATCTCCCTTTTCAAAACAGGTGTTCATGACATGGAGAATGAAAGTACTGTTTACTATTTCAAATACAGCCTTTTGTCTCTGTTCACAGCACGGGAACTTGAATCCCTCATAGCTTCTAACCTCTTGTGCACAGGCCATGGCAGAAGAAGTTATGGACTCACCATCCACTCTGGAAAAACACTCAACCGGCAACAGGCCCACCCTACAGCATGACCCCTTTGTACAGGAATATCTTCTCAGGTGTCACCTTTACCTCATGGCCATCAGGTAATCAGAAAGCACAAGCAACAGAGCAATTTATATCATCAATACCTAAGCAGACACCTGCCCAATGTCCACCGTAGGTAGCATGGAACACAAGCTGGGTGTCTAAACTCTCACCTGGTAAATGTTTCTTATCACTGATGTCTCAAACTCAAAATGAATCCCCCATCTCACTTCTCCACCTTTCAGCCATCTTACACTCTTACACTGTCCCTTTCCTTGGAGCACCTTGCTACTCATAACACCCAATGAAAGTCAGAAACTACAGGCCCAAAAGTTCCTTTGGGCAGGTTACCTGAACAAAACCAGTGATGTATATGTAACTTCAAGCATGAATTTTTTTTAAAGTTGCTTAAACTAAAAACAAATACAAATAATATTTCCTTCCTCGTAATGATCATATTCAAGCAGAAATCACCTACCAATGACTGAACTTTTGAGAATTATTATTTTTTAAGCCATTAAAAATAAAGCCAACAAAGTTGTGGGAAGGCAACAGATTTATCCAGTGCCATGGTCAACGCACAGCTCTGAGGACTCTCTCTCATTTGGCCACTGCAGGCTTTTCAGGCTGGAGTCTGCAGAGCAGGCAGGTCCTTCAGAGTCTGGTCAAGACCTAACATTTTTAGATATTTATGAATGTTTAGATATTTATGACATTCCAGAGTGATGGAGGCTGATACTTCAAGTGCATTTTATGTTTTTGACATTTTCTGGCTTCAGATGTGATCATTGCAAGCAGAGACAACTTCCCACAGGGAAGGCAATTTCCACAGAACAGCCTGTTTATCTCATCTCATCATTTGTTTCATTTCCCAAGGAACCAGAAGCATCCATCCCTGATAAAATTCTGGCTGAGGGAAAAAAAACATTAAAATTGATCCCATATATGATTTAAGTAAAGAATAAGGGAATGTATCTTTGTAACAAGGTTGCACAAGACATGAAGGTTTGGATCTGCCTGAGCATGTCCACACCCATAAGTGCATGTGCATGGCAGCAGGGATTTGTGTCCTGGCATCACAGGTAAGAGCAGGGATAGGGACAGTGCAGACATATGCACTGCTTTGCAAGCTAAGGATACTTCAGATTTCCAGGGCTGGAGTTGTTCTCCTTGGCACTAGCTGGTGTATATACTGAGTCTTCTGTACCTGTAACAGAGCCCTCACCCTCATTTTCTAGGCCTACTCCTATTTACCTGTGCTAGGTATTATAAAGCAGCTACAGGGGTGCCAAGCTTTCCTGGAATTGCTTCTGCCATATATTTTTAACACTAAAAGGTTCTATGTCACTGTGTTATCTTCCAAAGTTCCAGCTCCTGGTACTTGCAGCATCAGAGCAAAAATTTCAATTCCTTTCCACTGTTTTTTTTTACTCTACTGCCTTGAGCAGTCTGGATGATGAGCATTAATATAAAAGATTGCTTCAATTATTAACACTGGCGACCTGTGCTAAAACACAACAAGGAGGAGAAAAGTATAGCCAGGATGCTTTGCTGATAGCAATTATCAACCAGGAGTGGGAAGGGAAAAACATGGAATTATATTATCTGGGAGTTCAAAGAGGGAGGTGGAGGAAAAGCAGAGAGTGGGAGGAGAAGGATTTGGTGCATGTTCCACTTCTACCTCTGTATCCCATGGTACTGCCATGTAAAATGTTACAGGGGATTTAGTGAGACATGAAGCCAAGAGAGACACTTGTTCTGGCCAGCATAACAATACTCTTCATTTAGAGAGCTGAAGCACATTTCTAAGAATCTCTAAATGCTGTGATTCCCAAAGAGAGAACTAGCTTCTCAGGGAGTGTTCTGGAGTGTTTATTTTCTCTGGATTGAACCTCCAAGGACTACACACTATTACAAACCACTTGGGTCCTGCCAAGCTTATTTCAAGTGTTTGGCTTTATGGCAGTGTTCAGGCAAGGGAATGAATAAGTCCTGGGATGATGGCCTTGCTCTGTGCAATGTGCAGGTTCCCTGTTTTCTTCTGATTGCAATCCCTCTGCTGAGTGGCAGGTGTGGGAGATAGCACAGAGGAGAGAACAGCAGGTCTCCCTTCCATATCCAACAACATTCACTCCACTTTGGGGTGAATGCTGTAGCTCTGTCTTAATCTCACTCAGGACCGCCCAAAAAACATCAGAGACTGAAGATTAGCCAAACAGGAGCCCAATATGGCAGGATGCTTGGGCAGAGAAGCTGCTCCCCTCTCCAGAGAGCTTAGTAATTTACCATCTGGTTGTTCTCCAGTTCTCAGTCAGTTTCAGCCACATGGTTTCCCCAGGGAATATGACAGCAATTAATGGTAGTTTTCTCAAGTGGAGACATTTCTGTAGTGTTGTCACTTGTGGATGAAGTCCTGCTGCTGGCTGGAGCAGCAGTGGCTTGGGTAATTTCCATGCACTCATCCTGAACAGTAGCATAAAGGCACAGCTTTGCTTCCCGGTACATGGAGCCCTGGTAGCTCAAACACAGAACAGTGTGACACCACCAGGATTTTTAACCTATCTCCCAAGACTTCTGGTACAGAATTTTGGTGCAAGACTAGCAGTGCACTGGATGAAATACCATAAAGAGGTTAATTAGGGTTTGTTTACTGAGTTGTGAAAAATTCTCTGTTCTCTTGTTGAGATGCACTGGTTTTGTTGCTACCATTAACATCACTGTTACAAATAGCTGTGCTGAAAACAGTGTCCAGAGCCCTTGTCTTTTCCCACCCACAGTTAATGCCATCTCTCATCCTCAGTTCCTTCCCCTGGCTTGGTCAATTCCCCAGCACACAACTCTCCTAACCCAGAGGATGGGGAGATTCTCCTCATGGCCACTCTCCCCTTCCTCTCCAAACTGAAGGAAGAGCACCTTGACTAGGCTGGAGTGTATCAGATGGACCATCCAAGCCGATCCAGGCACAGAAACTTTGGGCAGAGCAAGTACAACAGTACACACATGGCTGGCATGGATGGTCTGTGCTGCTGCAGTGGGTCTGAGACACTTGGTAGTAGTTAAATCTCAGCTGAACACTGAGGGTTGGATCTCCCAGGTGAGAGTTTTTATTAATTCAGTCTTCATCATTTTTAATAGACAAAGCATGTGACTTAATTTGAAGTGCTAATCCTGCTCCCCCAGTATTAATTATCTTCTTTGATGGGACAGCTTAAACTGCACTAGGCCCTTTGAGGCCGGGCCAAATAATTGATAGATGCTCATCACTTGCAAGTCTGTCTGCTCTCTGAAGGACTCCACTAAATGCCTAGAAGGAAAGCTCTCACTGCTTTCCTCTCCTGGAATAGAAAACTGTGACAATACTGCCTTGCAATACTAAGGCTCTCTCTCTCCCTGAATTAAACAGGTGATGACTGTCAGCAGCACAATGCGTTTTACCCCGAGGATGCCCACAAGCATGTCCTGGCAATGCTCCCTCTCCTTCTAACCCCAGCAGCATCTCTGTCCAGACACCAATTGGGTGATCAGTGACCTTCCCCACGATCAGGTGGCAGCTCTCCCCAGCTGCACTTTATGAAGCACCAGGCACTGCAATTAGCTGTGATGTAATTAGGAGCAAGCAGCAGAACACACTATGCAGACATGGTTTGGGGGCCTGAGGCAAAAAGGTTTTGTTCATCAGCTGGTGGGCTGAGTAACTTAGAAATTCTTAAGTAACTGGTGCTGGGCTCTAGAAAGAATTCAGAGTTTAAGAGAAAGAATAAAGGGAGGTAATAAGAAATTCCCAGGGATTTCTTTTAAAAGAAGCTGATCATAAACAACATGAAATAATATCAAAACTTGTGTATAAAAACCCATGAAATCTGACTTGTATTGACTAAAAACTTTCCTCTGGTAACAGAATAGTTGAAAAGCTATGTTAAAAGGAGGTAAATACTTGAAAAGGTAAGATCCAAGGAACAAGTACCTTATTGCTGTGCTTCTGATGAGTTCAGACAATGGCTGCAGTTTTCCACACACTGAAGGAAGAAGCATTTTTCAAGTTACTGGAAGAGCATCTGTTATCTTCTCTCTCCTTTTTGTGGGAGCCATGAGGACACAGCATAAAAAGGGCAGGTGGGACAGCCTGTGGTGGGGAGGAGTTGCCACCCCAAGGTGGGTCAGAGGAGGAACACCCAGTAGCCACTCAGGACTGCTCTCATCAAGGGCTGGAAATAAAGCCCAGAACCACCCCAGCACGTGGAAAGACATATTCATGCAAAAATTATCATCTCACCTCAGAGATTAGATTCTGCTTTCCTACCATCTGCTTGTTCTATATTTACTGTGTAGTGAAGACTGAAATACATTAACATAAGTAAGAAAAAGACCAAGCCATATGGGTTCCAGAGCCCTTTGAATTATCTGCAGGCTCATCAGGAATCACTCAGCTGTCTAGGTGAACACTGAGACCTCAGAGAGCCAGTGACCCTTCCATGGAGATAATTCTTTCTCTCTCTTTTTCCTCTAGATCCCCACAGCTTAGAAGTAAGCCCAGGATTTATTTCATCAGTATTGGGCAATCTCACACTTCAGAGATTTTCAGTCCTCATCAGCACTGAGGACTGAAAGGGGTACCACCATTGCCACAAAGGACAGCAGATGCTGTGCCAGGTCCAGATTCAAGTGGAGAGCTCATCCCCTCTCCTGGTTTGTTACTGACTTCAGACCTCACTTTCTGGATCCTTTGGTCCCCATGACAGAAAGTCAGCACCTGCCAGGCACAGTGACAGTACAACCCTCAGGATGAAACAGCAGAAGCCCTTTTTGAAGTCAATCTTCAGTAAAAATGTATGAATCCTAAGAGGGGGAGTGAGACAGGAAGCCTCTGGGGTCTGGTTGAAAGAGGTTGATGTGAATACCTCTAAATGACATATGTGAATTGGATTCCTTTCATTAAGCAAAGGTCTTTGTTGCCTTTACACCTGCTTGGGAGACAACAAAAAGGAAGCATTGTTGTCAAGCCATTATGCACAGCCAGGAATCCACATTAATCACTCCACACTGGCTGCTGACCATCTCAGACAAAAAGGGCACACCCCACTTTGAACTAGCATGATGGTTAGAAGCCACTTGTAAATTAGTGCAGATAACCTCAGAAGACTATGGCTGGCTAACACAAATGTGGTGACTCAAAAAATGAAAAAATGAAAGGAAAACACAATCAATAATTCAGAAGATTTCCTGAATGAGATATGATTCATTGTGCTCCAAACCCTCAGCTCTCATCTATTCTCTTTCTGCTTACAGCTCACTGAAGCAAGTTAAATGGTTTTTGCTCCCTTTGATGAATATATAAGCAGATAAATTCACTGAAGTAGCATGGCATGATAACACATCTTTATAATACTGGACATGTACAGCCCTATTTATCTATCACCATTAGCAAGGTCCTCTGAGACGTATTGCCATATTGTAATGAAGTCCCCATTGTATCCAAGACCAGTCCTTGTCCCTGACAAGTGTCACACTGGCTCTGCCCTGCTCAGTCAGCTAAACATGAAAATGCAGTGCATAAAGAGGCCTTTGAAAATGCTGCTTCAATGTCTCTGCAATTTATGACTGTAAATATTTCCTCATGGGATTGAAGGGTGAATGGTGTCTCCACTCCTCTTTGCTCACAGAGGTCCACAAATGTTTACATTAAACTTAAATTACTTATATAAGAAGTAAAATTCCAAGTTCACTCCCCTGCTTCCTCCATGTTGTTTATAAAGGATAGAAATGTCCTTTGATAATACTATGCCCAAGCCACTTATTCAATTTGTAATTGAACTAAATATTTGCTGTTTAGAAATCTATGGAACATCAATCAGGACTCTTTGAAAAGCTTTCTGTTCCATGATTAATAGACTGCTGAATTCAGAAATAAAGGTTTTCAAACCATAGTCTTTTGGAACTGGGCAAAAAGGCAATTATTTTTTAATTCCAAATCATTTCAGTTACAATATTTATAATAGAACTTTAAAAGTTACAGGATGAGCCTTAAATGTTCTGTCCTCTTCAATTTAGCAAATGATATTTTTGCCCTAGAAAAGACTAAATTGATGCAAAAAGTGACTCAGTCTCCAAAGCAGCTGGTAAACATTAGGCTGATAGTGTGGTTCTACTCTGACAAGTTGCTATATAAAACTGGTAATTGAACTTACCCATTTTGTGGTATGTATTCCAAGCCATAGCATAGCAGTGCCAAAACTAAATAACTCCTGCTTCTTATCCCTGTTAGCCCAGCACAATTAATGCAACCAAGGGAGAAGGAAATGCACTAAGGCTTTTCTGCATTTTATTAGGACATCACTGAGACAATGAAGTGGCTCAGCCATGACAGGAAGTTCAGCTGGAAGAGATAACAGCCTATTAAAGCTGATAGACCTCTAATAAGCAGACCTTTACTAAGATATTGAAATAAAGAAATGACTGTGTGATATTCCAGATCAAAGACTTCAGGACCTCAGTCTGCCAGAGCCATTATAAAAAGTAACATTTTATATAGGGTTGCCAGAGGATGAACTGGGGTATTATTATGGCCATTTAAAGCAAACAAATAATCATATAACAAAAGAATAACTAACCACAGGCTATAGAAGGATAGATGCACTAAAGAAAAAGCACAGATTGCCACTCTATTTAGAAATAATTATGTACAACTTGAAGGAAATACAGTGAAGTATAAACAACTGAGGTCAAGCAACAGATTCCCAGCTTCAAAGCAAAATGTGCTGCACTATTTTAAGTTTTTAATGCAAATTACAAAAGTGCAAACCAAATCCAGTTCCCTCTAAAATCTGTGATTGGAATTTATTTGGAAAAGAAAGATACTTTCCCTAAAAATTCAATTATCCCTCTGTAGAATGAAAAAGAAGAAATGTTATTGGGTTAAGTTTACCTGAGCTTATAAATACCAACAACAAAAGGAGAAAAAGAGATTGCTGCTCAGAGTAAAGCTGTTTCTATAAGTGTATATGCTCATTATGGACTTCTCTGGGGTGGGTTACGATGAATATGGATAGGTCTAGTACATAGGAGTGGCAGCTTTAAGTGTCAAGCTTAGAAAAAAAATGTATTACATAGAACACTCTAAACTGGGTATAGAAAAACAGCATGGGAGACAAACAATGGGGGCCCCACCTCCTGCAAGGTTGTTCCATAAGCAGCAGAAGAGGCACTGAAGAACCAACTCCCTAGCTCCTGACAGGCCAGACCGACTAGGGAGGCCACTCCTCAGACCCTCCTGTTTTTCCCTCTTCTGCCAGAAGCTCGTGATCTTTTCCCCTTTCCAGGACAACTGATTGTATCAAAACCAAGGGACCCCTCATCTTCTAAGTGTCAGCTTCACCAGATGGCACAGTTTAAAGGACTGGCAACTTGCATTGGCAACATCTGATGCTCACAAGACCTGGGGGAGGGAAAGAAGGGATACTGCAAAAGATATTGCACTTAACCAGACAAAAGAGAAAAAATGTTGGAAAAAAGAGACTGGATGCTGGTGTAGTAGGACTCTCTGGAGAAGTGTCCTGTTTCAGGATCTCCCTCACTAACTACTCTCTTGCTTCTCATTAATTGTTGGAAGTAGGGACAGAATGTTAAGAAATGTGAGGGCTCAGTGCACTGCCCACACAGAAGGCAGCTCTACAGGCAGTTTGGAAGCTGAGCCATGGTTTCCACCTTTGATCAAAGAGTTACTCAAAATCCATGAGCAATTTATGAAATATTTAAAATATGAAAAAAAACCCCAAAATATGCTGTCTTGTAGTTGCAAAGCCAAAATGAAAATTCTGCCTGAAGCTAGAGGAGTGCAAACTGTGCTGTTTCTGAATCTGATTTTCATGGATGCATGTGAAAATGCATGCATTTTCATGGGGGCTCCCTTTAACATCCTTTTAGAAACCTGGGAACCCCATGAGTTTCTGTAATACTTCAACTAGAAAATTGACCTTTTCTTTTATTGGGCTTTTGATTAACTACAAAATACAACACGTTTGTGGAGTTTTTTGTATTTCATGTACTATCTACTGCAAATTTAAGGTATTATACAAGGATTTCCATTGAACTGCACACATGAAATATTTTCTGAAACATCCATGGTCTCATGTAGGTACCTTTCACTTTTCCCCACAGCTTGAAAACAAAGCAGCAGTATGCAATACAGGCAGGTCACAGAGAAGCTGGCTATTCATAATATATCACCAAAAGTTTGCTCTCTTACCAGGGAAATATTTGCATTATGCTACTGTTTTTCTTAAGCCCTTTATGCCGTATTTCCTTTTTACAGATGGATTAGTATCTTCTGGTATCTAGTATCTACACTGATATTCCTCTTTTCTCATTGCTCTGACATGGGTCAATATATACAAGGCTTTTTATTTGATGATCTTTTCAGGACTTGGAGAGAAATCAGGACAAATCCAGTAACCTCTCTGGCATCTCAAAGGTTGGTGCTATAATAGGGAACATTTTTGATGCCTTACCTAAAAGTAGCTTCTGTGTAAAATGAAGGAAAGAGTAAGTCTCAAGTGCCATTCCTCAAGCATTTTGCTTAGACTTTGATGAAAACACTTGTATCCTTCCAGGATGTGGTATGTCTTCAAAATCTCTGATACAGAAACTAGACGAGGTCTCTTGGTTTAGGAAATAAAATGTCACATAGAAAACTGCATTCTTTCTTCATTCCATGTCTCCCTGGAAATGCTGAACAAGCCATATAACCAATATTTTCTAAGGTGATCAGAATCTGGTTTCAGTAAATAAGGCCAGGGTTTACACAATGAACGTGAAGGAACAGATAAAGTATTCCATAACTGATCAGAACACAGGGCATGAGACAGAAACCCTATGACAAGTATGGGATGATGTAAATCAAAGGTTGTCCCACAAAGCAGACATAAGAGGAATTAAGGTGCATAGACAATCTTAATTCTGGCAACTACCAGTTTTGTGAAAACCTAACTACAATTTAGCAATTAATTAAAAAAAAAAAAGGTACATGGAATACGCTCAAAGCTTAATCCAGGAGTTTATTTATAGGAAAAGCTGTACCTGAGCCATGGTATAGTCAAGATAGCATGGCCAGTCAGCTACTAGAGCACATAGCAACAAGCCAGAGTTAAAACCCTTGCTTGGACACAGGTTTCTGTGTAACCTGAATTATCTAATTCATTTCCTATTCTATAAAGTAGGAATAATGATATTTCCTAAGTATTTGTGACAATAATTAGGTTTTATTTCCTAGCACATGAGATCTGTCAAGGAAGTGTTCCATCGGAAAAAAAAAGTACATATTAATCATCATGTCACTAACAACACTACAATTTTTTCTGTGCTTCATATTCTTCTGTCTTCTTAGTGCTTACTGTATATTCTGTGACTTTAAAAAT
The DNA here is from genome assembly GCA_013400515.1 of Erpornis zantholeuca. Classification (NCBI taxonomy): domain Eukaryota; kingdom Metazoa; phylum Chordata; class Aves; order Passeriformes; family Timaliidae; genus Erpornis; species Erpornis zantholeuca. Next base: position 24,885 of record VZTN01032701.1, read on the forward strand.
ACAATACAGTACATTTATATGAAGCTGAAACAAGAACCTAAAGGAAGAAAACATCCTCTGTCTAGAATTTAAATTAATACATGGGTAGCATTTACTATGTTATCAAAATAATTTAAATGATCAAGTGCATACATGCCCTAACCTTAGCATTGGCTGCTCAATTGAAAATTGGTTCCTCACATTGAACTCCTAATGGAAAAAGTCCATGTTTCCAAAACACAAGCTTGTTTTTTCTGGTGATTCAGTGATCATGCTCAGTGCACACTGGTGAGAGCAGACTTCAGAGCTGCTCAGAGTTTTAGTGTACAACAGGAAAGGACCAGCCTGCTCCTACTTGAGCCATATATGCCTCCTGCTGGCTAAACCATCTGACTCTTCTCATTTGGGTTGGCAAACCAAATTCAGCTGAATAATATGTTGATTATTCATGTGAAAGAAAAAAAAGGGGGGGGAAATGAAAAAAAACAACAAAGGGTTTTTTCCCCTTTGTAAGCCTTTTTTTTTTTTTTTTCATTTGAAGTAATAGATGCCTCCTGTAACTTTCAGGGAAAAGTTCATTTAAAATGGAAATGTGACATTTGCTTTCAGATTGAAAAGATAATTGATTCCAATTGAATTTGATGGGAGGTTCTTTACTGCTTTTGTATTTCACCGCAAAGATATTACTTCAATTTGGTTTGACCCACAAACGGCTTTTTTCTTTTTATCTTCCAGAGGTTATCTTTGAATTGAAAGACCAGTAACTATGAGCTCCAGTTTTACCAAGATTTCGTCTCTTTTCATGTCTGTCCTTAGCCCAGGTTTGTCACAGCATTTTGCAACCCTTGTGCAATTTTGCATCCAATATTTGATCAAATCCCTATTTCAAGCCTGATCCAAACATAGTATCCCTTAATCCAATCACCTCCTATTTTACTTTCATAAAATACATTTTTTAAAATAAATCTTATTATTTAGTAGAGTTTGCTTCTATGGAAACCTACCCCTAGTATCCGTCAAGACATAGCAGAATTTTTGTTACAATGAAGCAAAAAGGTAAGATTTTGTTGTTATGGTTGTTAAAACACTCAGAAACAAAGTGAGTATTTCTGTCTCTGAATCAGAGATGCCAAAGAAGGGTCCTGAACACAGTAGAAGAAACCCCACTTCTACCCACTCTGCAGTTGCCCTCATTTAATGCTGGCACTGCAGTGTCCCCACATTCACCCATGTCACAGCAACACGTTCATGCCTTTGCCCAGCTGAGGGACCCTGATGTATTCAGATTTACGACTTGACAGGCTGACATTTCAACCAATGTCTTTTGACTTGCTGCTCTCCACTTGTTATACATAACTTGTTATACAAGTTATGGATGAATACATTAATGGACATGAAACACTCCTCTTCAGAGTCTTCATTTTCTCCCTACAGGACAGTTTTCCTTTCCAAACCACGCAGTGCTGTTAAACAAAGTCACTTTTTTGGGTCCATAAGCACCTGTAGGTCTTCTTTTCATTCTTTGTACAGACTGACCAACAAACTCATTGAATAACCAAGCAATACCAGCAGACACAGAGAGGAAAATACTTAACTATTTCCCCTTATTAAACTACAAGATTTGATATATAACACTTTATTTCTTTGGAAATTCTTTCAGCACCTGAGAGCATCCCCAGTGTACTCATTTCCCCATCATCTGGATGCTTCATGGGAGTGTACTATACATGTTAATAGCAGATCAGTCTGTCTAGACCAGTATGCAGACAGCCCCCACACCAGAGATGGTCATTGCTTAAAACAAAGAGCCTGAGGATCACAAATATGATGCTTATTATCATATTTACAGAAAATTTCTCCATTTTCTTGGCCTTCACAACTTGATCTTACACATGAAAAAAACATCAGCAACCACCTTAAAGAGAGCACAGATTAAAATTACTGTTGGCAGGCCCCTTGCTATGGGTGTTAGTGAGGTGCAGACAAGCAGGAATCAGAAACCCAGGAAGGGATGTGTGACTAACAATGGGCAAGAGAAATTGCTAAGCACAGCCTGAACCTCTTTTGCTGTTGCATTAAATTGGCTTGTTTGGGAACTGCCAAATAAGAGCTAAGGAGCTCTGATTGCTTTATGCAGGATTGCAAGTGGGCAGGGCTAATTTATTAGTACTCAGCCTGAGAGAGGGAGGTCCGTTCTATGGAGAGGAAGCCACCTGTTTTCATAGATTAGCAAAGGCTTAGCAAGGCAGGAAACTTAAGCAATCAAAAGCAGAAATGAAATTATTCAATTAAAGCTCTTGTTAAACTGTGAAATATAAAATAACTTCCTGCTGAAAAGGAAATCGTAGTAGCAGGATGAGATAATAAAAATTTTATTTTCCAGTTTAAGACAAGCCCAGATTTCAGGGAGATTCCTCCTCTTTTCCTTCTAGTGAGAAATGCAGTCATACACCTTTCTTCAAACAGCAAGATTTGCTGTTTCTAAACAACATTATAAATGCTGTTATAAATCATTCTCAGCAGGCAGCTGTGCTGAAGGAATCCAAGGGGGGAAAAGTGACAATTGCAGCCTACAATGGGATATTTGTTGGTATTTTGTATTTAGTTGGGTTTTTTTTTCAACTTGACAAAATACATTTATTTTTGTCAAACTGAGCTACATCAGAATGAGAAATGGAAATAAAAGAATATAATTGGCTTCACAGCACAGCATGAAGTCCCCACAAAATGGACCTGCTCTAGGGTAGAGTCTGGGCTAAACACTTGAGTAGGCTGTTGTCTTTCAGACAGCCCTGGTTGGAGGATTAAACACTTTGGTGTCAATCTGACAGCACAACGTGTATCTTTCAGCACCTAAGGCACACCTGAAATCTTGTTGTTACTCAGAGGGTGCCTATTTCCCTTGTTACAAAACACACAGTCATCATTCGTTTGTGCTTAATCCCTCAAACGCCTGCTGCTCTATTCACTGCGGAGGAGTTGTCGATCAGCCCGGCTCCAGCCTCTCCACACGCCTCAACGGATGTGACAGTGATTGCCAGGGCTCTTGTTTTTCCTGCCATGATATCTTAAAAGTCACTCCCAGGTCTGTAATATATCATCATAAAAATGATCTCATGAGGTTCCTGTCTGTATTAAATGACCCTTTGCCAAAGAACCTCAGTTTATGTGCTTTTTTGTTTCTTTTTCAATCATTGCGTTCCCAGCTTGTGCTCTGGAATGCACTGAATGTGTGTTTCCCACAAACCCTTGTACACTTGTAGGAAGAAGAGATTTGCAGGCCCAAACTCTGTCCTTTGTGGAACTTTCTTTTTTTCCCCAGATATTCATCCAAGGGGGAAGCAATAAACGTGCAACAGTTAGATCTGTGCATAGTGCTTACAAGGGATTAACAGGAAGCTGACTTTCTCATCAAAGGATTAGTTTTGAAAGGTTAATGAGCAAAAATGCAGTGTGCATGTCTTAATTTTCATTGATGCCACCTGCAAAAGCATGAAATGCACAGAATGCCAGATGTATTCAATGAAATAGTGGCATAGGGAAAAGCTTTTGGTCTGTGATTGTTGTTGTTTGGGACTGGGGGGATGTGCAATGTTTGTTGCTGTTATGTTTTGTTGTGGTTGGTTTTTGGCTTTTTTTCCCTCCAGGAATTGCAATAGTCCTATTTTTCCCCACTTTTGGTTGCACATAGGAGTCAATTTTTCACCTCAAGAAACATTCTGATTTCTGCTGACAGGTAGAACTGTGTGGCTCAATTTACACTCCTCTTTTTAAAGTGATTCTCATGGTTGTAAATGAGAGAGAAGGATCATGGCTTTGGACCCCCACCAATTAACCTCTTTGGCACATTACGGTTCAGTGCAATGGAGTGGATATTTTAAACAAGTTCTTCATATGTACAACCAAGATTCACAGTCACCACATGCTCTGGAATGTAATACAATCTTAATTTAATGCTTTCTTCTTCCCAGTCAGATAATTGTACCTCAAAGGAAATAGTGGCACAGGTCCATTTAGCTAATTGCTTCAAGTCAAACTTATGGTGTCCATCCATCCTGTTTAAATTGGGTTCAGTAATGACATTTACATTGTTCTGCCTCAGAAATGGTACTGTCAAGAGTTCTCCATCAAGAAAACATTAGCACCTTGTGCCAGAATGAAAGGAAGGGATGACCCAGAGGCAATCTCCTACAGTGGGGAGAGTCTCCAGGGTCCCCTGTGGAAGTGATCTAAAGCTTTGTTGGAAAGCAGTGACAACTGCCAGGCCAAAATATGTGCTGTGATATCTCTGTGGGATACTCCTCCCTGAACTATGCACTTTTAGTATGTTACTTTATTATTACATACTAATTTATTGTTTTTAAAGCAACTTTAATTTGTTTTCTACCATGTAAGAATTTGTTTCAAAAATAGTTGGTGTTATGCAAAACAGCAGACTGTACTGACAAAATAATTTTTCAGCAAGAATTTTAATGCAACCCTCAGCATCCTGAATATAGGTTTTGGAGAAAAAGAAGGTATTCACAATTTGCCGTGCATCCACCCTTTGGGTTTTGCTGGTTTGTTGGGTTTTTTTCTTCTTTTCTTTGTCTTTCTCAATCACTTCTCAGAACAATGGCTTAGGTCGGTTTGCTAAATAGGTCAGTTTGCTGGAGGACTCCAGAAACTTAAGTACCAACTGTATATCCCAGGCAATAGGTCACAAAGTCAGGGCAAACAGCTGTAGCTTGATAAATTCTGGACCTGGAAATCAAGTGAACAAGCAGAATGTGCATAAACTAGAAAATGCAAATAACCATTTTTGCATGAAAAATAAGAGTGATACAGAATAGGTAAAGTAGGTCCAATTAAAACACTCACGCTCATGAGAAAAGAGAGAATTTTGGAGATGGAGGTGGGCTTTGGAAAATATGTCTTGACTTGCACAGTTAATACACAACAAACAGCAAGAATCAGTATGGACTGAGTAGCATGATCAGCATATAAAAAGTAGCACAAAAAAGGGGGCATCGTTTTGCTCAGTCCAGAGACCGTTTTTTTCTTTTCCTTTTCTCTCAAAATCAAGTGAAGGCTCAGTCATGAGGGGTCTTTATACACACTATGCAGGACTATGAACCATCCTTACTGTAATCACCTCCATTTGCTGACAAAAGGAACCATAGTTCAAGAGTTTGCACCCTCTGTGAGTACACTGGCCTGTGCTGCAGTTTCCCAGTCTAAAGGAAAACAAGACAGTGAGGGAATCTGAGGCCTCACATAGAAATTGGTCAACACAGAGACATCCAAAAAGCTGCAAAAAGGCAAAAGATATCATGGTAAAAGACAACCCCAACCTTGTCTGTGCTTCCCAAGGTCAAAAACCTTCACCTCCTCTCTTCGTCAGTAACTTCTTCCAGTCATCCTGGCAAAGAATTTCTTAGGAAAGAAACTAGGAAAGAGAGACAGAGCCTCCTCAATGTTCCGTTTCTTGCTTCCCTATTGACTGGTTACTAAATGCAGAAATGGCTCAGTATGAGTAAAGGTATGGGTCTCTCTTTCGAAACAGCCCAGGACCATGGCTTCCCAAATTAGACCCAGGAAATACAGCAATCTGAATCATCAACTAGGGAGAAAAGGTAGAAGGGGCAAAAACAAGCACAAAGGTCCAGCTAAAGTGATATTAACAGCAATGCACCGTTTTCTAGGGACATGCAAAAAAGAAGATTAGTTACAGCTCCCCTCCCCTTGCTGGATGATAAGACAACAGAAAGAGAAAAAAAAAACCCAACAGGAAAAGTGTTTTCATCTGGATGGTCTTTGTTGCAATTTTTTGTCAATCTTTTAAAACATTACATCTTAAAATAAAGACAATAGCAGCAAAACTTATCAAGATGGTACAAGCACATTCTGCTCTGCACCCTGGTAATGACATTTATAAAATTGTCATTTTTCTGAGAATGCCTTTCCAAAGCACCATTAAATCTTACAGAGAGTATGAAAGAGGGACATAGACAAGAAGGTAGTTAGAACATCCTTGCAAGTGGTTTTACTGATTGTTTATAGTATAATTTGAAGTTGATCACGAAAAAATAGTAGAACAGCGTCCCAGAAAAATGTTTCCCCAAATTTTAAGAAACTTCTTTTTCAAACAGAAAGCTGAAAATGACTAATAGTGGTTTCTCAGTACTGTCCAAGGTCCAGATCAAATCCTATTAGAACTTAGAAAAAATCGCTCTAAAACTGCAATTTATAGACTGCTCTGAAGAAATTTAAAGTTTTGGGAAAATATGATCTAGACTGCTTTTTTCTAATTAAAGCTACTATATGATTCCAGGATCTGAGAAACTGCTAAATGGTAGGCTGAAAGCTGGTATGTTTGGCTTACATCTCACAACAAGCACTGTAAGCTTTCCTCTTGAGCACAACTAGCTCTCACAATAAAAAGGACTTAGGGTATAGAATGCATTTGGGAGACAAAAGTATTCTCTCTCACATGCCAAGTATCACCTGCCTTTGCTTTGCTCTCAAGATCAGTGAGGGAAAGCAGATACTCTTTGCCTCAAAAGGCTAAATGCTACAGAAGCGTCCACTTTGCCCCAAAAGCAGCAGCCCTGTTATTTCCTGGTGATCAGACTTAGCTCAGATGTGACTTGTAACCAGAGATAAAGGAGCACAATAAGTTCACATCTACCTGCACGGAGCGAAGAGGCATCACCAGTAAATCTGTGTGCAAGAACCAGTTACATGTGCCATGTGAGAGGTGTTTGCAATGGGGCCACTCTTCAGCTGGTTCCTGAAAACTCAGTGTGCTGGATAAGATTTGCCTTTAGAGTGACCTTCCCATCCCAGCATGATCCAGTTCACAGACTATGCACTGGCTAAAGCAGGACAACCCCAAATTAGCTTTTGCAACTGCTTCCTCAGTGACTGCAACAACACAAGTCAACAGGGACTAATTCTCAAACCGAGACATAATGTTATGAACTGCAGTTGCAGTGGTGGGAGGAAAAATATAATCCAGTTCAGCAATGGTATTAAGGAGAGAAACTGTTACTGATACTAGAGGAGATGGGGACCTTGGGAAAATTTCAGCAACCAAAAGGAATTTTGTATTTTGATTTATAATTTCATGGCAACAATCAAAATCAGGTTCATGAATATAAATCCCTGGGGGGCATTATTTTATTTTATTTACTATTATTTCTAGGATTTATTAGAAATTATGTTCCCTATTAAGTGTTAATGAAATTACAAATCTTTGGAAAACCAATATCTGCACAAGTTCAGCGATGGTTATGATGGTTAATGGTTGGGGAGGATCCCCAAAGTGGCATAGCAGAATTCTACTGCACAAGGCAGTGGAAAGTGGGACTGCAAGGCTGAAAGCTGTTAGAATACAGCAGCTGAATTGTCCTCTGTGTGTGAGGGCTGCAGCTACAGAAAATCTATGTTTCTTTTGTTCTTTCAGGTCCCAATTCCCATGTCAAATCATGTTATGCCCAGGGCAGGATCTGAGAGTTAAAGTCAGTAACCCACTCTTTTGTTTGACTTCTTATTTTGAGGCTGCTGTGAAAGGGCCTAATTTAGGGAAAGAAGTTTTGGATATGGTTCAGACTACTTTTGCTAAAACTTTCCATAATGGTGGAGCAGTCTCACTAGAAATAACATGACAAGTTTTTTATAGGTATTACTAAATGCCAGAGGATGAGAATTTTAGCCATAAAAACACTTCATGTTTGAGCTGAGATTCTCTCTCAAGCTGTTGCAGACAATTAAAACCAAGGGGTGCCCTTTAAAAGGGGAAAAGCAATTTAGTTCATTAAAATGTTATTTTAGATGTTTCTGTCTGGCCCCCTATGAAATACACCATTTGTACTTTCCATATTATAGTAAAAATTACAATATATTGAGGTATTTAATAGGCAATCATCTAGAAGAAAATATTTACTCCTGTAGTAGGCTGGCAACTTTCTCAGCAAGTTTCACGGACACAGAAATGGAGAGGAATGAAAGAGAGCAATTTGCTTTCATATAAAAGGTCATCAAATGCTCTGCTCAGTATCTCACTGAGAGTTTATTGAGCACCACCTTTTGTCCCTGAACTATTATATCCCAAACCAGAGGATGCTGAAGAAACAGCTAGTAAAATGTCAGCCAGTAGCTCCTGAATGGCATGGCCATACAGAAACAAGAATGAGGCACACACACCATCACCTAGAATCTGGACAGGGGACAGACTGAGAACTCAGAAAGTTAAGGCTAAAATTATGCCAAGATGTCATTGTCCTTCTCTTACATCAGAGCAAACAGTTCTGAATTTGCCCAACAAATTTTGCCTCTTCAGTCACTTGTCCACGTTGACTTGTTTTCTGTGATTTGCCTGCTGTTCAACTCCCTGCCCACACAGACAATTCCCACAAGACAAACTTTACTTTCCCTGATTCTAATCAGCAGAAATGTCCTGGCTATGACTAAACCTTATATTTCACATACAGAAAATGCATCTCCCATAACTTTACAGATTTCTATGTGACTATGCAGAACTTTTCTATTGCAGGCAAGTGTTTCTTGTGAGAACTCATCTGAGGAACAGACAACACTGCATGCATGATGTTGATCTTGGCATTTGGAAACCAAGGAGAATTATTTGCACAAACTGAATGTATTGCATGCTTTCAGAGTCCCATGAGATGCTTTTGGGTGCCAGACCCTTCACAGATGCAAAGCACATGATGATGTAACAAGTCATTACTTTAATTCTCATACCAAGTCATATGTCTGAGCACTTCTGAATTTTTTCTGGAATTCAAATGCAAATCTAAATTGCAGTTTTCACTCCTAACCTCCTATCAGTAAAAGACCAGATCTGGACAGCCTTGGTACATCCAAATATGTTTCATCCATCCTGGCACTAGAGAATTAGTGATGCTCACGGATGAGGCTTCAGAAGATTTGCTCATATGTGGCACTCAAGACCTGCCCAAAACCAGTGGTAACAGGTGGGCTAAAGAACTCTAATGCTCAAGGAGACCTGCACCTTGCTGGTGTCTGCTTGTGGCTTGAGGAGGATGAGATTGAGGATGGTCAAAAGCCGCCATTCACATGTTTGTGAAACCAAGCACAGGGCTGCCTGGCAGAAAAGTCTCCAGAAGCCACAGCAGTTCTTGAGTCAAGTGAAACTTTCCCTGGGACTGGGTTTACTGCCCTGCTTCTGGTAAGGTAAAGCCCTGCACCTTAAGAGATTCACTGGTGAAGTAAGCAGAATTCAATTTCTCTTGGATCTTATTGAGTTAGAGCAATCCCAAATGACCTGAAATTTTTCAAACATTGCTTTTTCATCCTTGATTTTCAGACAGATAATGAAATTAGAAAGACAGTAAGACATTTTAAGAAAAGTGAACCAGCAGACAGAACAAACTAAAAACTTTCTTTCCTCCTCTGCACTAGTGGAACTTGGCTTACTCCTGCAAATCCAGCAGAGTCATTAGATATGCAAATATGTATAGTCAAAATTTGCATTCACACTGCCATGCTTCCATTCATAGCCATGGCAATCATGTATTCTGGTGGCCAGTTTGAGTTGTCTCTGTGCATAAAATCTCAGAAACTGTCACAGAATGCCACATGCATTTTTGTGAGTGTAGACATTGGCATGCAATTCCAAAAGTCCGTGTCTGCATGTGAATGTCTGAATGTCTGTATGTTTGTAGCTTGCAAGAGTCTCCACAATCAACATCTATGCTTACCTTACATATAAGCCTACAGTTCGAATTGGAAGAGTATTTAGGATTTTGTGAAAGCTCGGGGAAAGCATTGCTGGTACAATGATGAGTATCTCATTTCCAGCATGCAAACTCTTCTATCTGCAATGGGCCACCCAGTAGCCCACAGGCTGATGCTATAAAAAATTTAGTATGTTTTGCAATTCCCATTAATTATTTTGCAGCCTTTTCTTTTAATATTTACTGTGAAGTCTAGACATAATTCTATTTTTTGTATCCATATGCCCAGACATCACAAAAGATATTTTAAAAATGCCCATGGTTTCATTACATTTCACTTTACTATAGAAATGCAGAGAGCTCATGTTTAATTTTTATCAATAAAAAGGATAGCAAATGTCCAACAAAGATAGTACCTGAAAGGAAATAACCCAAACAATTCCAAATACTTGTTTAAAAAGTTACAAAAAAATGACAGCATTAATGGCACTTAAAGCTATAAGCACTTAAAAGATTACCACAATATTTTTTTAGGAAGCTTTCTTCCTAAGTTTCTTTTTTCTTTTTTTTTTTTTTTCCAAAATTATGACAGCAGCTTATGTCTAAACCAAACCCAGCAAAAGGGGGCAGAGAGCCCTGAGATTCTATGGGAGCCCTGGCCCTCATTTGAATCACGTGTATGCTCTTATGCCTATTTTTAAAAATTCAGATTCAGCTAGAGAACAGCAGTTTGCTGACATGCAAAAGCTAGAGCTTCCCTTCTGTCTTTATAGTCTTACAGAATTAAAATAGAAGGGTTTTTCCCAGTGGTAGAAAGTGTGAATGAGAAATTAAAAGAAAAAAAAAGTTTGCCCACTATTTTATACAGGTAGCCAAATATTAAACTGATGTTTCTCTTCTTTTAAACAACATAGCATGAGATTATGTATTTTCTTCATATGCACTTTCTCGCTGTGACTTTACATTGAATTTTCCTCCATGAGAAAAAAAATCCATTTGTTTCTTTTCATTTTTTTTTTCATTTTTTTCACTGATTAAGATAAATACCCACAGAGTTTTTTCTTTTTTTTTTCTTTTTTTTTTTTTTTTTTTTTTAATGAAAAGAGCAATACAACCCTTAGTTATGTCTGTGTTGATTTTCAAACCAGCACCCAGCTGCTAGCTGTGTCCATGGACATTCTTTTGGCATTTAGAAAGATAATGCATCTGACTCAAAAATAGGGGGAAAAAATCTAGCTTGGATCACGTGCCAAAACGTAAACTAAGCCTTAGTGAAGGTTTCTAGTTCACTCCAATCATTTCTCCTCTTTTTAATCACCAGGGGAAGGCTTTATGGATGCATACTCCATTACAAAGATACACTGTTTTTCATCCCTTTCATAAGGCTCTTCTTGCATAGCTGCCCTTTGTCTAATATCACACCATGGTAGGAGCACTCTGGTGATACTGCCATGGTTCAATCCCTTCCTTTGTGTCTTGCCCTGGTAATCTTATACAGGCTGAAATTTCCATGTGCGTAGCTTTCTGTTGCCATTCTGCAGTGCTGTGTTCCTGTTTTGGCAGAGCAAGCTTGAGTCTTTATGGCACAGTGAAATATTCTTCGATGCTATATAATTCAGACTGAATAAGGAGTCTATATAAGGCACGTGTCTCAATACATATGTATATAAAAACACCAACATTGTTCATTCAAGTCAAGCATCTTTTACATTTAACTTCTGTCTTAAACTAACACTTTGTTTTTATGCTCCCTTTCTTTGGCTTCACTGGGAATCGCTCCATTTTCCAGGTCTGAGTGCTGCTGGATGCACTTGGTCAGGACTGCGGTGCTAGAAGAGTTCTTGGAATTACACTTCTTCTCTGTCTCCTCTTCTTTTTTTTCTTCATCCAAGGAATAGTTTCTGAAGGTCTCATAAATTTTATGCATATCCTCAGGCATGGTCTTTTTGAGGTCTTTGTTTTTCCTTTTGGTCATCTTAGCGGACGATCCAAACTTGTTAATGATGTTGTCCTCAGATGCTCCCTGCCCGTGCTTGTTGAGCTTATCTGACCCTTTAAGGCGCAAGTTGTTAGGCCTGTTGTTGATGCTTTCCTGAGAGGAGGCCTTGAAGCGTCCTGTTTCTAAGGTAGCAAAGACAGAGCGCTTCTCTGGAGAGAGCATGTCTAAGGAGTGGGCTCGCTGGTCCAGGCCCAGGCGCCTGCGCTCCATGCTCCGGATGGTGGCTGCCCGTTGAAGTTTGTCATGGATCTCCACACTGAGCCGCCTCCGTGTCTCTCTGAACTCGGCCGTCACGTTTGCTTTCCACTCTGCCGCATGAGCCTTTATTTCTCCAACCTTTACAACATGAAGAAAGAGAATTTTTTTTTTTTTCTTTTTTAAAAGGCAAAATCTTTCCTGTAGAACAGTAGCACAAGCACTTTCTTCTCTGGCATGAAACTGGGGAGTGGTCTCATCTCCACTGCACGGACCCAAACTTCAGTAGAAAAGTGGTTACACTGGGCAAACTCTAAACATACCAACTGATGGCTTATGTGACATAGAACTCATCTCTCTGTGTCACTTTGCCACCCCACACATTTTATAGCTGTGTTACATTATGGGACATGTTCATGCTAATCCATCCTTATTAAGAACAAAATTCCTGACTCATAATGTCAGCAGTAGATGGTCAAGAGTGGGCAAAGTTAATCACATATATTTAAACCAATATGCTTCGGAACAGCACAACAACCAGTGCAGCAGCACAGTAATGTGTTTTCCTGTATTTCTCATGGATGCAGTTATTTAGTCCCAGTGAAGATTCTGTTCAGAGCCACAGGGTCACAGAGCAGTTAATGTTAAATACCCATTAGATAATTTCAAGTGGCCCTCTGACTCCTCCAGTCTAGGGGTCATTCTCAGGGGCAAACGTAGCTGTCTTTAAAGGAGGTTTCCATTGCACAACTGACTAAATGCCACATTCTCAAGCCATCTGGAGGAGTTTTCAACACACATTCTATGAGGGCACTATGAGCATATCCTTGAATGTCCTACTGTCTTTCTCTGGTTTACACCTTTGCACTGGAGGCTGGAATAATGGCTAAGAATAAAGCACCAAGTGACAACTCTATTGAATATATATGCCTTCCAAAAAGAGAACTATCAAGATAAATGACCAAACAGTATTTCAGTTAAAACAGGCCTTTTTCAAAGTTCATCTAAAAGAGAACAGATTCAGGAGTACAGTGTCTGCAGGAGCCCACCACAGTCAGTGGTTTGTGCTGCTGCAGCCTGAACTCAAGTTTTTTCATCCAATAACCCATAAGGAGTCATCTTTTTTTCTGTGGGCTAGATGCACAGGTGTCCATTTAGCACTGTGGCAGAAGGCATCTTCTATCCATGTGGGAGACCAGATTCCCAGGTCTAGGTGTCTGATGATGATCAACTCAACAGCCAAACCCTCCGCATTTCCCTTTATTAATGGAGATGCATGGGTGTGCACCAGCCCTTAGGTGCTGTAGATGCCCTCAAAAATTAAAAACAACGCTACCCCTATACCAAACTTTGTCTTTGCCTGCCCTTTGGTGAACCCTGTCAGGTAAGCTTTGCTAGCAATGCAGGAGGAGATTGTCTTAAAATCTGAAATTGTATTATTAACATCCTCCACCACAGGCTTCAGCTCTAGAGTCATGGCAATTTGCCTTCTATTTTCCACACTTACTTGAGTGAAGCTTTAGCAGTATCCTCTTTGAATCATAAAGGGCATGTTCTGAGTGAATTAAGTCATGCTCTCCTTGATGCTGACTACTCCGCTTCTTCCATTTTTAAAAGCAGAGTAAACAGTAACGGACCTGAATTTAAGCTTATATTCAGACCCATATTCCCTGGCATTGGAAAGACGGGAAAATATCCTAATTTTTAAGGCGAGAACACTGAAATTTTTAGTAAAATTTCACAGCTAGTTTCAGAGAAAACGCTGGCATCTCATTCCATAATTGCAGTCCTACTGATGTGTTTTGTGTATTTTTGAGTACTGACAGAGGTGTAACAACCTTGGTTGCTTCAGTTGCTTTTTTCCCTCCCTTTGTGAAGGAGCTAAAGATCAGAGATAACTGTATACCAAAGGCAGACAGTGAAGTAAACCACAGGGAATAGTGAGCATTGGTCATGCACAGCACCATCCTTATTTAGACAAGCAGGAACCAGCTTGGTTCCTGTACTTAAATCTCTCTTGTAAAATGACAAACCACTGAAAAATTACTAATCATACCTCTTCTTGTGTCTTCTTGGACAGGACTCTTAACCAGTCTCCAATCATACTCAGGACAGCAGCAAAGTAGGCAAGGCCAACAAGGATCCAGAACCATACTAAGGGTTTATACCACTCCATGTATTTGATGTCAGCATTTCCTCCTGAAATAAGCATATATTCATGCTTACAAATCATGAGGTGCCAAAATTATTACAAAATATCTGCAATTCTGAGAAAAGCCTAAAAGTATTTCTTAATTCTTGTCAACAGCACTGTAGTTCTAATAATAAGACAAGAAGCCTGTGAGATGGGAGGAACTGTCTGTTTTAATTTAAAAGTCTATAAAATTACCTATTGTTCTGCTGCTATGTGACCTCCCAGAACACCCAGTAAACACTTTCCTTTGTATTGCTCGTATGCTGAAGCAACTCTGAAATTCTACTTTGACAGTACTTGCAACAGCACAAACACACGTCCAAGAAAAAACTGAACTGCATGCAGCCTCATAATTGAGAAAATGTACAGATCGACCCCCCTGGGTTAAAGAGTTTCCAGATTTTTTTGGTTTTTAGCTACAGGATTGAGAGACGTATGTGCAGAAAAAAGAAACATAGCTTTGTCTTCCAAATCAGGGTATCTGACAAGAAGCCAACCATGCATCAGCCCTGAAAATAAGGCTATACAGTCTGCTTGGGTATCATTCAGAGGGATGCCTTCTCTGGCCAGTGACTTCATAGGAGATACAGATCAAACCAAGCAACAAATATCCTATATCAGTCTTCATGCAAGTCTCAGGATGAACTGGCAAAAGAAGAGTGTGAGACCTTTGGCAAACCTAATGGACTATGAAGAGACACAAATAAGTGCAGTAGCAGCCAGGTTGCTGCCTACTACAGAGTAAAATGCAGACATTTTTACAAAAGAAAGCAACTACAACCTCACTTTTGAGACTCTCAGTCCCATCACAGCACTATGTGCACTGCAAGAATGAGAGCCAGCGAAGCAGGCACAGCCCTGAGCAGAAGAGAATGAGTAGTAAAGAGTCTGCAGAGCCTCATGGGCACTGCCATATCCCTCAGTGCAGGTGAGCACCACCTTGGTGGTACCTGTGTAAATCCCTGCCTGAAGAGCAAGCCTACCAGGAGAGTCAGGCAGAAGTCAGCATATTTCCTGGACTCCAGCCTTGGTTAGACAACAGCTAGACTCCTATAGCTCTGTATGACTGCAGAGAGATTACAGGGCTTCCCCATGTTAAAATCACAACACAGTTCAGCATTTTCCCCTTTGTTTTTTGCATTCTGAGACATTTCTATGACTATTTCAATATGAGTGTAGTTACAGTGTTTGAACACCCCCATGGAAGGTCAGACATTTGAGAATTGGCAGGGACCCAACTATTGGTTTTGATGTTAATCTCTCCCCATAGACTGCATGAATCACACTCTTTTGTTCCAGTCTTTGAGTCTGAAACAATGAGAGGCAGGGACTGCTGTTGCTATGGTACAAGAAGCCTCTCCTGATCATACGTGTCCCTGAGGAAGCTCACTGGGAAACAGATTGTCTAGATCTATCTTGCAGAGTAATCAGGTGACTGAGAAAGTATGAGACCACTTTTTTCAGCCAATCAGATACTCTGTTTTTTCAGGCTTCATGCACAATTTTATATCCAACAGTAGTACAAAAACCTTCCAGTTTCCCAAGAGCTGGGATTTGTTCTAGGTGGAATAAGCCAGCATAGCTCCATTGATGCTGTTTTACCCATTAAGATATAGTATTTTTGATTTGATGTTGAAGGAACAGAGACACTGAGAGATCAAAGTGACAGAAAATAAAAGGGGCAGAAAATCTCTCTCAAAACCAGCAATAAAGCCCAAATCTCCTGGTGATCACCTGCCTTAAACTTGTATCATGAAAATGCCTCTGAAGTTTTCTTATTCAGGGTCTTCCATTTCATTTTTTGAAAAATCCTGCTTGTTAGTAGCCACCCAGCTGTGGATTATATTCTCCTAGTCATGTGCATATAGAACAATTTAATATTCAGAGCTTTTTTACTATTACATTATTAAACAATACTGAAGTGTGGTATTATTAAGAAAATATTGTAAAGTGTTTTTATTTCACACTATGATACCCCAAAGAATATCAGTAAATTGTTCCTCTATACATCTAAGTGGTTAAAATGGACAAAGCTCACACAGTCACTTCTGTAACTGCTCATAAAACTTTTTTTTTTTTTAATATCTGGGTCTTTCTTTGTTCAGTGACTTTTTTTTTCCTCAATAACTCATGTTTTCTACGCCAGTAGGTCATAAAAAAGGAGGATTTGAGTCTTCTCTACAAAAAGACTTGTCTACAGTACTTCAGCAAAGAAAATTTTGTGGGTTTATTTGATGTTTTTAAGTCATTCTGTTTATAGGGACTAAGAAGCACAATATGACTGTTTTTAACACAGGCAACTTAATGCCTTTAATAAGGACCACTAACAGGAATGAGGTGTAGAGGTCATGCACTTACGGGAAAAAATCCACTTATTTTAACCACGTTTTTGTTAGAGCAGCAGTTGTGTGAAAAAATATGGATCTCTCATCTCTCCAGCCAACTATCTCAACTCCCTCTTTGGAAATTGTATATGGGTAGATATTTATAGTTCCTGCTGGTACTGTATTCATCTTGGAGAGTGTCCTCCAAACACTGAGATACATACCCCATTAGTTCTTCTCTCCTACAAGAGTTTTCCTTAACAGGGCAACTGCAATGTCAAAATTTCTGCCAAGGTTAGGAAATAAAATGCAGGTTCTGAAATGCTGCAGCTCCTGTAGTAGCAGCTCAGTACTGCATCTGACCAGAGAATTCTACAGACCTATGACTCAGTTCTCCTTTGTAAAAGCTTCCTCCATTCATCATTTGGACTACTTACGTCTGCAGTCAGCCTCAGAATGGGAAAGTAATTTGACTTTTGCATAATTCATTGCACAATAAAGGATAATCAGGACTTTGCAGGCTCCCGTTATCTGCACTGCTGAAGGCTTGCAATCTACCAATGGCAAGGCACCTGGACCTTAAATCAACCTGGTGTCCTACTGCACAGTAATCCCAACAGAAACACCTGGCATCATTCCACTGGAATATAGCACATTGTGAAGAGCCTCCTCTCTGTAACAGAAAACAAATTCTATGAGCCAAGGCCCTGGCATACAGCATCTTGGCTCAAAGATGCTCACCTGCTACAAAGTCACCGAAGCCAACAGTGGTCAGAGTAACAACTACAAAGTAAATGGACTCCAAGGCTGTCCATCCCTCGATGTATTTGAAGATAAATGCAGGAATGGTCACAAAGACAATGCAGCCTGCCAGGATGAAGACGATGGTAGAGATCACCCGGATCTTTGTTTGACTCACTTGCTTTTTCTAGAAAAAGGAAATAACAGGAAAAAAAAAGTTTGAGTGGATTTCTGGAGCTGCATACTTTGTGAATGACACACTGATTATGCTGGTGTCACCTTTGCTATGTCTCTTTATGCCTTTTTGAGTTTGTTAGGTGGAATGTAACCCTCTCTCTTCCTGTTAGTGAGAGTCCTGCCCAGGTAATAGTAAACCTCCACATCTGGCCCCAGATTATCCTGATCCCCATATTCCATGCACTAGGCAGTGACTAACCTACCACAAACACCACCTGAAAAAACATTACTGAAAGGCACCAATACACTCCAGTTCAGGTTCAATGTGTAAGAAAAAGTGCCCATTCACACCTCCACACATGTACCAGGCATTCAACAAACAGGACCAAGATTAAAATAAAAATAAAGCCCTTTTCCCCGCCGCTGAAAAGCTGCAATTTTATGTAGAAATAATTCATGCTTTGGGTTTTCTAGACTCAGGATTTCCAGCTTTCATTCACAAATATGAAGGTTAAATCTCCTTTTCAAAAATAGAAAGCTATATTATTGGTTTACTCCAGAAATAAAGGATTTATGTCAAATACCAATCAGCCCAAGATAAAATTACCTATGTAAATCCACACTGGAAAGCTCTTGAACAAAGAGTATGTGTTACTGGCTGCTATAAACTGAACACAGATATAGTCAGTGTAATTGTAATATTTTACACTCCTAAATCATATAAACTCTCAATATATTTAATATACACTTGGATTTTGTTTCTATTAATATTGATGCAAGCCTGGATTAACACAATTGACTCTGGCAGATTTATTTCATATTTTCTCTGCTGTGAATAAACTCAGCATCCAATAAAGTTTCATGAGAAACCTGTAAATTACTAGAAATCTTATTGTGGATTCATTTCAGTGGCAGTGTAAATTCTCTATTTATCCTGGAAAAGTAATGTGGAGGTCACTGTAAGTCATATTTTCAAATTAGTTTTCCAAATCAAGCATCTCCCTTAACCCAGAAATGAGATCTCATTTCAGATTAAGGCATTGCCTAGACAGGAAATAAGATCTCAGAAGTTATCTTTGTAATATACAGAAGGGATATTGCCTGATTGGTTAATATCTAACCAGCTTGTGAACAATACTGTGCTTCCCCAAAAACATGAGCATTTATTTTAGAGGTGCAGTGTCAGAACCTTGTTAAGTTTTCCTCTCACCTGGGATGCATTCAGAACCAGGCAGCAGCATGAATATGTCATGTTTCATAGATACTTATAGTTCTGAAACTGTTTAGGATGATCCCTACACTTAATTTTTTATTTGTGTGTGTGTGTGTGTACACTGGTTTCTGTACCTGGATGAATAGAAATAGTTCAGTAAGATTAGTAACATAATTCCAAATATGAGACATGGAAGAAATTTCTAAGGGCCAAGGGTAAAAACAGCACAAAAATATAAAACCTGAATTAACTTCTTAGTTCCTCTTTTTCCAAAGAGCTATTTTGAGTATTTTGCTAAGATACCAAAGGATGATATATCTTCTTTAAGAGGTATGGACACACATTCACAATGACAGGATTTCAGACTTACTGTATGAGTGGTGAAGGGAAAAGAACTGATCACATGGATGTTACAGAGTGTCCTAGATTGGCACCGTTGCCTTTTGTCATTGAGAACAAGGATTTAACCAAATTGATGTTTCTTTTCTAGTTTGACCAAGGTGACTTATTTACTTCTATTAAATGCTTCCATTTCCTGATATGTAAAAATGAAATGTCAGAAACCTTGCTACAGTGGAAGCCAGGAGACAAGTGTCTCTTGGGAATCCTTGGACAAAAAGTAATTTGGAGCTGCCAAGCATCAAAGTTATGCATAGTAATCCTTCCTCCAGTCCCCACAGAGCAAAATTAAAATGCATTTCAGTATATGTCAGAATTGTCTTGTCTCATGAGAGAAACAGGAACAAAAAGAATAGCCCTCAAATCAGTACCAAATGTTCAGGACATCCCTTTGTTCATGGGTGATAAACTCAGCCAAAGGTTGTTGGTTTTTTTAAGTAAAAACGGTAACAATGGTAATGAGGGGATCTGTAAAAGGCCTGATTCATGGTTATTGTGTACCTTTGTCACTCACACAAAAGCAGAGCAGCTGAGGGTACAAATGAAGGCAGAAAGCAATAGTGAAGCAGGCACAGCGTTTTTAGAGCTGCTGAAAAGAGCACAAAAGCAGGACTCAGAAAAGGAATTACTTAATGAACAAT
>VZTN01032701.1:55775-86002 GCA_013400515.1 Erpornis zantholeuca
CTTTTGAAGTGCTCTCCAGACAGGCATATACATGCTTACTCACCCATAATCACTAGACACCTTTTTCCACATTTATTCTGAGATACTATTTATGTCTGGTCTGGGACACTTCAAAGCCATTTAATCAAAATGGAAAGTGCTCATACTTCAGTCTAATACTTAATTACTTCCTTTCAAAAACAGTTACAACTAATTTGCTCTCACCTGTGGGAATGTTTTAGAAATATATGTCTATTAAACTAACCAGCTTGGGCAGCTTCTCATCCACTCTGTCCCTGGAAAGACTTACCTTTGGTTATGCCACCTCCAAGGGAAGCATCACACAGGTTACCTCTAGAAGTTCTGCCTCAAAGAGAGAATCCCTGAAGTGAACCATTAGCAAGTTAGCAAAACTAGTCTGTGGCACTGCTTGCGAAGGAATTGCTTACAGCAATTCAGACTCAAAAACAGAGGGTATTGGCAATATAAAGGGAAATTACATATGAGAAAGTCTACACAAAAATTTAGGGTAGGATGTCTTCATGGTAGGCAGGTCAGGTAATGATCATTTCAGCCAGTGGCATTACAGCAGTTTTTGTAGTAGAGCTGCAGATCTACTCCAACACATCTGTCCCCTTGCAGTGAAGGCATATCACTCAACCATCTCTCTTCCCAGGTTCACATTCACAACAGCAACCCTGCTTTGCAAGTCTTTTAGGCTGTATCAGTAATACAGTCAGGACCTACTGCACATCCCTGTTCCTTCAGGGAACCATTACCTTCTCTCTATTTTCTGTGAATAGATGTACATATCTAAAGCAACTTGTCGTGTTTTGAAGACTGTTTTAAAACCATTCCTTGTAAGGAAACTAACTTAGGAGATGTATTCCCCAGCAATACCCTCAATAAGGAAATTCAGAGTCAGATCTAAAACCCCTGTATCATCATCTAGAGAAGTCTGTTTCTCTCCATTGACTACAGAGACCCTTACAGACATTAACTATCATCTCAACTAAACATGTAAATGTTTCATGGTGTCCAACATGTACAAAATGCTGCAGGTAATAGCAACCAAATTAAGAGCAGGCTATACAACACAAGCAAAAAACTTTCAGTGAACTTACTCTGAAAACTTTTTCCACCCTTGCAATACCCTTCCCAAAGATGGTTCCAAGTTGGTCTCCGATCCCAGCCAGCAAGAAGCCAAACAGTGGAATCCCAAAGAGGGCATACAAAATGCAGAAAACCTTGCCACCAACAGTGCTTGGGGCCATCTTCCCATACCCTGAGGAAAAAAACAATTGTCAGACTCTCAGAACTTATATACAGCTTTTTAAAAAACAAACTAACAGGTTTAAAAAAACTGCTATTGCTTATTTTTTAGGAAACAGACTAATATGTTTAAAAAAACTGCTCTTGCTGCAGGCATACCTTTGTTCCACCTATAATTCCTATTTATAGATTTTCAATGGCATGATGTCATTTCCTGGGCAAGCCACCCTCTTTGATTCCATTTTTCTTGAAGCCTCAATTACCCATATTTTCTGTAGATTCAGCCTATATAAAATTGCTGTTTGCTTAATTAAAGCTGATATCATGGCACAAAAATCCCTCCATGCCAACCTTGTGCCTGCATGCTGCTGCTCTACTTGGCCTGTGCCAATGGTCTCCTGACAGGAGTGTGATTCACTTGACAAGGCTCATTTTCAGTGGTTAGCTCATACTTTCCTAAGCCCCTCATCACTCTGACTAGTTACACTGCAGCCTCCAAACTATACCCACACTATGCAAATCTGTCCTTGAACTCTCTTTTTCAGTAAAGCATTATGACTCCAGTAGCCATGGTATTTCTGTTAAAATGTTAAAGAGAAAAAACCCAAGAATTGTGACAGTAATATTTGCACCATTTTATTTAAGCTCAGGTATCTTAATTGAAATGTCATGGAGATTTTGATTTTAACTATACATAATTACTTAAATATTAAAAATATCACATAATCACAAATAACTGATGCAATAAAGCATCCAGAGAGGAAATCTATGAAACTGTCAAGTCCTGTTCCTGTTGGGTTGGCAACACTAGCACTGACTATATCCCTCTGTCATGGGATGGTGAAAGAACTATGCTGACACACAATAATGCATGTTCCATAACCTACTGTCCTTTTCACAGCTGCATCCATCATCCCATATTTTTCCTAAAATTCCAAGAAAGTCCAAGCTCCAATGGCCACTGGACTGAGGCTGGCCAGCTAATCTGCTGAGTTGCTGCCTAAGAGGATCCCTAACAAGCCTCTGGTGGATAAACCAAAACCATTTTTATTTCTGTGACACAATACATAGACTTTATGCAGCCTATAAAAATTTCATTCATGGAGAATTTAAAACAAATATGGGCAAAAATCCAAGGTCTTCTCAATAAGTTATTTAAATAGCAGATGTCAATGAATATGCCTGCATAAACTATGCCCATATAGTGGCATTTACTTTAATGAGTAATTTGAAAGCTTGTCACTTGGGTCTATTGAATAAACAAATATTAAGGGAGGGTTTTCATACTTTGGAATCAGCAATGTCTTCATTCTTGCCACCCACTGGTTTTCTGCTACCATTAAAAATACATGGTAATGTAGCTAAACATAGAGGAACACAGATTATACACTCTATACAATCACTCTTTCCCCCTCAATCTGACAACAAAGAAAAGGCAGAGCCAAAGGCACAGACTCCACTGTTAGAGATGATCATCACAACGAGTCTTTTAACTGCTACAGGATTTTTGTTGTTGTTGTTGTTGTATTACCTGCATAAAAAGCCTACAGAATTTAGTCAGATTCTCACATTTTATTGAAGGATTATGTGATTGTCAAGTTATTCATCTGTATAGTCAGCAGTGTGTGTATCACAGCTTTAATGTGGAGAATCTCTTTATATAATATTTAAAGCAGAATAATACTCAAAGACACTGAGAATAAAAATCAACAATTTGCAGTGATTTCCAAATAATTAGATCTCTTGATCTGATTACTATGACAGCACTGAAATCAATCTTAAAATTATAAAACTACTGTGTAATTATCAGCAAATAACTTTATCAACAATGTTATTTGTTTATTTTCTTTTTCCTTCAGACTGTATTCTGAAACAAGAGCTTCTTGAACATTCTTCAAGAGAGATTAAAACTTTAGCATAGCCAAGGCCAACATTCAGAGATCAAGAGAATAAAGAGATTGGACACAGTGCAGTGGGAGAAAGATGATAAGGGATTGAATAATGATCTTTTTAACCACTTTTTAAAATTAGTGGTTCAAGAAAAGTGAATGGAGCAGTTCAGTATACCCTTCATTTAACACAGAGAAATGTGTCAATAATTCAAGGCTATGAATTCTAGAAAGGAAAAATAAAATTGGGTTTTTTTACACAATGTATCATTTGTGGAATTCCTTCCAGTTGTTAGTATGAAAGCAAGTAAGAATTTTTAAAAGGATGTAATAGGTATGAGAATACATTTCCAGTTACAAGGAGTAGGGTATGAGAAGAATTGCTTTTATCAAACTTCAGAGCATAAGCCAAAATGAATTGATGTACGTAAGAAGAAAGTTATGCTTCTGGGCAAATTCATCTATAATATTAAAATCCAAATTCCCAACAACTACAAAATATTCCATTTGGTACAGCTTCAAGATCTTTTAGTGAAAACTGAGACCATCTGCATCTACATCAAGAACAGGGTTATAAAGCCTGCATCAGGCTCAGCTGTTTTCAGCTCAGCATTGTCATTCTATCCTAATTGTGTAAACAGCTTCCGTCACTTACCCAGAGAATCAGTGCCCTTGACACATGCTGGAGTCATGTCTTCTGCTAACAGAGAAACACACTTCAGCTACTTTATTTCATCGTTGTCTACCTTCCTCAAATTTATTTCTTTAGCCACGTCTCAGTGTGACTATATATTTTAAAACACAGACAGTAAACATACCTATAGTTGTGATGACAGTTCCAGCAAAGAAAAAGGCACCTCCAAGGTCCCAATGGCTGCTGTTGTTAGAGGAATTTCCGATGGGACTGACTCCTGCATTATCAGCATCAACAGCATGCTGCAAAGAAAGAACAAAGAATCAGCCTTATGCATGCCTTACTGTATCCAGTGCAAGTTGGTACAGGCTCCAAAGGGATATTTCTAGGACTGTGGAAACAGCTTCGATCTAAGCTTTTTAATATTAAATTAATTTAATATTAATTTTAAATATTAAATTTTTAATAGGTGCAGGAAGTACAGTAGCATCTTCTGTACATATAAGTTGAATATGCATCTGAACTGAATATCCATTAAGGTGGAAAAAAGATACAATGCATAAACAAATGACAAAAGATATAAAGCAATTAAGAAGCAGAGGACCGACACCACAAATTCATCCATAAATACCGTTCTTGTAGAGACTACTGCCAAAGGAAAAATTCCTCAAAGAGAACATCTCAGGTGAAGCAGCTAGAAAGGTGGTAAATACAGATAATGTTTATGAAGTCAACCGAAGCTAGTCAGGATTTATATCCCCAGACAATTAGTAATTGATTAAGTAATTTATATTTTATGCTAACTAATGAAAAAAATATGGCATATATATACCCCATATGAAATGAACAAATAAAATACCTATGGAAACATCACGAAAAATCTTGGTGATCAGCTCCAAGTTTCCAGTTGCCACACTGCACATGATCTCATGTCCACAAATACAGCATGATACAGAGACTCGCAGACAGTGCTTGAATTAGCTATATCATGAACAGAATCTGAGGTAGCTATACTGCTTCCTGGTCATTGTCCTGTGTCCCACATAGTACTGAATCAAACAAGGCAGACAGGCCAGCCTCCTGAATGTTTGTTGGGAATTTCTAAAAATGCACCATGTTGTGTCATGGGGACATACACATTCACTTTTCATTACAGCCTCATAGTCCAAAGGAAGATAGAGCTAAATACCTCAGCCTACAAAGCACAGAAATAAATCTCTCATCAGCATCTGGCATATTCACCTGAGTTGCTCTAAGCTGACTTTTGAGATTACCTTCAGCACATATTTTCAAGTTGCTTTTAGATCTCATGAAAACTATTCTTCATCATAGAGAAATTCAGACCCCACTCTAGAACAACAGCTGAAATGACTGCCTTTCTGCTTTCTAAATGTTCCTGAGTTTAATTTCCATAAAACCACTGCAAAGGAACCAAGCTTCTCTCTTTCTGCCTCCTAACATTTCCAGCTCTTTGCTTTTCTCCCATTCTGCTCCAACCTCACTCCATGTTGCTGTTATCAGCTGTTGACACTACTGCCAGACTTTCTCCTTCTCTCTCTGGTATTTGCTCCTCCTCCTAAATATTGCCACCAATCTTTAGCCTTGGTAGTTTCAGTGAACTTATTGCTGGGCTCAGTAAGTGAAGCAAAGTGCTGCCTCTTGCATCCTCTTTGACTTTGTTCAACACGGAATTCCCACCCATCAACACAGGTTTGTTTTGACTTTTCTTATTCCATTTTTAAACTAGTTCTCTTTTCCCTCTGATTTATGATCTATGAATTGTCACTGTGGTTTTCTATTTCACCTTTTCCTATACAGTCCATGTGCAAAGCAAGGTCAGCCATTCTATTTTACCATTGCCCTGCTTCTTTCCTGTTCATGTCTGAGTTCTCTCTTGATCTTCTCTATAAACTCACATTCTCTTGTGGGTTTAGCACTGACTTTTAAACACATTCATTTAACACTGCTTCTCTCCCTAGCCTTCCTGATACACTTTTCTCCTCGTTAATCACTTTCCACCAATGGCTTATTTACCCCATTTTTTTCTTCCCTTTTTCTGACTCACTTTTGCCTATATTTCCAACTGACTTAATGGTCATAAACGTTCCCCTACTGCTTTTTTAGCCTGGGCTAGTTTCAGCTAATCTGCTTCCCAGCTTTTAGTAATTCATCACATTGCCTCACAAAAAGGGAAAGGAGTGGGAGGAGAGGCGTATGGGCAAGAACAGAGACAGCTACATCTAAAGAGATCGGTATGGGACAGAGTTTTTTAAAAGTGGAGTTGCTACATGCCAGGCTTAGCTGATTGTGAAACTATAGCATAAGCAAGCTCGAGGCTGGACTGGTTTCATTTCATGTGGGCAGAAAGCCAGGGTTCCTCAGCACATGTCCATACCTCAAGAAACAGAGATATAGAGAAAGGATGTGTTTCAGACCAAACCCTTTGAAAGGGCGATGTACCAGTTGTGGGCATATTGCAGGTGGTGTGAAAGCAGAGATCTTTGTTGGTTTATGCAGAACAGCATAAATCAGCATAACAGACAGGTTGCCCGTTTAAATAGGCCATGACACACTGTCAGCTACCCTGGCACATTACTTCTGCCAAGGAATGCTGTCTGCCCTCCCCGTGAGTGTGCGAATGTCAGCAAGCTAATTACACTTAAATCACACTTGAGTTTACACAGTTTAGCAAGTCTTTTAGGGCCAAGCACTAACCCCTGAAGTGAAGAGTGTCCTGTTGCCCTAGATAACTGAGATTCTCAGGCTCCCTTCTTCTCATCCAGAACAAATTCCTTTTTTCTTTAAAGCTTGACTGACATCATTCATTTATAAATATCCAACTATTCCAGTGCTATTTTTTAATATGTAGTATTTTGCATACAGCGATGGAAGACAAAAAGAGAGCAGCAAGACAAAAGCAGCCAGCAGCCTGCAGCTAACAGCACTTAAATAACCAATTTCAGCTCATGCATGAGAAAAGGATGCCTTACTACTACCACCACAACTCCACCTACACAGAACTATCCTGCTAGATGAAAACCGGCACAAAACTCAAACAAGGACACTATTACTGGCAAGACTCTCCAAGTTCACACAGACCACAAAATTTTACAAGTTTCCAATCTGAAACTTCAGATAGGCTTTGCAGCAATGACCTGAGGAGCCACATCCTCAGGTTATCTCAGAGTAGGGAAAAAACGAATTTTCAGAGCACTAAACACTACATTAACAAACCTCACATATTTAAGGTACTTTAAGATAGTAGCTTCTTTATAGTAGCTACTTTATAGTTGAAGTATTGTTGAAAGTAACAGGTCACAAAAGTACCCAAAGCTGTTCCAAACTTACTCCCTTCCTGATCCCTTTTTCCTTCTCAAGAGGAGCTACAAGCGCAGTATACAAGTACATATTTTTTCAGTATACTTCATTAATGGAAAGAGCAATCTTCTTTAAAGACGTTACCAAATTAGGGTAATTTTTCTTTAAATGCCACCCATTCAGGGAAAGTGATAACTCGAAATACCTCAAAGGGCTGAAATTGCTTTTCTTGATGTTCAAATAATGGATGTATGCTAAAGCTGACAGGCTGTTAGGAGTCAAGGGAACGACAAAACTACCAAAATAAATACAAGTACCCAATATTAATTGGTTTTAAAAACATGTCTTTCTGATCACAACTTTCTGTTTTGATCCCTATCATTGCATGATCTGATTTTACACTCAGCCTCTTTGGTATCAGCACACTACACTCCTGTAACAAAAAAGACAGGTCTGATGACATGGTCTCCCTGGCACTGAAGGCAAATTCCTCAGCAGAAGCCCAGCCTTTGTGGTGATACTGGGAAAATTGAATCCTGTATTCCCAAAGAGAGTGAAATCAAACTCCATCTCAATCTGAAATAGACTTTTTCAATTCCACTTGCTGATATTCAGGCAGTAATATTTAAATACTGTGAAGGATGGCCCCACCTTAGGCTGCCTATCAGACTCAAAGTCCAGAGAAAGGTGCACTAACATGTCTCACCAGGTGTCAAGAGCTCTCCCGCACAACACAAGAGTATCTCTTCTCTGTGGAGAAAGCCAGAGACTTTACACTCTCCTTGCATGCCAAACAGAAACTACTGGGATTTCACCATCTCTGCCCCAGCAACACCAAACAAACATTGGGCTCCAGCTTGCCCCAGCTCTGTCCTGCCCAGCCACAGGCTCCCTCAAGCTGGGGCCTGACCTGTGGGCTGAAGACCCAGCCCAGGCTCAGCTTGTCAACTGGAAGCACCTGATAGTCTAGGCTAGGCAATACCCCTGGCTGGCAGTAGTGGGGGCCACAGCTGCCAGTCCCTGTCCCCTGGAATGTAGGGGGTCCTCTCTGTGCCCGGATAGTCACACATCTGATCGTCCTCGGAGTGTGAGTGAGTAAATGCCAGTTTTCACTGTATGAGGTACATTCTCACATACTTTAGAACACTAAATAAGGTGATTATATCAAGAAAAGATCTAGAGCTATACCCATGAGCAACTTCCAGCTGGAAGCCAGTGCAGCTGATGAGGAGAGAGGAGCAAAACAGACTGTTTCTGGTTTCTCTGTGAAGACAGGTTTTTATCTGGTTCATTTGTTCGTGTTTCTGTAACTTCTCCAGTAAGATACCAAGCATGAAGAAGACAATTCTTTTTCAAGGACAAGTGTAATATCCCTCTCGACTGCTGAAGCAGTCAAAAATGTACCTACCCCTATGTGTTATCAAGGATATGAATTTGATAAGAAAAGAAAATTCTTGTCATTTTTTGTTAGTTCTATTAATTCCTCTCCACAGATCATACTAACCCAATAATTATTATCTCCCTCTACAATTCTTTTTCCAAGCAGGTTCCTATCAAGTGTACAAAAAGTTGCTTCAATTGCCTTTCATGCTCTAATGTTTCTCTGTTAGGATTATTAGGATGCTTCTCATTAGCAAGCAGCTTTTAATAACTATTTCTTTAATAACGTTTTTCTATACTCCCTACCTCTCTACTTATTCTCACCACCCCTACCCCTACTGATTAGGAATCCTCATTATAAATTCCCATTTATTCACTTTTCCACAAATGCATTTTCTAAGGACCCAGGCCAGCAATTTTTTTCAGGTTTAATCAAAAGTAACAAACTTTCAAAGCCCATTCCTTAAATATTTGTCTGTCCCATAATGGACTTTAGGTGACAATCAGCCAGAGACTGATCTACCTACACTTAGAGTGATTTGATAGTCATGAATGCACTGTGTCTGAGGGTCGACCTGCAGCATTCAACAAGGGATGTGCAGAGAACTAAGTCCAAAAGGCTTAGCTCCCTGCAAATATGTCAGCTAACTTCTGGAAGCAGCATAGCTACAGGACAGCTGCAGACTTGTGCAGCATCCTAGACGAAGTCTGTCTCCTACACAGCTGGAGCAGCTCTGGACTAAAGTTATAAACCAGGGTGCCTGCACCAACCGGCACACGACCCAAGACATCTGAATCCTTTTTTCATATCCTTTTAGGAGGAAAAGGGTAAAATAAAGATAGGGGCAGAAGGGAAGCTGGGACAGGATAACCTCCAGAGGCACAGGCAGAAGGTTCAATAACCAGATACTTACCACCGATTTCCTTCACAATTCAAACAGTCTTTTCTTGTCGTCAGCAACATGCAAGTCTTCTCCATAGTTAATTCAAAGTACTATTTTTTTCCTGCTCTAGCTAGAGATTTCTTCTAGCACATGAAAATTCTTTTCATTTTACATGGAAACAGTCTGGAAAGAGAAGCTGGCTTATGACACTAATGAGCTAAGCAAGCAGCAGCAAATGAAACATCTCTGCAGGATGTTCCCTTTCTTACTTACCTTCAGGGCAAAACTGGTTAAGAACACTCATCCAAAGTGCCTATCCAAAATATGAATTCTTACTAACATAATTAGCCAGTAAAGCCTGACTAGCTTATTTCCAGCTCTGCTTCCTTTTCAGCTTGCAGTCTAGCTCTAATGAGTTGTTGTAGTCATTAGTGGACACTGATAAAATGACTTAGTTTCCAGGTGGGTGATTTTTTCAATAATTTCTATAATCACTCACATTCCTAAATTAAATCCTGATGGACAAGGAAGAAAGAAGCAACCTGACAATAACATAAGTAACATCTTAAGTAGCAGGTTACTCTATCTTGCATAACTTTGCAAGGTTCATTAAGAAAGCAGGAGTCATTTGGGAAGTGTTTACTCACATACAGTGCACGGGACTCATAGAAACAGAGTATGAATGCCCTTACCAGTCCACAGGAATTACTTTGCCAAAACGCAAAGATGGTCTTCCTGTCTGTCCTAATGGTAGATAAAATCTGATCCTTCTGAGTAGCATAACTTACCCATTATACACTCTCTGTGTGCATTATTACAAAGGCAGGATGACTTGGTTTTGATCCCAGCTACTAATAAGATTATTTTATAACACATAAAAACAAACAAACAAAAAAAAGGTTTGTAGTGTGTTAGCAGATATATCTACTGACGTTATTTTTCTTTACAACTCTATGTCCAGTCACCTGAGTTCTGCTAGCTTTTGTTTGATCTAATGGGTACAATGCAGCTAAATGTACTTGAAGCACCTGAAGTTTCATTGTCTTTTTAGCATGTTCTGGCTTTCATTTTTCTTTAACTCTGAAAACTCAGAAGTGTTGAGATAGAACATACAATGTTGTCATTTTCTTAATCTGCTATTCACTATTTTGCCAAGCTCTAGATCAGCCTTAAACAGTGTACTGGCTTCACTGCAACAAATATCTTCAAATGTAGAAATGGATTTTAAAAATTTGAAGTTAAGAACTTCCACTTCATGTGGCTTTAGAAAATTTTGACTGCACTGTGAAACACTTGACATTGTTATGAAAAAATTACCTGTCATTGTGTAGACACTGTCTACTAGACAGACCTGAACCAAAATCCAACAGTCAAATACAAATTTAAAATACTTTGAATTCAAAAGAATTTGCACTGCTTTTGAAGCCTATGACTGAACTTCCAAGTCTGGACTCAGCAATTCACATTTGTGCTACCAGTGCTAATATTTGCAATGGATATTTGGAGATAAAGATGGAAAGGACATCTCATCCCCACTAAATTTTAACTTTCAGCTTCATCACACAGTGCTGTCCATCTTCCTTACAGGTTTTCCAATGCAGAATCCTATGAAAGAGAGAAATTTAGGAAAAGGTATACATTTCTCCATCGTTGGTCTTGCAAGGACCATGGTACTCCTTTGGTCTTCTTAAAAGATTGTTCCAGAACCATCCCCACAGTAAAATTATACAGCTTAGTTCTAAGGTCTCTCTTTTTGTATTTTTCCATATTCTCCAAAGCACAGAGGTGAATCAACACAGTCATTCTGCAGAGTATGATCTTTGTTCATCTAAGGGCTTTCAGGTAGTCAAATAACATTAATTATGGATAGTTCCCTTAGTGGTAGACTGCACACAGCACAGCAGCCGGGACCCACAGAGATTGCCACATCAGACTGAACTCACAGCTGTAAAGGCAGATGCAGCACTTGGTGCAATGCAGAAATGAATTGTGCCAGCCAGGAAGATGTCACTTCTGAGACAGTCGACATGAAGTCATGAAAGAGCAACGTTAACTCCCTGACATTATCTTCAAGCGAGTTCATTCACTGTTCTTCTGTGCAAGTCAGTTACAATCAGAGTTTTCTGTATCAGCATACCCTACTACATTCCTGGAGCCAGAAGAATCCAAAGAAACTTCTTCTTTATTGACAAATCTGTTTCAATATTTCACATCACTTGGCCTTAAGAGATTCACATCCTAAGCTGATAAACCCATTTTACTTTACTTTTGCACTGACTTCCAGTTACCCAGTGTAATGCCTGAGGACATACTGAAACCTCAGAAGATGGTAAGATTTGTCCAGAATATCTTTCTGCTAATGACACTGTATGTCCGTTCTTTATTTTAGCGTGACCATTTTTGAGGTGAAAGAAGAAAAAAATTTGTGTAAAATAAACAATCAGTGTTGGTACATAGATTAGGCTAGAGAATAAGAAATGTTACTACTGCAGTTATTATGCAGAACTCCACAACCTGTTGAGGTGCTTTGCTTGTTGTACCTTTTATGAGTTCTGCTTTCTGCTTGGAAAGAATGCATCTTGCATTTCTTTTACTGGTGAAAATCCAACCAAGGGAATAAAAGCTTCTTGATTTTAGTGTTTTCAAAATATCCTTTAATCATTACTTCTAAGGACTATAGGGAAATACAGATCTCTGCAACACAGCCAAGAGAAACACATCTGAACCAATATCCCTGGACCCTCCCACCCTAACATGTTCACCTGTCTTTTGCAACCAGATCAAGGATGTGATCCAAGCCATCCCTGATCCAACATCTGTGTCATCACACCAGTGCAATACTACTTCTTGCTAAAGCAGCTTTGGCTTCTTAGCTTCAGCACCAGGCTGCCCAAAGGTACAGGTACAGCTACACAGTTTTTGACCCAGAACTGACCTGCCTTCTGTGAACTCAGAGCATAAGCAGGGAGAGACCACATTTATTTGCAAAGAAGTTTAGGCTGAAAAGTAGAAGGCCTTTTCTACCACATCAGTGAGATAGTGGAACAACCTATTAAAAGAAATAAGCTTTTAAATTTGATTCACTTGCAGAAAGGTTTTTTTAACACAGCTGAGTAGATGGACACAAGAATTCAGGTGATAGCTCTGTGTTCTTTCAAACAGTCTGAAATCATCAATAGAGCTCTGGTGCAACACCCCAAAGGTAAACACTGTGCTCTTGGAAGGCTGACACAAATTCAGACCTGAAATACAAGGCTGAAGTTTGAATACATTCCTTAGGTACATCACATGTCTTATCCAATCTTTGTTTCCCCCAGGCTAACTGATAGGCTTCTACATGGAATCCCAGAAGGCACTCCACTGAAGTCTTCTAAAATCCATAATGCTTTCCTTGTCTAGAGTTTTAATTGATGAGAGATACATTTACCCTTTATAGATCTTTCTTGCCTTTTACTACATCTTCCATTCATCCTTGCATGCTTGATAATCATTTCCTTCCAAATTGATTCTAAAACTTTGCATACTAGATCAGACTAAAAATTCCAAAGCTTTTAAATGACAATTTCTTTCTATTTTTATTTGTATACCTCACCCTCCTTCATTATTTAAAAATTACAACAGTAAACTTGTAAGTTATTATACCAGTAATTCAGAAGTCTTGACTGAATATTTATTTCAAAAATCCTACCTATCATGTTCTGTGTCCCCTCCCGGTTCTTGTGTTTAATTTTGACAAAAGAATTAAGAACTTAACACCTCTTGAAAATTTGTGGAGATGACAGCAATGTCTTGCAAATCTGTCACCTCTCAAAAATTTCTTCCAGATACTAAGTTCTGCTATTCTTTGCACACCTTTCATTATTCTACTGAATACAAGTACCAACCTCTTAATTCTCATGAGCAGTGACAGAACTCAGGGAAATAGCTTGAGTCTGAGTCGGAAGAGGTCTAGGTTGGATATCAGGAGAAAGGTTTCCACCCAGAGGGTGGTTGGACACTAGAACAGGCTCCCCAGAGAACTGGCCACAACACCAAGCTTGATAGAGTCCAAGAAGCATTTGGATAATGCTTTCAGGCATATGGTGTGATTCTTAGGGTGTCCTGCAGAGGGTCAGGAGTTGGACTCAATGATCCTGATGGGTATGTTCCAACTCAAGCTTATTCTATGTTTCGATTTTTACTACAATATTTTGGAAACCTAGTTTCTGCTTCTCAGACCTTAAAATGACTGGCAAAGAGCCTGCTCTTCACACAGCCATTCCAAGGCGTCTGTGAACAATTTAGCTCCCCACCAACTCAGCTAGTCAATAAACCACCGAGCTGTTTCTCCTAACTTCCAAGAAGTACTGTCTTCTTCACATGGCCTACCTGAATCAGTGTCTCCAGCTCTAGCTCGGTTACACAGACGTGCTCCCGAAGAAAGTCAGCCTTCTCTGACGCGATCGTGTTCTTCTGCCTGCTTTCGAAGGGCTGCTCCAGGGCACGGAAAACGAGTCCTCCCGCCACCAGGTAAACTACCACCACGATAAAGATGGCCACCACTGTTCTCCAATTCATGACTTTATGCCGGCCTTGAGAAGGGGTTTCCATGGCAGCAACAACAGTGGCTCGGGGGCGAGCGGAGGCTTCTGGTGGTGGGCAAGGCCTGTTAGTTTTGGGCACAGGCCCACAAGCCGGCACTGATGAGGGAACAGCCACTGAAACACAAGGTAAAAAACCTTATTCAAAATCAAATCCCTTAGGGTATGACCTTGATTTCCATAAAAATTTTCCTAAATAACATTTTCAAGATTTTACATAAATCATGTTATTCACAGAGATGTGATTCTTCTCATCTGGAAGGTTCAATGTCTGCTTTGTCCATCCATACACAATGGGCACCTCAAGGGTTTGCTTTGACCATTACCTCTAGAACTGGACAGACCAGTTACATGTGCAAAAATTTCACAAATATGAAGAAAAACATTTATGCAAAATGAACATGAAAATTTTGACTAGCTAGGATATAAATGATACATGGTGGTCTTTGGGGAAAGATCCTGGTAGTGATTTACATCCTTAAATCATAATACTAATAGTATTAATAGTGCTAAGAAATTGAACTGTTAACTAGCACTGATCATTACCTGACCTGGCATTGACAGAAACAGGAAATGCTTTACAAACCACAGTGCTGTCTGGCTCACTAACATAAACGGGCCCTTACTATTTACCTGGATTCACAAAACCATCACTTGTGAAAACACTCCTAAAGCTTTGAAGCTTCACAAATTTTATCATAAATCATGTGTCAACCAGAGTATATAAGATGTCTGAGGTCAAAGTTACACGCCAAGCACAACTGTGGACCTCTCACCTTGGGACTGAGACACTGTATAGCCCAGATCACCCTAGCAATACATCAGAGCTAACAAGTCCTGACCTCCAGTTGGACTTAATAGCCTGACCACTGTGTCTAGCTACCAAGGCATCTAAATCAAAGCTGGGTCACCTCCAAATAATTCAGGTGTCTCATCATGACACTTCCCCACTCTCTGTTGCTAGAGTTACCAATGGCAGGATGAGGCTGGGTTCCTCAGCATCCACTGGTATAATGCTACCACACGTAGGATTTGAAGATGCTGGATTCATTTTAAACCAAATTCCTGTGTAATCCATGGTGAACCTGCCACTGGCCTGTAATTTCTTTGAAACCAGATTAATTTACTGCATATCAGACCTAAATCATGTTACAGTTAAAATACAGCAACTTTAGATGCATTCTCTGAACTTATTCACAATGTGTCTTTGCTGTTTTGCTTAGAAATTACAGCAGAAAGATTTACAACATCCCATCAGTGGCATTGTTACCCCATTCTCTACAATTTAAATATACAACATGATTATACCTTGAGTCTGAAGTGGACTACAACTCCTTCCCAACAGAAATCATTTTATGATACTGAATAATTTCATAACCCAGGCATTTACTACAGTCATGTTTTCTTACAAGTAATACATTTCTGAAGCATTGCATGGAGGATAGAGGTTCCAGTTTACTTGCTAATCAATTAACTGCAGAAATCTATAGTTGCTTTACACTTACAGTTAATAATTTGTTTTGTATATGATTGAGAGGTTCCAGATACCAAATAGATTATAAAGGATCTAGGATCAGAGCAAAAACCTTTGTGGATGATTCCTTTTTTGTATCTCAGTTTTGCAACATCCTGTTGCAAAAGCTGCTCAGTTTGACTATCAAAAGATCATTATAGTTCCAATCACTTATTAGCCAGGATGGAGTGACATTAAAAGGATAATTTAAAAGGATATTTTCTCTTATGTCCAGATATATTTCATGTGATTATTAAGAATTTAAATGACAATAGGAAGAAGAGTGACATTCTTACTAATATCTTACATTTTTGTAAGATA
The DNA here is from genome assembly GCA_013400515.1 of Erpornis zantholeuca. Classification (NCBI taxonomy): domain Eukaryota; kingdom Metazoa; phylum Chordata; class Aves; order Passeriformes; family Timaliidae; genus Erpornis; species Erpornis zantholeuca. The sequence continues at coordinate 71,546 of VZTN01032701.1, forward strand.
TCAGTATATTTATTCTGTAAGTCTCCTGAAAGTATTATTGTAATAAATGCAGTGAGTTTCAGCAGGAAACACCAGAAAAATATGCAAAGAATCATAAAATATTGAGGTTTTATGAAGCAGTTAGAACTTTCTCTATAGGCAAGTCTCTTAACCCTGACTCACATCTCCTTACTGAACTAAATTTGAGTCCTCCCAGAAGTGGCTCAGCTGATGTAACTCAGTGTAACATAGCTTCCATAGCTTCCATGGAATTCATGCATTTTGCATTAGTTACAGCCCATAACCACTGTGTATATCGTGAACCAACACAAAACCTGCAAGCCTGAAGGCTGAGTTTTCACGTGAGATTACTCAGCATGGGGATCCAAGGCTCACATGGTAAGAAGAGAGCAGAATTCATGTGAGAGAATGCCACAATTTTTGAAACTGCAGCTGGCATCATCCAGTGTAGACTGGGTGAGCTTCTCAGTGGAAAGCAATGCCTGCCTTTGATATGCCACAAATGATAAGTCAAGAAGATGGAAGTCAAGAGCTGGTATCATTAAAAAGCATTTGTGGGTTTTCTTTTCCTCTCTGCTAGTATAAATGTTGTTTCTTACTCAAATAATGTTTCTGGTAAAGTGTTAGTAACAGCCTTACAGTAAAATCATGGCCTGTTTGATTATGTCTTCTAAGGAAAATGTGTTGTAATGCTTTAAGAACAAGATGGGAAGTTCATGGTAGTGAACATAAAATGTTCTTATAAATATTTTGTCACTTAAACAACTTAGTGAATTACTGTGCTCGGCTTGCTTATCTCTAAAAAGAAGAAAAGAACTCTCTTAGTTTTTCATTTTCTGCTATTAGTAACAGCTACCCTAAGTGAATGTAGAACTCTTGATCCTAAAGTATTTTATATTACATAAATAAATTCACAGGAAGACTGTACTAAAGGAGCTAGTTAAGCAACTGATGTATAACAGAAATGGTCTTCTTACAATGCTGATGAACGAGGCACAACCATAGTCAATACTGCAGAGATTTTAAGCAGGAGTTAGGTATTGGAAGAACAGTGTAGATGCTTCATCTGGGAACTATCCCACTCTTTACACCAAGACAGTGGGGTTAGTGACTTAAGTACATGGTAAGAAGTCAGAAATCCTGATTTCTAATTGGAACACTGTCTCTGTGAACCTGTCTCACAAAAGTGCTGCCATTTTGCCTTGATGATGGTTTTATCAACAGCAAGAAGAGAAAATAGCGCTTGCTTTTCTAGCATAAGTGCCCTGGAAGAGTCCATGTCTGAAAATAAGAGCTACATAAACTTCCAGAAGCTTAACAAGTAGTTTTACTAAAATTAAAGGATGGAGTACATTGGGAATTCAACAACATGCAGAGGTATACAGTTTTAAAAAACAAAGGACTACATGAATTCGTGCATTTGTAGAGATGGTTTAGACCATGGTTTAGGACAAACAGATCAAAAGAGAAGAGGACATGTTTACAATAAATGCAGAACAATCCCTACTACATTTGTTCATTTTTTTCAAAACAAGCTCCTGTCAGAACAGGCTTTTCCCCAGTCTCATCCATATGTGTTTGTTACATCATATCAAAGACAACTTAATCTGCCTCAGTGAAAGCAATGACAGATATCCATTCACAAACATGCACTATATTAGCTGACAGCTAATCTCATAGGTACAGGAACCCTCAAAGGAACACTTCAGTGTTTCAATACAGGCCTTATCCCAGTGCAAGGATGCTAGAGAGAAAAAAAAGGTAAGTTCCTGATTGTTTGGATTGTTTGCTTCAAATAGAAGCAACTGAAGATATTAACATTACAAGTGAAATTGCAGTGTTAGGGTCTGTACAGTTGTTCACATCTGAGATCACCAAATTACCAGTCCTTGTACTGGTGAACAGCATAGCCAGAGCTCCCACTGACACGTGAGGAGCTTAAATACCTCAGATTTCTGCTAATATTGATGAAAATTAAGGAAGCAAATGCTCACTCACCATTGACATGACGGGGTAAAGCTGAACTGGTTAAAGTTGTAGGCAATTCTCTCCTACGGGGAGCACGGGGCCCAGTGTGCTGACCAGGCCCAGCCCACGGCCAGGGCTGCTGCATCTTGAGGCCGGGGTCACGCACATCACCAAAACACTTCCCAGGCTGGCATGGCCCTCAGACTCCTGCCCGTTCCCAATGTGCCACATACGGGGCCAAGGAAACGGCAGCACATAGTCCGAGGGCGATCCAAAAGGACTTCAGGGCCTTCAGATGTCTGCTGAGGGAAGCTGGCGTATGGGTTATGGTCTCCTCTATAGCTACAGTTGAAGGTGGCAGCATGGGAAGAAATGGACAAACTGAGCCTATGGCTCCACGGCTGGTGTCATAGTCAAAATTTTGGGGGTTTTGACAATGGAATGGTTCTACACAGCACTAGGCATGCTGGCATCTGACAGGATTCACCTTTTTCAGCGGTGGAAGAGACTCTTTGCTCAGGAACTAGTGGGGCTGCCTGGCAGGGCTTTGAACTAGATGGGAATTGGTAGAGGGGCAATATCAGGCTTGTCTCAGGCGAATGTGAGACGATATGAAAATAGACAGATAGAGGGACAGGGTGCTAGTGAAGGTTCTTTGCAGTGACTCTGAACTGTGCTAGCCAACCTGGACCACACCTGCAGTCTTAGGGAGATGAGCTAGGGAGTCCTAAGAGAAGTCACAGGGAAATACCAGGGAAATATCTGAAAGGAATAATTGGGTATCTTCTAGGAAGTCAGCCTGGCAATCGCCAGGAGCAGGATATTGGACAAGGAAGGTAAGAGACTGGTATAGCTGAGGCTGAGTAGGGAACTGCTGGTCGAACTAAAGAGACAAATGCACAGACAGTGGAGACAAGGACAGGTAACCTGGGAAGAGGATAGAAATAAAGGAATGGGATAAGGAAGGCCAAGGCAAAGTTGGAACTGAACCTCACAAGGAATGCCAATAATTACAAAAAGGACTTCTACTTGTATGTTAACCAGAAAAGGAAGGTCAGACAAGGTGTAGCCCCCTGATAAACAACACTGGTAAACTGGTAACCACAAATGAGGAGAAGGCTGAGGTACTCAAAAATTTTTTTGCCTCAGTCTTCAGTGACAGCCTCTCTTTTCACACCTCTCAAGCGGATGGACAGCAGGATAGAAACTGGGGGAGAAAAGTGTGGGGTTTTTTTGTAGGTGAGAAGGATCAGGTTCATGACCACCTGAAAAACCTGAATGTACATGTCTATGAGACCGAACGAAATCCATCCCAGAGTCTGGAGGGAATTGGCCGATGTAGCTGCCAAATTACTCTCCATGATACTTGAAAAGTCATGGCAGTCAAAAGAAGTCCCAGGTGACTGGAAAAAAGGAAACATTATATCCATCTTTAAAAAGGGTAGAGAGAAAGGTACTACGTACTACTGACCTGTCAGCATCACCTCTGTTTGGGGAAGATCATGGAACAGACCCTGCTAGAAGCTATGCTAAGGCATGTAAAGGACAGGGAAGTGATTTGGGACAGCCAGCACAGTTTCACAAAGGGCACGTCCTGCCTGACCAACCCAGTGGCTTTCTCGGATGGAGTGACTCCACCAGTGGAGAAGTGAAGGGCTACAGATGTTATTTATCTGGACTTCTGTAAAGCCTTTGACACACAACAGCCTTCTCATCTAGGCTGGAGAAAGATGGATACCATTGGTGGACTGTTAAATGGATAAGAAATTGGTCATATCCAGAGGGTAGTGACCACATCCAGAGGGTAGTGGTCAGCAGCTCAGTCCTGGCTGAGGTCAATGAAAAGTGGTGTCCCTCAGGGATTCATACTGAGACCTGTGTTAATTAATATCTTCATTAATGACACAGGAATCAAGTGCAGCCTCAGCAGATTCGCAGATGTCACCAAACTGAGTGTGTGGTTGACACACCTTAAGGATGAGGTATGATCCAGAGGGACCTGGACAGGCTCAAGATGTGAGTCCATGAGAATCTCATGAGTTTAACAAGGCAAATTACAAAGTGCTGCAGCTGGGTTGGGGCAACCCCTGATATCTACACAGGCTGGGGATGAACAGTTCAGAGCAGTCCTGACAAGAAGGACTTGGGGATGCTGGTGGATGAGAGGCTGAGCAGCCCGCTAATGGATAACATATAATCTTTCACTTCAAGGCTCTGGCTCATCTCCATACAGAAGTTCCTGGGGATGTGGGTATCTAGCATTTGCTTCCAGTCTCAAACCTTTCCCACAGACTCCCCAAGTTCTTTCAGATAAGGACTGCTTGAGTTAGGATACCAGGTGCTATCCTAACTCTATCCTAACTGATAGAGTTAGGATAGCACCTGGAAGTCACAGCAAGTATAAGGAGTGTGTTAGAGAAATAATGGAGGCAATCAGTGTATTAAGCCATCACCTATATGAACTTCTCATGAATATGTCACAAACAGAAAATGCATGAATTTGGATTAAGGGAATGGATGGCCTAACAGGAAACAGGTGGAAGTAATGAAACACTCAAGTTTCTGTCCATATGTAACCAAAAAATCATTAAACCATCAAAATTTTGTGTTTTGAGGATATGGAAATCCCCTGATTTGCTTGTTATTCCATGCTCCTTTACTCCCCCTTCTTCATCTCTTTCTTTTATGGTTTTTAACAGGTTTTGCAGAGAGCATCCACTTAACCAGCACAATGAATGTTGCATTTTTACAACTGGGCAATCAAAAATCTGATGCTGGTTTAGAAAGTCTGGCTTTTAGAACAAAATTCCCAGTAGACAATGATTGGTTTTGCCTTTGTGTTTGTGCAGCATCTTTTCATGATGTGGGCTAATTAACGAGTGTCATTACAGCTGTGATCAAGAAATGGGAGAACAATCCTGCCTGCGGGCTATGATTACATATGGTGCAGAACACTAGTATCCCTGTGGCAGTTGTTCTGGATTGAGGAATAAGAATAATAAGAATTGCTGTCTGGGGACCACAGGATTCGTACAGTCATGGATCAAGTAAACTGCTATCAGTGCTGACATGTTTGACACTGGTTTGGCCCTGGTCCTTCTGCCTATCCCCAAGGCACACAGATTGAGCAGTGAAAGTCATCGCAAGCCTGCCACACATGGGAAATTTCACCCTACTGTTCGTACAGTGTTTTGCTGCAAACTGCCACTGAAGTGAGAAGCATTACTATTGCATTTACTGTTCATGAAACAAAGCTTGACATATTGTTTGTTAGGAAAACACAGAGTGCCTCAGAGCACAGAGCTTTTCACTGCAGCAGCACCCCCTGGGTTAAACCTGTTTTCCCTGAAGAGGATTCTCTAATGCAGCATTAGTGCTGCTGACTTCAGCAACATCTCAGCTGTCTGCTGCAAATGCAGTCATCAACAGCAAGGCATTCCATCTAGCATGAGAGACAGGTAAGGGAAGAAAGGGCAATACACATTAAACAAATAGATTGGATATGCTGTTAGAACAAAAGTGGCACTGATTTCTCCCAATCGCCTCTTTCCCTGAGTGGGGTGGTGAGAAGGGTGGAGTATGTTAGGTTACAAAACTGCAAAAGGAATAAAGGCATGTTTGCTTCCTGTTATAGCATAATGTTAGTGAAATAGAGTTAAAGTTCATAATACTGAGTTCTCTCTGGGCGTGGGGAGAGAAATGTCAGCAATATGTATTGGAGGGAATTATATCTGACCAGTGTTTTGACATCCCTGGCAGCAGCTTTGGAAAGTCTGTCGTACCAAAAGGGTCCTGCAATTTCCGTACTATTCGTCATATATTACCATCTAGTGCTCAAAATAATGATTCTCAGTAATCTTTCACAAAAATCTACATCATTCTGCTGCATCACTTTTAATTGAAACATACTAATTAATAGCTCTTGGAAAACCCCAGCTACTTAATTAATCTGGAACACAATTGTTATGAGAAAACAAAAAGGCCTTGTTTTATAATGTATTTCACTCTTTTTCATTAGAAAACTATAGTTTAGGCAAAAATAAAAAATCTTAATCTAAATTGGAACATGGTAGAAATTAAGAAATCAGTATCGTCTGTAAAGGTAAAGGTGTCTCTTTAGAAAGAGCTCCCCAATGATGAGAGTCTTCACACAGTACTGATACTGGTGGCACTGTAAATCATCAGAACTAAGGAGAACCTAAACCTCTTCTCTCTTCCCAAAGAGCTTCTTTAGTGTCAAACAAGAACGTAGTTATGCAGTAAGTAATTAAAATGAATTTTACCTTGGACTGAAGGACAATATCACTCCTGTCTGAAACCAGTTTTTTTCCAAAAAACAAATCTTGTGGGAATCTTCTCCAGTTGCTACTGTCCATACTAGCAGAGTATTGCTGCTCCCATGTACCGGTGCAGCAAGTGCCTGACAGAAACAAGTGCCTGGTTTTCTGCTCTGCATCACAGTGTATTTCATTTAGGTGGCAAGGTGATGGGAGCAGGGTGGCTACAGGTCTCTGTGGAAGGCCTGGGGCTGCCCCTTTCTGGACACAGACAGCTCCTGCTGATTTCAGCAGACCCACCACAGGGCACAGCTGAGCCCATCAGTAAAGCTGGCAGCACTTCTGTGAAAGCGTGCTTTAAAAAGGTAAAATATTGTACAAACTTTGAAGAATGAGGGAAAAAAGTGTGAGAAACAATCCTGACCAAGGTCAGTGAAGGAGAAAGAGGTGCTCTAGGAGCTGTAGGAGATATTCTCCTGCAGCCTGTGAGTTTTGGAAGAGATCATTATGGATTTGGTATTTCCCTGGTGCTCGTGGAAAGGATCACTCACACCAGAGCAGATATTCATACTGAAGCATGTGGGGGATCCCAGTCAACAGCAGGCTGATACTTCCTGACGTATTGCTACCTGTGGAGAGACCATGCTGGAGGAGGTTTATCCTAAAGAACTGCAGCCCATGGTATGGACTCATGCAGGAGCAAAGAAAAAGTATAAGAAGAAAGGCACAGTCTAGAGGAGCTAGACTCACCAAAAACCCCCATTCCCCATCTCCCCTGCACCATATGAGGTGGGGAGGAAGAGGAAGAGTCAGGAATGAAGCTACAAAATTGGGCTAGGAAAAAGTAAAGCAGAGGAAGGTATTTCAACCTTCGTCTTTATTTCTTACCACCCAAACCGATTTTAATTAGCTATAAATCAAATAAATTTTCCCCAAGTCAAGGCTTGTTTGCCTGTGATGGCAATTTCTAACTGATAGCCCTGGCTTTATCTCAACCCACAAATTTTTCCAATCTTATTTTCTCCCCCTCTCCTATTGAGGAGGAGAAGTGAGAGCGGCTGGGTGGGCATCTGGTAGCCACAGACAGTTTGCACAGGTGCAACAAAGATGAGAACACAACTCAGACTGTATTGTTCAACCCTGGTTTTCCTCTGAGTCTCACCAGTTATTTGCACATGGATTTGGTGAAAAAATCATCAGTCCATGCGCTAAGAATATCAATGTATAGATCAGGACTTAAACTACAATGATGAACAGGAGTTAGCTACTGAGGCAGCAAACATCCTTCCAAGAGCAATGCATTTTTGTCACTACTCTACTTGAGCTGGGTCGATTTGGAACAAAAACATTCATTTGTCTTGTTGAATGGATTTGATTTTTTCACTTTTTATCACCTTTCATTCTAATTTTCCATTCTCAAACATAAGCATTTTATTTCACTCACTTTCTACACACATTTAAGACAAATGGGTGCCAGCAGCATACACTTTCATATAAAGCTAAATATCAAATTGATTAAATATTTCATGCTGGCAGGAAGAGCATGCATAAGCAACCAATGAAGTACCAATACAATGTGTTGTCTCTGACAATTCTTAAAAATGTATAAGAAAATCCCAATCTACTTGTAGATGCTAAATGGCTTGAAATTGGGTGCTGGGTAAACCTGACAGGTTGGATTACTTATTAATCTAGTTGTAATCAGTTTAACAAGTATGTAAAAGATTAAAAAATCTATGCAATTATCATTCCCCCGAGCTATGCCATGTCCCTCTGCTTTGTGAGGCTGTTGTAAAACTATCTGCTATTCTATAATTTAGCAATTCTGAAACTAGTGTCCCTGAAGAGAGAGAAAAATGTACGTATCAGCTAATTTAATTTTAGTCGAAGAAGTGAAGTGAGAGAGGAGGGTCTGCATACCATTTTCATACTTACTCTATTTCTGAAAGAGAGTGCCATTTCTAATTGTGAATGTTTTAAAGCACAGAAGAATAGTAGTTCAAGCATCTCACAGGAGCTTTCAGAGCAGGGAAATAGAAAACTGACAATGGTGGCCTAGGAAGATAAGAAGTCTGAAGGGCTAAAATCTAAGGGCCCTTAACCATAGAAACCCCAGAAAATCTCACTATGCCAATAAGTTGGTTCCTAAGTTAGTTTTTGTATGTGTCCTTATTAATAGTCAATGCAGTCATCTTTTCAACATACCACATCAATTTCCATTGCAGCTTTCCAAAGTATTGGCTTAATATAAATGAAAATGCTGTTTAGATTATATGTAAAAAGGTGAAGTGTAATCTCACAAATGCAAATAACACACTGAGTAACTAAAGAGAGTGATTAATTCTTTCCTAGATCTCTTAAGAACACCAAAATAAATAACTGATTAATCTGTAACAAGGAAGTAGGGGAATATCTATTAGGGAAAAGTCTACCTACAAGGAGAACTAAACACTGGAACAGCCATCAATATATTGAAATGTCCTTTACTGAAAGTTTCTAAAAACAAAGCATAAAATCCTCTGTTAGAAATTGTCAGTGTTATCCACGTCCTGCATACCCCTGTGATTCCAAGAAGAAAGCTACCAGTGAAGGGCAACAGAGAAAAACAACCTCATGTTGTTGTATGCAACATCCAGAATCTGTAAAAAACCTGATGAAATGTTAAAGGTATATTTAAAAAAAAAAATCATTCATCTTGACATTCTAGTCTCAAGCCCCAACAAGAAAATGCTCTTTAAATCATCTTCCTCCCCTTCAGTGTAGGATAGGCAATCACACCTCAACATTCCTTTTTGCATCAGTTGTGCCAAATCTCATAGCATTTCACAAATAACAGATAAAACCCTGCGACACTGAGGAGAAACAATACTGTATGTGTTCACAGTTTCTCTCATGTAAACACCACCATAGAGAACTTAGAAAATTAATTAAATTAAAGAGTAAGTTCAAAAGTTGATTAAACAAGCTCTTTGTCATACCCATATCAAGAAGGTATAATGATTTGCCATCAGTGTACTAGCAAATTTTCAAGTTCATATAGGGGACATGCTCTTTTCCACTATACATTACAGAATGCTGGTCTATCTGTTACAAGATTAATAGACAGCCATAAATCAGACTTCTTTCTTTTGTTGGTTATAAAGGAAAAATATGATAACCACAAGTAAGCTGGTCTGGATGATTATTTGCAAGACCTGTAAGATTCTGACCCAGCCTCTCCTCTGTCAGAACTGCAGTCTGAGCGTGCCTGTGAACTTAAAAAGAACTGCCCAAGAGTTACTCTCTTGCAAACAGCCTTAGAGATCCTGCTACTGAGGCTATGCAAATGTCAGGGAAATGGGAAGCCCGAGGCTGGCTTGAGCAGGTATCTGCCAGGACTTATCCACTGACATTAAAAAAAATCTCTGCAAAAGTCACGATCATGGGATGCTGGGATACTTTCCCCTCCCTCCTCCCTCTCCCAGGCACTGCGCTATTCTAATGCATATGTGACAGCTCACTGGTCAAAAGAATGGATGTGCTAAGGCAGGACATGAACTCCAGGAACAGCTGAAAGCATCAGGGCTTTTTTCTAGTTTGGCTTCAGGACAGTAGTCCTCAGGGGGGTTCCTAGCTAACACTGGCATTAGCATGAAGATGCACTGCTGCTGACACCATGTGTAGCACTACTTACAGAGCTGCCAAGTCCAGACGAATACTTGATAGAGGTTTGTCTTGTGCTGGAGTGAGATTGTACACTCACTGCTGGAGGGCAGTTTGAATTTTGTTTCCTTTGCTTTGCCTTCTCTCTCTCCTGACCTCTCTTCCACCCTGCCCTCCTCCAAATCCATCCATCTGCTCTTGTCCCTCACTTCTCTCCAATCGTGCTGGCAGCGTGGGAGGTAGCACACCCACAACTCCCTGTTCAGTTCCTCTTCTCGGCACTACCCTTCCCATTGCCTCTGATACCTGATCCCATGTTCATGTGTGACAGGGCTCATCAATGAACTTCAGGTATTGGGACAATGAAAAATAGAGCAGAAGAGCATTACAATGAGGAGCAGGAAGTACTGAGGGGAGATTAGAAGTGATTGACAGGGGCAAGTCCCAAATATGGAACCTTCCTCTTTCAAGATTGGTGACTGTGTTTGTTCCAACACACTCATTGGCAGCAGTGCTCTCATCAGCTTTATGAGGCTATTTATAGATAAACTGAATACAGACAAACCCGTGAAAAATTCTCACCTTTCTCCTCCTGAAATAAGATTAAAACCAATAAATCCTGCTAAAACCTGTTTCCCTAGCAATAGATTGGTAATTGTTGCTCCTTCTAAAATTGAGAGTTCTAGTTCATGCAGGTCTCTGCTCTGCCAAATAGAAAGCAAGTGCTTTTGGTTCAAGATCTTATGTAGAGATCTTGTGTAGAGATCAAGAGGTGTAGAGATGACTTCAAGAAAAAGAGTTTCTGTCAGAAAAAATTACCATACCATTGTTTTTCCTCATTACGTAACATATCGAAACACTGATTTTTTTCCAGCTTGGTACAAGCACCAAGGAATAAACAGCTGCTCTGTGGTTCTCTGCAGATTTCACCCTTCAGTGAACAACAAACAGGTTGAACAGTGATGCTGTTATTTATCCATAATCTTCTGTTAACAGACTAAACCAAAATTTTTCATTACATCATCATTTGCTTTGGATGAAAAAAGTTGTTTAGTTTTCCTCATTAGGAAGTGTCACAGGATTCCAGGAACATTTAGGAAGAGTCTCAATCTCCCACCACAAGCTTTCAGTGTGTTCCCCTTCAAAGTACCCACAGGATGATGCAGGGTCAGGGATTTTGCTGGGATCTTTCAAATATCCTGTCTCACAGATTCAGAAAACAAATTCAGCCAATAATGTCATGGCCAGACCCCAAGGAAACCTAAGTCTTGGAATTTAGTGTAAGAAGGCCTGTGTACAAAGGGAAGGACACTCTCATTGAAAGAAACTTAGTGGTAAAACAATCAAGTGGAAGAGACAACAAAGCAAAGATTCATGCTGGCCTTCCTAGACGGAAGCTATCCAACGTGCATTTGAAATGTGATTGATGATGGCTGTCTGCAGAGGCACAGCCATACACTGAAGGGATTTCTCAGTCACGTCAGTCATGAGAAGGGGACTTTAGCAGCATCACTTACTTTAGTAAAGACTGGACATCAGGCTAGTGGTGTCTCCCATAATCTGACTACTGATTAGGATCTATAGAAAAATACTTTGAATTCAAGCAAATCTCATTAATGATCTACCATTTCAATTAAGGTATAATTTCTCAAATTTTCTGTGCAGCAGCAATAGAAGTGGATCTTTCCATGTGGTAATGGTCAGAAATCTTGTAAGAAGCCCATTGCTTGGGCTGTTTTCTAGTCCACTGAAGCTGTAGTATTTGCATAACCTGAAGATCCAATCTATTTCATGGTTTTAAGTTCTTATACACATTAATACTTTTAGTTAAAGTGAAAAGCTTTCCAATACTTTAAAAACCTATTCTGGAACAGGGTGAAGAATACATATAAAATAGGTAGGACAAAACTAATCTGTGAAGAAAAGATCTTTCACAAAGAAGATAAAGTTGCTGTTTGAAATGCATTTATTCACCATAGGCATTTTTATATTCTCTTATTCTAAATTCTTTATAATATACACATTTTTCTTTTACACTTTCAGTGTGTAAGTCAGCAGAAACAACCCTTGTCTCGTTTCTTTCCTTTGCTGTAACTTGGAATAAATCCCATTAATCTGTCAATACAGATGTGGTCAAATTGGTCAGTGCAGCCTAGAGGGTGGTTCTGCTGACCCTAAACAAGATGTTTACTTCCAATTCTCCAGGCTCCATAAACCATATTTGACTATAGCTCCCTTAACCATAGCAGGTCCTTAGAAACTTAGAATACCTTAGAATTTCAGGTACCTAGTTATATTTAGCTGTTTTATTCTCCAACTAAGTCACATGCAAATGGTGTATTTCAGTTGCCCATCTATATCATACACTACCAAGTGAGAGGTTATAGGATATTCTAATTGGCCTTAAGCTGTTGCTCCAGAAGGGCAGAAGTCTCCCTTAGGTCCATTATCATATATACCAGGCCTATACAAATATTTCAGCTACCTTAAAGCCCCTTAAATGTCAGCAGATGCCTATTTTTAGGAAACTGAATCAACAAAAAATGTCTGCTAGCAATGAGAAATTCAATTCACAAAGTTACATGTCATATATCATTGTAACCCAATAAACAGTCTCTGTTTCCTGTGAAGACAAATTAGGCTGTAGCATCATGAAGAGGTGACTCTGGTGTTGTTTGTGTAGTTGTCATGATTGTCATGATTGCTGCTCCTCAAGGCCTCTCTGCCCAATGCTTTCTTGTGCAACCCAAACTTAGCAGTGTTAACATTTAAGTAATCAGCAATAAATCTGGGGTAACCTAGAAGAATGTCTGAGATGTGAGAGCTGGGAGCTTCTGCAGTACCATTTCTTTCACAATTCTCTCATCAATGAGGTTTTCACACACAGTAGCTAGTGACTGTCTTTTGTTTCTCTAAGATGAAAAGCTGAAATTTGAGAGGTTAAAAGCTCTGGACAAGATATCAATACATATTTTCTGTTTTCAAATCATGCTAATATTATTATATTACAGTATCAAGTAAGAAATAATCCAGACACCCTTCAACAACATATCACTGAATCTTCAAAAACTCAGTGGCACAAGTTTAGGGTGCCAAAATCCAAAATCCTTATCCAGTAAAGTCAGTGGCATGTCATTTTTTCTTCCTAGGGAAGAAAAGATGAGTAAATCCTGCTGAGATATGAACATATGGCTCTAACAAACCCAGGTACTCAAAGCCTGGTGCTTGAAGCACTGTGATGATCCTGTAGGACAGTGATACCACAACTTATAATGCTTTCTAAGAAGATTTTTTAGGATGTTATCTTTTGTTATCCCCTGCTAGCAACACATTCTATTGTCTTCAGCAAAATAAGTGTCACACAGTCATGCATAATACACAGATTACCAGAAAAAGAACTGAAGCAATTTAAAGACCTATGAAATGCATAAATTTGGGGACAGAATAGAGAAACAAATGGAGGAAAGATTAAGCCTGTGTCTCCAACGAAAGACTAGTCAAATAAACAGATCATCATCTATGACAGATACTTAATTCATGAGATAGAAATATTTTGTGATATGTCCATGAGATTATTTATAATGTGATTTGGCTTTGGTCACAGAGGAAGACCTTAATACATGCCTGAGGAACCAATAGAGAACACAAAGATATTTCAGGGATTTTTAAAACATTAACTATGATATATGCTTACTTCTAAAAGGCAGAAAGAACACCATGTGCTTGAAAACAGTGAATTCTAGTTGAAGACAGCCAAACTCATCTTTATGTCCACACATTTATTTTCTTTTCACAGCATTTTCAGGCTTACCACAGGTACACTCTGTTCATTCTGCATTTTCTGCACTTCTGTCACACTTTGGACTCATTATTTTGTACTTCATATTTCCTGAAGCAACTTATTTTGTCTCTCTTTGTTAGGTCTTTATTTCTTTTCAAATGCCTTCTAAAATTTCAAATAGCAAACTCACACAAAATGCTAGACCTAAGTATGCCTGGATTTTAAAAAATTAATTGAACCACACCCAGACTCTGCAACTGATTACTACTCCTATTCAGGAGACCAGATCCTAAGTGCAATATGTTTCAAGCCCTTTCATATATACCTTATGCCTCTTGTCACAACTCCAGCTTCCAGCAGGATGTTCCCTTTCCATTTAAAAACAGAATAATAAAATTAAACCAGGCTTGTGTATTTGGCCCCACCCTTTTATTTACTCACACAGGTTTTGATAACAGATTCTATCACCCTACCAGCTTTCATTTTAACTTCCAACACCATGATATACCCACACTGAAATTTCTACCCTAACCTCAAAATTGCACCGATGTTCTCCTATGCTCATACTTCAGGGCAACTGGATAATACATAATAACACATGTACTTGAGTCACTTTGCCAATAGTAAGATTTGTAATAACGTAAGAGTTGTATTAAGAATTAAAGAAAAATATGAAATCTGAATTCTTGATTTCAGCATTCCCAAACCGAGGAAACAGACCCTAAATTCTGTGACTCATTAACATGGTAAGAGATTCATAGTTCAATTTTAAAGTATAATTTTGCTTAA
>VZTN01032701.1:86013-111678 GCA_013400515.1 Erpornis zantholeuca
AAAGTATAATTTTGCTTAAATAATCTCAGTTGATATTTGATTATGAGAAAAGCATATGAGAAAGTATGTTTGGAGAATAATAGTGGTCCATGAACTTAAAAGGATTGATACTACTACCCTGAAGTACAAGGGTATACATGCTGTTCTCACCTGCTGCTCTGTCTCATTGGGTAACCTGTGAGAACTGCATGGCACATCATTTATGAAAGTCAACAGGTTCATCTTAGAGTGATCTTAGAGCACACTCTCCATTACATTATAGACAAACAACAGAAGCATAACCAATGTCTCAGGAACCGGGATATAAGCAGCATCTGTTTGACAAAGGCCAGGTCCCAGGATGTTTTTAATTCCTTACAGAAAACAAAGACCAGAGATATTCCTATGAAAAAGGCATTTTAAAAGGTATTAATCAGCCTTTTGCTGAATGTCACTTCTTTTACATAAAACTTCTATATAAAAGTCAACTGTTCAGCATTTATATTTTCTGCTTTGGCCTTTGCTATAACACTGAGATTATCATAAAATAAAGGTTAGGCACTTGCATCACACTGAGTTCTGTAATACTCTACCTGTTGAATACTGGTGTGTTGTTTACCTCCTTCTTATATCGACCTCCTCATTTTTCCCTCCCCATTTCACTCCAGGTTCTTATCCTTTTTAGAGCACAAAATCTAGAGCCTCTGTTTTCCCAGTGATTTCAGGTATTCCCTTGCTCTTAACTCAGTAAAGCCTGCAGCAACAACACAGTGCTTTTAAAATGAAGAATTGCGTGTTGCTCACACTGAAGTGAGTGGTAAAAGTCCTAGCTCTGTATTAAATCAAGAGGGTAAGAGTTAAACTGTATTGCCATCTATATGCACTCTTCTGTCTGAAGCTGGTACAGTCCACACACTAGCTATACAAATCCACGTAAATGCCAAAAGCTGAACCAAAAACTGCCCAATTACAACTAGCATTGTACTACTATCTTTATCCCAAGAGCAAACTCCATCATTTCAGGTAGCATCAGTTTTTTCAAGAGCTGTCCAAGGGACTTTTCTGTCCAAAAGCCATTAACAGATTACTCTTGTACATACATGGCAGAAAAGAGCCTTGGTACTTTTCACGGAAATCATAATCCTGTCCTAACCTCTCCCATTGCTGGCATTTCTATTGCTCTTCCTATCTTAGACTTACAGCTTCCTATTGCCTGTGATTTTTTCCTTCCCTTTTCCTCACAGTACAGATGACATCTTAATGATACCCTACCCTACATCATTCTTACCTTGACTAGAGTTCAGTCTTTCCTCACTACTCTGAGAAAGTTGCTGTCAAGTCTTTTGCTCTGCCACTTTCTTACTAATAATTCTACTTTTCTGAATCCTTGGTTTTACCATTTCCAGGCATCCTAAATGAATGACAAAACTAATAGCTCTTTGCTGTCTTTCTTTCTCTCCTCCTAATTCAATTGTATCATTCTATCTCTTATCACACTGGTGTCCATAGTACTCATCTGTCTTCTCTGCAGGCTCCATATAGCCTTTAGTAAAGTTCTGGTTTTTTCATTCTCTTCTATTTGTTTTCCAAACTCTTTAAATTTTATAAAATCTTTAAAATTTCCTTACTGTATTTGGGACTATTGTGCCTACATCATGCACTTCCAGGAGTGTCCTCCTGTTTGTCCAATTTACATCCTCCTTCAAATATGTCTTTTAAATAAACTCCCTGCAGTGTTCTACAACCCATGCTTACTAGGCACAGCAGAGTCCCAGTCTATCAGATGGGTGGGTAGCCAATATGACTTGGTGATACAATTAGCACAGGGTCAGTAGCCTCTGACCATGGGTCATTTGCAGGGATCAGAGCTACTTTTCCACAGCTTCCCAGAATGGTCTTCATCTAATGAGCTACTAACTGACTTACTAGTGCAAAAAGATACTGTCTAACTCACAGTTGCATTCTACTCCTTTTCATACATCTTCTTGAAAATAGAGGACAGAAATGAACACCTTTATTCTGCTCATCTATGTCTTTCTAATCAAGTTCACCTTCTGCATTGGTCTCTTCAAACAACAGAACAGAAAAAGCAGGTACTGCAGCAATTTATTGCACTTCACCAGCAGCATCCGTTTAATTGGTACTGAGTACTGATCTTGAAGATTTTTCAGTGGTCAAGGGATGGGGCAATCCTGATATCTGCATGAAGGTATTTGAGACTCAGCTCATTGCCCCAGACATAGGTGTCCAGTGCTGCTTGAGGTGTCTCAGGTGAAGTCAGAAAACCCAAGGCAGGTGACAAAAGACCTAGGGAAGACTTGAGCCTCTCTGAAGCAGCAGCTGGGGAATATCAAAAGCATTTAGATACTTCTAATAAGAAACTCAATTGAATGTTCAGTGTCTGTAAAGAAGCAAAAGTGATAATAGTTTCCTCTAGTTGTAAAGTGCAGAGACAACCTTATTTCTTAATTGATGTGATCTGTGCATGATGATAGGCTGTTTTGCTCCCTCCTAATTGTTTTAGCATTTAATTGCAATGCATATGGTCTTCTTTCAATAGCAGATTTCAGATTGCTCTAAACGAATTAATTATATTTCACAACACCCTTGTGCATTAGGGAAGTATTAATATTCCTGTTTTGAAGTCTAGGAAAAAGGAAGGACAAGAAAGGCTTCCTGAAGGTTAAACAGTAAGTCAGTGGAAAAATTTGAAGAGGAACTCCAGACTCTCAACCACAGTTTGAATTCCCCACAGACGATTAACTCCCACATTAAATGTAGGGATGGTAACAAATACGTTATTTTAGAGTTTCAAACTGCAAACAGTGCATTTGGGAAAGGATGCAGGAACTTGAATAAAAACTTCAGAATTCCAAAACATCATTGTTGAGGTAAACATTGACCTGCTCTAACAATCACTACCACTGCAATGACAGCAGAAACTACAGGCACAAAGGAACAAACAAACTGAATTCCATTTGCTCCCTGCTAAGAGCATCACTAGGACATACATCCTTCCCTTGAAAAAGAATCTCACCCTCACCCTAAAGGAAAGTCACACTTGGGGATGATTTCTAAGCATATTTGAAACTGTCTAATCTATCTCTTTTTTTCTACAAACAAACATCATTTTTGAACAGATAATTTTTAGGAAAAAAAGCTGATATTGCTGTAACATCCAGATGTCTCAGACAGGATGACCGACACACTCTGTTTTAGGTACTATATAAAAATATATGTGCAAAGACATTATGAGCTAATTCAAGCACAGACAACAGGTGGGAGTAACAAACAGCAGGAGGGCTGTAAGAAAGGAAAGATATGAACAACAATTATGAGAATTAATGTCTTCATATACTGCTAAAAATCCAATCTTATATTCTGGAAAGTATAGATGAGAGGTTGTATAAGGTATGAAACTAAAAATCTGTTTTTTCACTAATTTCATTTATTACTGCTTTACTTGAATTGCACCAAATGTGAGAAGTAACAATCAGAGATAGGCAGATCAAATATTCTCTGATTGAGTACATACATACTAATTCTACCAGTAAAACAAAATAGCAATCTTGTTTTTTAAAATGTAAGGCCAGGTACCATGATATCCTCTACCCCTACTCAACATGTCCAGTGCTCCCTAAAACACTTTTTAAGTACTTGCTTGGGTTTTTTTTAGTAATTTCTTACCCTAATCATTCACTGCAGATAAATTTTATGGGTTTTCATCAATTTATATTAAATTCTGGGGCATATTTCACATTGAATTGTTAGGGCCAAGTCCCAATTACTTTTGTGATTGAGTTTGATCTGTTTGTTATGTCTGTTTATTGTCAGTCTTGAAGCGGCCATGATACACACAAACTCCAGTAAACAGTTTCAAACAAAAAGCTATGTTTACTCCAAAAGCTAGTGTCATTTATACTCTTTTGCATGTTTACCATTCATACCACTTATCCATTGGTTGCTCAACTGCTACAATGAACTCATTAGTTATTAACTACAATATATTACTATTAGCTACCTATAGCATAAGCATTCAGACATTCAGAAAAATAAGAAGTGCAAATATGTTTCTGTTTTTCTATTGTTTAACTTTCTTGCTTCCGTTAATACTACATTTTCATTAGTAAAACTAATTGTTTTTCTTCTCACAAATGTTTCTCACAGTCCTTCTCTAGCTGAAGTAACAAGCCTAAGCCATGATTTTACAAAGGCAACAAGGCCCTCATTTTATCAAGTTTCACCTAAATGCCGCAGTTTATATAGTTTGATTGCCTGGGATAGTACGGGGACTTCACCATAGGAATCTGGGCCCTATACACTTCCAGATTTATAAAATATTTGGTTTATCTAGAAAACACACTCAGCATTTACATGTAACACAGAGATATACTTTATGCCCATGACACATGGAGATAATACACAACATGATGAAGTCACAGTTCAGTCTCCAAGCCCTGCTTGTACCAGTTTAATGGCCAAGAAATCAGTCTCCCATTAGCTGCCTGTCAGACCATCCTTCATGTCCATTCCACTCTTTTAAACCTCTTCTCTCCAAGAAGTCTTTTTATGGTATATTGATCTTTGCTGATGTGACCTGTTCTGTGCCAGATGGAAGTTACTAGCAGCCTCTAATCTAATTATCTATGTAAATATTCATAGTTTAGTCATGGTGTTGAGCACTAATTCATTTCAATGAATATCATTCTGACCTGGGTTCAAACCAGCAACATTATCAATTGCAAACTAGCCATATCTCCTCTAAAAGGGTCCCAGCCTTTAGAAATGTGTATAATTTTTACAAAATGTTGCCTGGAATAATCAGATCTAAACAGTCTTTGAGATACCATAGCTCTCACTTACGTCCTTGGGCTGCTAGCTTGCTTGCCAGGAGCATCAGCTGATCTGTTCCAAGTACTGTTAGCACAAGTTATCACAATTCCTATCAGACAAAACTATGGAAACTGCATGTTCTCTGGCTGACAACTAGAACAGGGCATAATCATTAAATACAGTCTGAAATGAGTCTGGTATTAGAGTGTGAATACTAGCTGGAGGTGAGCTGTGCTTCTAATACTTGGGACTCTTCGCACTCCTCCACCACCAACTTTCTACATGTTGATCTATGTATCTGAGAAAAGCTACTTCAGCTCTTAACTCCAGAGATACCACATAGAATGCAAAATGTATCATCATTCTTGACATGTACATGCAGACAACAAATGTGATTGTAAATCAAATTCATTTTAGAGCTTTTAGTTATTTCATGTAGATCATTGCTAACATTTATATCTACATAAATATATTTTTGTTTCAAAAATAATAGAACTCTGATCTACCTTTTCTTCTACACACACAATTCTTCAGTGGGACTACGTGAGTACAATGTCACTGCACTGTTTCTCTATTGGTAAAAGGACTGGGGCTTAGACAGCTTTTCCTTGCCAAATTGCCTTTTTTTCTATTCCACCAAATTTTATCTATTTTCTGAGTCTCTTGGAGAATTATAAAATAAAATTTTTTGCTTCCCCCTTGGCTATTCATCAGTATCCTCTCTGACTGCCTAACAAAGTCAATACACTGAGGGGAAATAACTGGTAGGATTCTGAAGTTTTTAGCAGGCATTCAGCTTGGTGGAAAGGAAACCTGCTGGGTTTGGGGTATTTTAACTGCTACAGTACTCTATGGTTTTGTCACATCAGTAAATTGTGGCCAACCACCTGTTGGATCCATATGCTTTAAAGCTGATTGCCAAGAAAAGGAGCTGCACACAGAATGTCATCCATACATCCTCCTGTGTGCCTTGTCAGAGGAAAGAAGGAAAGAGCTTTTTGCATTAAAAGACATTTTGCAATTCATAAAATGGATTTAAATTAAGCTGCAGCAAACACATATTTAGAAAAGCAGCTGAGTAGAGCGAGTTTTCACCACGAAGAATTTTGACCCTAGGACAAGGAATATACTGTTATTTAAATAACTAAATCTCTGTTAGCACTGCTATCCATGCATTCATTGGGAAGATGAGGGTGGAGGAGGCTGATGTGTTGATTTCAGCCTTCACCTAATTAAAAATGTACTAAGGCTTACACTAAAGCGGAATTGTGTATACAGCAGATTGTTCTGCTGTATTCCTTCTACACCATGAGAAACAGTTTCTAATGTTTCATTTTGTAAATGTGAAGGTATGGATGATGACAGGCAAGTTGACCACTAAAACCAAACCTGTGGAATAAAGAGGAATAATCAAAACCCGTGCTATCACTTCATACTTCCTGCAAGCACTGCTGCACAGCAACTGGCTGCCAGCAGTTCTGCTGCAAACCCGAGCAATGGCTTCAAGTTCTTCTGCTCCTGTACCAATGCACAGAAATATATACCAGTATACAAATTACCAATAGGGTTTTTGCAGTCACTTCTGTAGGATGCAGATGAATCTCCTCCCGATGTCAGGCAAGGAGAGTGTTTGACTGTGATTTATTTTTAAATACTACTTGGATCATGTTATTGAAAACCACTGCACTGGCGTAAATCACCTTCCACCATCACACAAACACATTCCCTAAGATTGACTCCAAATGTACCTATATAGTTAATCAAACTAACCACTTGGGCTGCTCAGTTGTTAACAGGACAGAGTAAAGAGTATAAAGGTCCCTTTGGGCTCCCTTATTTATTTTGTCATTTTATATCATCCACACTAAAGGTCTGTCCACACTAAAGGTTATATTGCAGCAGCATTCTGCTCCTGCCAACAAACATGTGCCTTCAAGGAGCCCTGAACAAGCAGTCACATCTGTGTCCACTCCTGTACCACCCATTTAGCAGAGACAATGATCACTAGAAACAACAAAGGAGTCACTGATAAAACAAACAATGCTGTGAGCCAGACTGCCATCCCAGCCAAGTTTGCCATGAAAATACTCAAGAAAAAGGGAGGGGGGGGAGGCAAGAGAGATATCAAATATAAAACTGTAAAACTTAGACCCTAGAAGACGTTTTAGCCCTGCAGCCACCCAACCCCATATCTAGTAGCATGTTCTAATGCACTGCTATAGGATTAAGCAAGAAAGACTGGGCAGTGCACATGGGAAGCAGACAAACATCCAGCACCTCCTCCCATTTGGAGTCACATAGTCTCTTACGAGTCAACAGACACAAGGAATAATAATAATTGTAATTACGATAGTAATGATAGTAATAGAGAATCACCAACCTTGAGGATCCCAGTTCACCTGTTTTCTTGGAGTCTCGATTGGAAATTTCATCGCTTCCTTCTTGCAAAGGGAGTAAAAAGAATTAAATAAATTTGCAACCTTCCTGTCTCGATGCTGCAGTCAAACAAATTAATTTCAAATTATAGGGAGCCTGCGCTGTTTGACAGAGGAGAACTGGTGGTTGCCAAGGAAAGAAATACACAAATAAATCGAAGAAGGTGGGGAGGGGCGGGCAGGGGAGTGGAGTGGAGGGGTTTGCAGGCACCCCAGCACAGAGAGGGGTATAAGGGATGGACTGAGGACTAGAGAGAATCTGGAGGAGCAGGAACGGAGCAGACTGAGATAGGCAGCGGGTCCGGGGTGCTGTTGGCTCCAGGGGAGTCTCCCGCAGTTGTCTCGCCCTGTCCACCTGCAGATGTCAGGGTGGCGGGGTCCCCGCTGCAGCGCGGTCCCTCTGCTGCGCCCACCCGAGGGGGACCCGGGCTGGCGACAAGGCAGGCTTGCACGGATCGGGGAGTCGTCCAGCCCCCCAGAGACACCTCCCACACGTGCACACGGTCCCTAGCCTCAGCCACCCCCCAAAAATGAGCCCACCTCAGTTCAGCCCCGGGCACTAGAGAGGTAGCAAAAGTCAGCCATGGGGCGTGAGCCGCAGCAGCATGGCTGGGGCGAGGCAGGGCGAGGCTGGGGACCACCCCGGCTCAATGCAGCAGCAGCCTGGCTCACCCAGGAGAGCCGGAGCAGGAAGAAGAGAAGGAGGAGGAGGGAACCACCCTATAGCTTTGGAGGGAATTCACGGAGCCCCTCTCTGCACTGGCATAAAAAAGGGGTGGGGAGAGCCGGCGAGTCCCTTTGTAAGCGGCAGTGGAGGGGTGCCTAGGGAGGGGGCAGGCTTCGGCTGGTACTCACTAGGCATCCTTCCCGAGAGGGGGATGCAGGCTTGTTTGGCGGAGTTTGCAGCCGGAGACGCGCTCGACTAAGCTACGAGCAGCAGCGGCGGCAGCACATGGCAGGAGTACGGCAGTATCCAGAGGCTCTGCAGCGCAGGGGGAGGGGAAGGGCAGGGGATCGTCGGAGCCCCCGCAGGCTCTGGAGACCAGAACCAGGTACCCCGAAAGCCAGGGGACTCCTGCTCCCCTTTCTGCCCCCGATCCGCACTGTGGGCAGGGACAGACACTTGGCGTCAAGGCAATGCCTGGCACAGCGGGGCTGTAAGATGCGTAAGATGCAGGGAGGGGGCAGGAGGCTGGAGGCCCCTCAAAGCCCCCCTAAGCTCTCAGGAGTCTTCGGGGAAACGGAGGACACTTGTGCAATCACCAGGCACTTGCTTCTTTCCAAATCTGCACTCTCTCTCCTCTTCCTCGTTCTCCATGCTTTCCCTCAAACCCAAAACAGGCTAGTAACACCAGGTCTCTAGTTCCACTTACAATACATGCCCCAGCTCCCCTCCCTTAGCCAGGAAAACAAAACCCCAGCCCCTCTGGGGGCCTGAAGGAAAACTGTGTGAGGTTAACCCTGTCCTGCCTATTCTCTTCCACAGTGGAAATCAACTCTTTGTGTGAAGGGGATCCTCCACGGGGAATGGTTTAGTGGAGACATTCACAGATTCTCATATGTCATGGTTAGAGACCCATACCAGAATCAGTCCAGAGGTCCATAGACCTGAATTTTCAGGAAATGTGGTGATCTAAACCCAGTGTCTGTGATAATTTGTGTCCTGGTTTTTGTCCTGTACTTTTTTCTCAACTGTCCTTCTTCTCTCTTTCTTTCCTATCTGTTGCTTGAATGTTAGCTAACCTTTTAAGACCAAAAGGAAAAATCTGCCCTGGTGAAAAAATAACAAAAACAAAGCAGTCCAAAATGTCCAAAAGTGTGGCTCTCCCAGAAAACTCTTGCTGTGGAGGGTAGCACACTCTATTCACATCCACATTCTGAAACTAAATCCATGCTTTTTCCCTGTCTTTGTTCAACCCTAAACAGGAAGAGGAAATCAGTACTGGAGAATCCACACTTTCATTTAGTGGTGGTGTGCAAGGTCCTGTAAAGCAGCATGTAGTTAGAAGAAACTAGATAGAAGTAACGTAGCAAGTTTTCTCAGGGGAGGTGCTGGGAATCTCTCCTTTCCCTAATCCAAGCACCCCTGTGGTTCTTGTTTTGTGCTGTACAGGAGGAGGCGGGAGAGGGAGGACATGGTGAGAATGATAATGAGCCTGCTCAGTCAGACTTGAATTTGAGATGATTGCAATGATGACATCAGGAGCACAAGGTATTTCCTTCACAAGCAAACCATGATGCATTCTGAACACGCTTTGGGATTTCTGTTGACATTACTTATGCAAACTGAGTGGGAACAAAAGTGAGGCTAGGCTTTGCTAATTGTGCAGTGTAATCATTTGAATCATAGTTACAGTAACCTAAAAGGCTTCAAAGAAGCTTTCTGAACCCCCAACAAGATCAGTTATCAAATATGTATCAATAAATAACTATTTATGTATTTATAAACACACATGTATAATATATATATATATGCGTGTAAATAACTTTTCCTTAGCATTCAGAAGTTTCCAGCTTAATGCCATCTTCCTTGCACATTACCAGGGAAAACCTAACATATAGACAAATACTATTCAATTGTGTCACCCTGTCCCTCTGCCACAACTATCAGCAGTTAACTGATAGTATGTGTTCTGCCACAGACACCTGTCCACTGAGAACTCACCTAAGATAATCAAACTGAAACAGTCCACTGATAAGCCAACAGCATTAAATTCCTGCAAACACATGCAAGAAGTCTATAGTCTGGAGATGAATTCTTCAAGTAGTTCATTACCAGAAACACATCCTGATTGTTACTGTCTAAATAAGAGGAATTTTCATGAAAATGACATTATAGAGACATCTCACATTTGTTTGACTTCCTGTAACACTAAATAGATAATAATGACACAATGCCATATTCATGTTTCTTGTATCCCCTTAATGTTCCCAAATTCCCAAAAAGTGTCTGTAAGCTCTACATACTTGCCGTACCTGTATGACTGAAAAACTTTGTGGCAAATCAATACATAAATGCATGACATCATGCAATTGTTTTGCAATCTTTTTTTACCATGTTATGGTCATGGAAAACTTGCTCAATTATTTCAATGCCTTAAACCTGCAGTTTTATTGAGTGGGCCAATTTATTCCCAAAGTAACTCATTTAAAGTCAATGGGGTTACTCCAGAGATAGATTTGGCATCTTTCACTGACAGCACAGCTGCTGCATAGAAACGTAACTATTATCTGATGCAAATAAAAGGCCTTTCACCCTTCAGTGATGTCATATTCTGATGACAGGGAGAACTGGTGCCTTGAAGCTACAGTGTTTCAAGCTGTTACTCATGTAAATTTTTATAAGCTAAGTGGATTCAGTAATATTTAATGTTTAAATGAAAAATCACCAAGAAAAAAACCCTCAAATGTTGCATAATCACTCTGTTTTAGTACCTGGATAAGAATTTTCAGGATTTGACTGGTCTTCCTAAATTCTTCCTTCTTATTTAGGGTTTATTGTTCAGACTCAATGTCCTCAGAGCTGAAGTTAGTTGAGAATCAGTGCCTTACAGGACGGGGCTTGTGACAGTCACAACACAATAGAAAAGAGGATTTCTATTACAAGCCATCTCATTGAAAAAAGAATAAAATGCTAAGTGCCCTTTTACTGTGTATTAGTAATACAGCATGAGTTATTTAGAAGTGGATTTGATGTAATTCAAAGAAAGCCACAGAAAAACAGATTAATAAATACTTCTTATACCTACTTAAATCTAGTGAGCAGGAATGGAAGATGACTTGATCCTTGATAGCAGACAGAAATCATCTGTAACTTGTATGTTCCATTTTTTATATGCTCTGAAGAAATGAGACGGGGCTAGGTGGAAGTCTAGACGGTCTTTGTTATCACTTAACAATGTACTCATTTGTGTATATAACTATTCATTTTATGGTTAGCTATATAGTTGATTGAACTCTAGTATTTCTCATTGTGAAGATTATTCTTTGTTGCGGCAGGTGGATGGCAGGTACCGCAATCTTCCAGAAGCATCTCTGTATGAAGCTGCTCGGTTGGTGCCACACATACAACGCACACATACCCCAGATAGCTCCAAGTAAGACTGATGGTAAAGAGCCAGGAAGGATCTTTGTTGGGATGTCTATTGCAGCCATGCACACGAAGGGACCCAAGGATGAAGACCAAGACCAAGAGCAAGGCAGAGTCCAGGTTTATATACGGGGTCGGTAGGGGCGGAGGGAGAGCCTCAGGGGCCAGTAGTGTGAGGGCACAGGGGCAGTACACAGGCAGGGCTACAGTATGAGAACCAATGGGGAAATGGTGAGGGAGTGGCCGAGGAACGAGGGCCAGTGGGGGAGCAGGGAAGGGAGAACTTTCTAGGGCAGGGACATACAAGGTAGAAAGGGGCAGGGAGGCCAGCGGGCCAACTGGGGAAGCAGAACTGGGGTACATTAACATATTGGAACAAAGGGTCCTGGAAGAAACCTTTTTCTGTCACCCTAACCTGGGGAGTGCCTCTTAAAATCTTTTCCTCCATAGGATCCCCATGGTCCCTCAGTTCATAGGCCCACTGGCCTCCACAATTCTTCATTCACCTTATTGCCACATCTCATGCCACACGAGACCAAGAGAGCAACCCAAGTGAATTTCATCCCGTTCTTTATATTCTATTGACCCATTCTGCAGTAGTATTAAATAAGCAGTAGTATTAATTAATTCAGTATTAAGCGACAGCACAGAATCCTTTTATAATTTCTTTATTCTCTGGGAAGTTTTCTGTCTAGGAGAACATTTAAAGCCTTCTCTTTAGGATAACCTGAGAACTTCTTTTTTAAATAGTTTTCAGAAGATTTAGTGTTGTTAGGAATCACAGAGATAACTAAAAATCAGCATTGTGTGAGGAAAAGCAAGCTGTTATTTTTATTGTCTTCTATGCATGGGGTTTCTTACCACTTTTTAAGTTATAGCATGAAGTGCCATGTTTTCATTATTTCATGGATTAATCCACAAAACAGAAAATTTACTGATTGACAGAAATGGTTTCAGTGAAAACAGTGAATCTGCCTGAGGCAACTACACATCAGTAATAACCTCTGCTGGGATGGCACCACAGCATGTCTGCAGTTCCCTTGGCCAGTGACACTAAACAGAATAAACTATGATCCTGCCTCTCACATCCTAACACATCAATCATATAAGTGCCAGAAGAGGAGAGGGGCTACCTGTTTGTAATCACAGTTTGTAATCACCTTCACCATCCTTAGCTCTTTTCTGGTACCCATTCCTCATTAGCCAGACTCCAGCTTTCAGATACCTTTTATATCAGTCTCTTTGTATGGCCAGCAGGGACAATAGTGTAGTAGTTCCCTCTGTTCTATCTGTTTTCAGATAGAACAATTTTCTGCTCTATCTGAAAAAGTACATGCACATCAATTAGTGTATTAGTATATTGTAGATTTTTTTTTTTTTCGTGTAAGAAAATATTAACTAAAGCTGCAGAGTACTGAGTTTGTCTGAACCCACCTACATCTGTTTCACATTAGTTTAATTTGACTTCAGTTCAATTACTCCTGAATCATACTTGTGAGAGAATTACAATCTGGCTTTCAGTTTTTCCATGATGTCCCTGAAGAATCCTCAGAAGATCAAAGGCTGATAGCTGACAAAAATAGAAAGCCTGATTAATAAAAATGAGCCACCAAATTCATTTTATAGCAGTACTATTCTCTTCCTTCATATCATTTTTCTAAGATTTTTTACTTGATACATACGTGAAACTCTACCTTAGCCAGTTGATAACTTTCCTCCATATTAAACAGGAAATTTGGGAGTTAGCTTTCGGAGATACCTACGTTTCTTTGCCATTCATACCAGTAGCAGAGCCAGGAAAGGAAGGGTGGAGGCAGGAGCCAGCGTAGCTTGCTGTCAGGTTTCAGCACCCTGGACAGGGACACGGCCGGCGGCCCCGGCCGTCTGATACCCACGGCAGCGGGGCTGGGAACGCCCGGCGCCGGCTGCCGAGGGGAAACACGGCTGTGAGCCCCGCTGGGCATGAGCGTCCACGGCCCGTGCCAGAGTCCGGCCGGCCAAGGCAATGCAGTGCCAGTGCAATGAGACTTTGTGAAAGAACATAGCAGCAGGCACGGAAGAAGAGTAGCACACAAAATATCCAGAAAGGGAAAATGAGAGGCAGCGGATGAAGGGCGATCAATATCAGGAGCATAGTGACAGAAGTATGGACAACCATGTTAGTGATGAGGTCAGAAGGGAACAGGAATACTCCAACGCTTTCAAATACATTTCAAATACAATGAAAGATTGAAGAATAGATGGCTTTGACACGAGAAGGGTAAGGATAAATGGGTGGGACAGACTCCCTAGCTTGAAGACAGAATGAGGTATAAATGAGTAGAAGGGATAAATGAGTGGAAGAAATATATTAAACCATACCCGCATATGCAAAGTGCAAAATTGCACTGCTTGAGTAGAAAGGAAAGAAAAACAGAGCCGAACCCCCCACAGTTTTATGTATAAGCTTGTATTTCGAATGTCCTTTCTTTAAAGACTCCAGTTATAAGAAATAAACCTACAAAGCTTTGCATTTAGAAAACACAGAGATCTTGGGCAAGGGTTCAGATTGTTTTCTGTGTTGCTGCCTAGCCTGTGTATTTTCTTGTTACTCAGCAGGACCAGTAGAACTAATACAGCTACATGGAAGAATGCTTATCCTGCGCTCTGACCTTTCCTCCCACAGATATGACAGCAGCCTCATCAGCCAGTGGGCAGGGTCAGGGGCCATACACAACAAAGATATTAATGCTGGTCTCAGAAGCATTGTCTTACCACCCATTTTGACTGAAAACTTCCACACTTCTTAGAATCAAGTATTCCACTAACAGCAGCTGTTCCTTTCAGTGTTTTGCAATGCAATATATCATATCAGCAGTCTATTAAATGTGGAGCTTAATGCAGCTATAGAACAGTTAAAATAGGGAGGAACAGTCTGCATAAACACCATTCACTGTGACCAGTCCTCCTATAGCTTTCAGTCATGCCTATTTCTCTTCTGCTCTGAACATCAAGGGAAGAAAAAAAGCTATACTGAGCATTTGAAGGGCTGACTACAATTCTTGCATTAATCATCATCACTTTTACAGAACTCAGAAGAGCTTTACTACTTTCTAAATTCAGTAACATCTTTCTCACACGGCTCGAGTAGTAAGAAGCAGTTCCCAAAATGTGAAAGCATTGGCATTGAGATTGGAGCTGTGGAATAAGAAATGAGATGAGGCTTTCTATGGATTTTTCACTCCCAGCACTATCCCACGTTTTCCCTCAACCTTGTAGCCCAGGACATGCATTTTTTCAGCCAGATGTAGAACTTTTGCAGTCACCAGTCTAGCCATTGTTTGGAAGGTTAACACTGGGAATTGCCCATGTCCCTGTATCTGCACACCATCGCCACCTTCAGTGCAGGAACTCTCAGGGGAAAATTACTTTGAAACAGGATGATATTCCAAGCAAAATCAAATCAATAAATTATTATTCTGTTGTAGGAAGAGTGAGGGCTGTCTTCTGAGTGCGAGTTAGAAATCATTAATATTAATAGTAGGAACAGTGTGTCAGGCAGTATAACAATCATGCAAACAGCTCATGCCTGAATGTCTTAATAAACTCACGAGGAAAAAGCTATTGCTACGTTTCTGAAGAAGTGTAGCCTAACAGTAGGCGCATCCCAATTTGAGTTTCTACACAAATTGTACATACACATGCATCTAGAGTCACCAAAAAACCCAAACTAACCAACCAAACAAAAAACCCCCAATACAAACCCATTAGGGGACTCTAGTGGATTTGGTAAAAAAGAGAGCACTAAAAAGGTTAGATTCATCCTAATGCATAATGTCACCTTCTAGAACAACTACCATTCCCCATTTCATTAACTGTTCCATAGTATTTTGTAGAGGATATTTGGAAAGGATGTAGTGGAATTACAATAGTTTAGATGCAACATGGCAAGAGAATACAGTGTTACTCACACATGGCATACCCTCAGCAAAGTGAGAAGCTCACTGTGAATCAACCCATAGGCAGTGACTTCTCACAGTTAGCAGATCTCTTACAGCCTACAGACCGACAGGTGACATGCATTTCATTCAGCCACCCATCAAAAGAAGTATGTCACTGTATATAATTATAATAAGGTTCTAGACCTTTTGTATTCTGTAGAATAAAGGCAAAAAAAAAAATGGTTTATGTGATTTGGGAACTATAATATATCTTTGAAGATAACATATCTTCGAAGATAACAATCTTCATGTTGAAGAATGGAAATGTAATGTACATTAGCTTCTTAAGCTAACAGTTGCGGGTTGTCTGCAGGCAGCCTCCTTTATACATTTACATTTTGAATGAACACTTCCTTTAAGACTTTTATGGAGTCATTCAGGAATGCATCCGTACAGCTCTAAAACACCTGCAGTTACTTCTGTATGTAATGCATAGAAAAGCCTTGAGATCTTGTGTTTAAAAGGAAACAATATAAAATACTAGTATTTTCACATCTTTACACTGTGTTTGCCTATAAAGCTCCCACTTAATAATTCTAATCTGCCTTCTTACTATATAAAATAATGTTATGTAGACAATATCTAGAACCCAGAGACTTAACATTATTGAACAGTTGAATCAAAATTGATTGTATTACAAAAGGCATGTACAACTCAGATAAGCACTCTGGATATTTTTTTTCTTTTTTTTTTATTGTCTCAAAGAAATAGTTTCACAAGATCCCAAAGGTATTTAGGCAAGCAACTCTTGAGTCAATGACAGGTAGGTGCCTAAATATCTTGAAGATCTCTTAAGCACACATCACCTAATCCATCAGTACTGTAACCATGCTAATAGAATTAAAGAAGGGAAGAATTTAGCAGAGAACTCTATTGGCCAGCATTTTGAGTAAGAAAAGTTGATGGAATGAATGAAGGCTCTGCCACCATCATAATTCTCTATCTGCATGAAGTTGCAATAGTGGACTCCATAGTCAATGAGTTCAGGAGTGCACATGTGTATATTTATAGCACAAGTTTTCTGAATGCCGAGTTGGAACTCAGAGCAGCTGTGGTTATAAAACTGTTTCCATAAATTTGACTAAACTAACATTAGATGCTGCTAAATATATAAAGAGACATGGAAGTTTGCTATTACAGGTCCTTGATAGATCAATAATTTGCATTTGCCAGTGCCTGTACATGATATTTCAAGGAGAAAAATAATGCAGCTAATTCTATTTTCCTTAGCATCTTTAGCATCCAGCTGGAGTATCTGAAAACAGTCCACTAGCTAAAGTGAATAATGAAGATCCTTTAGAATAAATACTATAATAGGCATTTAGAGATGAGTTAATTGCTATATAGAATGGTCCAGCGCCTCATCTAATTTCATGAGAACTCTGAATACAGTGAAAAGTGAAAAGGAGATTTTTCAAAACCCAACCACTCAATCAGAAAAAAGGGTAATTTTATGATCTAAGAACCCAGACTGGTATACTGAAAAATATTTTTGTTTAAAAATAGTATAAGAAGACATACACATAACTGTAGTTATCATCTTGCTTGATAATAATATACCTACTATTCCAGCAGTTTTTTAAATACCAAATCTTTGCATAAAACCACCCTCTCCCTCAATTACCACAAATGTCTATAAATTATACATGCTGGCAATTTCATATTACTTTCTGGCAGTATAGCATCATCTTTTAATCATAATAAATACCTTATGCTTGATTTTTTAACAGTCCAAAAGCAAAAATCACAAAGGCTCTTCAATTTTTCATTTTGTGTCATCACAGAAATTTATACATGTCAATTTAACATCACACATCAACATCCTTTTCCTGACTCCCATAATGCTTTTTGTCCTTTTGGTCTTTATCTTGAGAAACAGTGGTCAAAGCTGAATTAAGCACAGGTTTGTTCATTAAAGACCTATTTCAACTTATCTAATTAGAAAGCAAGCTTTTTTTGCATTATGGTCAGTGCTTTTAAACATCATAATGCTTTTTGCTTCTCTCATAACTGGGTAAAGACATTCACTCAAGGAAAATTACAGAAAAGCTGGAAACCTATTGTTTGCCCATTTCTTCTAGGAAATTCTCAGAAACACTGAAAACAGTAATCACTTAAGCCGTGACCAGCTCTAAAACAAATCAGGTGATATTTAGTATTTGTCTTTTAAGCATATTTTTTCTCCTGCAGAGTGTGGCATATTCATGGCACATAGAACCTGGTTCTGCTTCACTGACTAGGGATAGATATTTAAACAAGAGGGGTTTTTTTTGTTTATGCAATGAACACAAACAGATTTTGAGATACAGGGACAAGGTTCTTTGTGCATGAATATTCTCTAAGATTGTAGCTGTTTGTCATGAAGTTTTCCAAAATCAGTAATATTTCAGTTCTGGCTTTAGGGATGATGTCATTAAAACAAAACACATAGTGGTAGGAGGAAATCCAGCTGTTGCAACCATCAGATACATATCAGTCTGACAGCTGATACCATCTTTAGAGCTGGAGAGGCTGCCATGGGAACTGACAACAGTAAACCAATATAGCTATACATTTTATTATATGAGAAATGAGCTTTCAAATCAGTAACACTGCAGCAGTCATAACACAGAAAACCTGAGTTAGTTACCAGTAATGTATTTCTCAAAATCTTCTGGAAGACAAAAGAAGCAGCCAGTAAAATCTTCAAATGAAAATTACTAATACTGGCCACCTCCCCCCCAAAAAAGCAGTCTTATTCTACTTCCAGTAAATTAAACATTTTTATGGACTTTAAAGTCTTACAAGGAGCCTCACCTCCATTTATTTTGATCACGAGTGCTTTGTTTCATGTCATCTTCCTTCTCAGATATTTTATTCCACCTCAAAAATTGCTAATGTCACTAAGACCAAGAGCAACTAAGGCTGCTTAAAACTTGCATTAATCTTTAATCAGTCAAGCAACTTGTGTCTTAAATTGCTATCTCTTAAACTCCCATACTTATGAGATGTAATTAGAACACACCATTAAAAATGAAATTACTACACCTCCAGTAAAGTGACTAGAAATTCTTTCCCCATAATTTCCACTGAGGTGGAAAGAACCTTCCAATATTTTCTAATCTATGGTATTAATGTAAAATTCACTGGGTACGTACTGAAGAGTTGCCTTATGGTTGTCAGGTGTCTTAGCCCTTCACAGATTAAGGTCCTTATCTATCAGACATAGCAAAATTATGAAGTTTCATAACACAATCCTTCCATATTTCTCAGCAAACTGAAAAAAGAAAACTTGGGAGAGGAACATGACTTGCCCTAACCAAGCACCCAAGTTCAAGGTGGTACTAAATAGCTGGAAAACTGTGAACACAGTATAGTTTAGAAAGGAGGAAAATTACCCAGGTAGGGACAGGCCTGTTGGTTTGACTTCAGGATATGTTTGACTCTTCAAGGATATGTTTTAAAGAAAGCAAAAACAAAGGACTTGCAGAAGTAATCAGTAAATGCAACAAAACCTAATAAGTTTATAAATCAAATAGAACCTGAGGGGCTTTGAGATGCACTTAGCTAAAAAGAAGGCAAAATATGTTTTCTTGATAGATAAACTGCAAGGATTGAAGTTATTAGTGATGATCCTGGAAAACCAATATTGAAAAAGTTTTGACACTTTCATAAAGTATCATTCTGTAAAATAGCCAGCTGTGCAAATGTATGGGATGTGAGAACGACAAACTGAAAGGTATTGCCAATATGTGTTATAATTTGAAGAGTATTTATCCATACTGCAGATTTGTGTGGTACAGACTAGAACACAATTGCTATTAGCAGCACCAAGTGCAGAGGCATGCCTTGGAAGAGAAAGAAGAATTGACGTTAGGAAAAGCAGATGACACAGGAAGAATGAGGCATTGAAATATTAAATGAACATGGAAAGTCTTAGAAAATAAAATTCCTATCAACCAGGTAGAAGCTGCTAGCACAGACCTTTCTAGAACATATGAAGAAAAGCATGAAGTGGAGAGAATGGGAATCCTGACTTCTGAAAAGTGAACAAAAGAGCATGAGACTAATTCCACCTGAGACTAATAGACAACATGAACTGCATATACACTGATTGTGAATGTAAAGGTTTTGTATTCCTCTAAAGAACTGAATTTTTGAGCAAACTTTTAAGAGAGCTGCAAAAAGAAATACATGCAATGTTTAAGACAGAGATTAAACAGTTTATGAAAGAGATTTATATGATGATGTTGTCTTTCATTAAATAAATCATTATAACACACAAGACTTCCCATCCTAATCATATTTTTTTTCTTTCTACATTGTGCAACTGATTTGCTTACTCAGAGTAAATTCAACTTCTTCTAGTCTTGTGTGGACTTGCTATATTCCATTATAGATATTAATGTTTAATATTAAAAATCACAGGCCTTGCTGGCTTCTGTGACATTACCTTAGGGATAAATATTATTCTACATTTAGGTCTCATCCATATAATGTAATCTGAAGTTCTGATATTTATTATTCAAAGGATAGATGTCATTTCTGCTCCTATTGATGATAAGTATAGTGCAAAAAGACTCACCTCAAAAATGCAGACGAATGCACTAAATCTAAATGCCTCCATTTTTACTACCAACTATGAATTAAGGTGATTCTGACAGCAACCTACCAAGACACCCAAATTGCTGTACACAAGGTCACAAGTGTCACTGACAAAGCTATAAATAGACCCTGAGCATCCTGACCCTTGGGCCTGTGAAACATCCATCAAACTAAAGCTCCTTTCTTTTCTGATACATGTAACATGTTAATGGACAGAGGGGGAAAACAAGACTTTATATCAAATTTTAAACCAGTACATTTCAGGTTCTGTCTAAATTGGAGCATTGGACATTCCCGCAATCTTATGATGTCAGTAAAAACGTGCAAGTTTAGTGTGTAGTAGATGTTTTCCTTGGAACATAACTTTTAGATGAAACGAAGTCCTAAAGAATATAACAGAAAGCACTTATAGTAATTCTTCCTAAGATTTTTTTCTATGTATTAATGAAATGATTCCACAGAAAAGCTACTCTTGAGGGATTTCATTGCAATAGTTAAACTCCACACACTTCATTTTGATTCTGGCCATTTTCTTGCCTGTTGCTTTGTTTCACACATACTTAGAAGTGGCTACTGTGACCAAAATTGCTATTACTTATGAAACTTGGCATGCCAGTTATTTTCTCAGTCTGTTTTCGTCATCTTCCAGTTTATATAAACACAGGCTTTTATGAAGTTAATGTATAAATATTATGGTACCCTTTTAAGGATAAATAGTACCCCCAAACTCTTCCTCATGGGAATTTAAGCCCATTTCTAGTAAAACTATGTTTCACATTCATGCAGATATTGAAACTATATCAAAGTGCTTTGGAAAATCATAGTATATCTATGCCTTGTTTTGTAGGCAATTCTAAAGATACCCTTGAGAATTTTTCTTCTTGACCTTGACAAAGCTGAAAGAACTCTCTTTAGCATGGAGGATCCCATTTGTTCAAGCACGTGCACGGCCAGGCAAGCCTGAGCATGTTGTAGTAGCTGTGTAGAAAGTAGATGGTCCACACAAAATGCCACATTGACATTCTTTTTCTGCCTGACATGGGCTGGGTAGACAAAGATGATCCATCCAGCCTAAGCAGGAATAGCTTCACTGAATTTACTGCAGTTGTATCATTTATATATGTCTAATCTGAGTCATAAATTTCTGAACTTCACTAAAATATTTTTAAAAATTCATCCTGCTTCTCATTAATTAGCATGAGTAAGCATTTCCATATATCACAATAGGTAAATCAGTTAGAAAATAAATAATTTCTTATGGTCTAGACAACAGAGTTATGACATTTACATGGGGTTTTTTCCCTTTAAAATTCCTATTTCATTAGTTATTCCAGTCTACATTCTTTAATGCCTAATAGTTCAATTAAAGAGAAAAGAATAGATGCCAGCAGTCAGCCCTCCTAAAGGACAGTTTCTCACCTACAAGCCTTCTGTCTGCAAACTTTCATGGGAACAGTAGATAAACAGAAAATGACATGATATAAGGAGAAATACGGGAAAATCTTGAGTCACTCCAACTACTAGATATTACATTACAGCTGAGAATAACATCTCATACAATTTATACAGGTTTCTTACTTGACACATCTAAAAATAGTCTTGTATCACAGGATAGATGCATTATAAAACTCTGTATAGATCTAAATAGAAAGAGTAGTTATATAGTGTATATCTTCACAGCAGCTTCCTGAAAGGGTTTTTATAGTAGTTATTCTATATATGGTGCAGGGAAGACTTTTTCTTCTAAGCTGATACATTTTATGGAAGTTTAATTCTGTGTTCACAGAAACTTTATATTATTATATATTACTATGGTTGCCCTCATTTTCCTTATAAGATTCCCTCTATTTTAGTTTAGCTCTCTTATTGCATTCTAAATTAGAAGTTATTAAAAACTACAGTTTTTAAGATATGGATCATCTCCTCTGTAATTTTTCTGCATAATCTTTCCCACTGGAGCCCTACCTTTACAAAAATCTCTGACTACTGCTGCCACACAGACAATAACAAAACAAGTAAATGCATTCCCCTGAAGAAAGAGGAGTCTGCAACCCTGCCAAAACACATAACTCTCCATCATTTAGAAAGCTGCAATGATATTTCAAGACTGTACATGATTTTAAATAGCTTGAAGAGCCATATGACCAAAGAATATGCAGCAAACACAAGACAGAAAAGAACCTACCATCCCTCCTGGAAAAGTAATCCTTCAAAAAAAAAAACCCAAAACAAATGAAAACAAGCAAACAACATATTTCAGCAGCTATTAAGTCTTTTTCTTTCCCTCACACCAGCTCTCTGAGAGCTATTTCCATTGTTTCAACACAAGAATTTCCTAAGTAAGTAGCAAAAGAAAACTGCTCAGCCAGTCTGTTCAAATGCATTTAGAAGACACCATGTCCTCTAAACTTTCAGGTAAATGATTTTATTTCCAGATAGCTGTAGGGGAACAGACTGCAAGGTTGCTGGTCTGAACACACTAGGTGGGAATTACTGCAACTCAGTGACAGTCCTCTGCAAGATGCAACAAGGGATTTGGAACACTGTCACACCAAGCCACAGGCAGGTGATAATTTGTACTGAGAAAGGGCACTTATGCCAAATAAATACTCAAGTAAACCCAGGAGATTTATTTCCATGATCAAGTACCAATTGTGGTGAATTTAGGACTTTTCTAGAATACTGATCGGGTTGTTGTGCTGTTTCCTGCCTGCATACGTATGCTCACTTGACTGCTGTAAGGAAAGGCAAGCATGAAAGAAGAAGAAGCAAAGATTCTCCAAAGAACAGCAGATTTTAATTTTTCATGGTACACACAAACCGTTTTTCCAAGAAAGCCAAATCTTACAAAAGCAAAGTTATGACATTAGGAACAGATCTCTGTCCCAAGTGAGCAGGAAAGCGTTTGCCTTCCAGCCGGACACACAGTCTTTTTCACAGGAATGGAAACTTGTCCTGTCTGGGCTAACCATGCAAAAGAAAGTGGACATCTTATGGGGTATTTCCTTTTTTTTGGAATTTTTTTTTCCTTTGTGTTGGTTTGTTGCTGAATACTATGAACTGTACATTTTCACAGCAGTTAGGTATCTACATTGGGTGATACAGAGGGCAGAGGTAGTAGACAAGAAGGCAATTGTTCCCTAAGTCCATGCCAGGCTGGAGACAGATGCCTACCTACTCTGCAAATGTGACTCTCATATTCCTGCTGCTTTCCTTCCCTCACAGAAGGTGCATTTTAAAACCCTATTCTGTTGTAACGCATTCTAAGAAAAAGGGGGAAAAGCCTGCTGAACAGTGATTTCAGGCAGCAACAGTGATTGCCGAGTTTCCTCTTTTCAAGTTGGGAAAGGACAAATCTTACAGGTTTTGTCATGTCATTGCTTCTTCAACAATGATAAGAACTCTGCAGCAATCTGTGT
The DNA here is from genome assembly GCA_013400515.1 of Erpornis zantholeuca. Taxonomy (NCBI): domain Eukaryota; kingdom Metazoa; phylum Chordata; class Aves; order Passeriformes; family Timaliidae; genus Erpornis; species Erpornis zantholeuca. The sequence continues at coordinate 109,334 of VZTN01032701.1, forward strand.
AACCTATTTCTGCATTTGTTTCAGTGGATCAAAGTCCAGGAGTGATTCAATTTTTGTTAAGGCTTATTTTTAAGTTGAGTGCATGTGATGGGACTTAATGTGCACACTTATACATCTGGGTTACTTTTTAATTACGCTCAAAATATATATACTCTCACACACCAAAGGGGGCCAGAGGCCACCAAAGGTCTAAGGCCCATAAGTGAGACCAAGTAGAAATACATAAAGATTTGGTATGTGTTGTCACTTGTGGTCAAAAATTTCAGAGACAGGACATCTCTATGATGATGTGACTGCTGACTGAGAGGGAACAAATGGAAATCTCTACATTCCCTCAGCGTTGCCTAGAAACCAGGGGAATATTTCTAAAAATTCTTACATTTGTGTGTTTTAATTATTTACATGGTGGAAAGAAGTATAGGAACAATAAAGAAGAGACTATGAGAAATCTGTCATATGGGTTTGTACAGAACAGTCTAACACTGTATGTTGAGTACTACAAACTGAGGATTTGGAAACCAGATATTCAGAATTCAGGTAAAGAAACAAAAAAGTCTTTAAAAAGTATAGAAAAGTAACTATGAGAGCTTTTTTTTTCTTTTCTTTTTTTTTTTCAGGAAAATGCAAACAGAAACAAGTGTTTTCTGTGACATGATCTCTGTAGGAGAGAGTATTATGGCCAACCATGTAGAGGTAAGAATCTTGATCACTTATTTTCATTCTCTCCAGTATCTTCAGGTATCTGAAATGGAAACTGTTTAAAGACTATCTCTGCCTCTAAAATCTACAGATTTAATGATCTGAATTGTATCAAAGTATAAATCTGAGACACTGAAACACATGAACAGTGGTAACTAATTTCCTGACGCCCTTTCCCCAGTTCTCTAATTTCACACACAATCTGCTTCAGAGAAAAAACAACAAAAACAATAAAAAAATAAATAAAACCAACCCAAAATAAAACAAAATTTAAAAAAACAACAAACAAACACAAGAAAAAATACCCGCCACCTCCAAACCCTGGGATTGTGGTTTCTTGGTTTTGTAGCTTTTTCCTGGCAGATCTTTCCAGGACATTGACCTCAGATCCAAGAGACATAAGAGAAAATGACAAAATGCTATCAAATTACTTCGCTTTGACAAGAAGGTAAGGTGTTTGTGACCCTATTGTTGACAGTAGTGGAAATGCCATGGCAACTGATGCTTTTACATAAAAAGAAGTCAGAAAGACGGAGGACCACCAGAGAATGGAGGACCAAGGAGTTTCCAAGGCATACATTCCCTCCCCTGACCTCTCCCAGACAAATTTGACACCAACTGCATTTAAGGACGATTTTACAGAAAATGGAATTAGACTTCCAAAATGATCACTACAACATGAACCACAGAAACTAAGGCCACATCCAAGGAGTACTTCATATAGCTAACGGGTATATCTAAAATTAAAAGGGATATCACAACAGTAGTCAGGATACTACTGAAAAGCTTTTTGAAGTATTTGTAGAGTCTACACAAAGTACTGGGATAGATAAACTACTGGTTTCATCCAGCATGTATGTTCGTGAGACCAAGTGGGACCATTGACTGAGGCAGAAATAAGGGAGAAAAGTTGTTTTCAAATAACATCCCCTTGATTTTGGTATGATTTTGAACTACATTCAAATTAATTTCCTAGCATGCAAGAAGTATAGCAAATCACATAAAATACTGTATTTAGCCTGTAATTAATATGCATTTCTAGATAGTGAAAGGGAATGTCATTCCATCTGGGACAACATGTGACATGTCAGGCTATGGAGGGGACTGCAGCACCCCTGGCTGGTCACTGAGAAAAATCTTCACACAAAATGTACAAAAGCCCTCAGAGATTTCACATTAAGGAAAATAGCAACCTGTCGGACAAAACGTAAATACAACCCTATTGCTTCTTCAGAAAATTCATTCCAGCATACCAGCATGCATACATTAATCAGTGATGGGATCAAAGGCTGCTTTTCAAAAGTTTATTTTGTGGTTCATTTCTAAGGTGCTGTTCATTTTCAAAGACATTGAGAATTAATTTCTTCAGTGTAACGCACTGGGAACGCTCTAGGCTCTCGCTTTGTCACTCCTTCCCTGAAATATGAAGAATTTGCCGTAAATTTCTCCGGAGCATTCATTATTCTTCAAATTCCTGTCAAGTTTACGAGAAAAAAATTAGATAATGAGGGCTCGTTCACTGACGAGGACAAAACGTTCCCGGGGCTGCAATGCACGGCTGGAACGGGCATTTCGGGCCCGAGACCCGGGGCCCGGCGACGAGGCCGCCGCGCCCCCGCCGCGCTCCCGCCGCCATGGCAACGCCG